>VZQC01012107.1:2904667-3238740 GCA_009823505.1 Rhizomys pruinosus
AAAAAAAAAAAAAAAACTTATATTTTGTGTAAATGCCTATTTTTCCCCAAATCTTAGCTGATAGTTTGCCTGTGTAAATGATGATTTATTTGGAAGTACAGATATTTGTAGCTAGAAAATTGTGTAGTCATAATATAGGTAACTGTACATAATGTACAATAAAACCTCAGTCTACTTTTGGAAAATTAAGGTATTGCTCATATTTTTATTTAGCTATTAGCATCCCTCACTTTCCATGATGATACATGGGTTTGGATTTATATCCAAAGATTCTAGTTAAGTCTACTCTTAAAAATGAATATCTAAGCCATTGTACAAGATGTACAGATGCTCAAAAATAATAAATAAATCATTTAATAACTGAAAAAAATGAATATCTAACAAATGAACCCAATGTGTTAAAATACAAAATCAAGCCCGCTGTGGCAGCACACACATTTCTTTAATCCCAGCACTCAGGAGACAGAGACAGGTGTAGCTCTGTCAGTTCAAGGCCAGCCTGATCTACATAGCAAGTTCTAGGCCAGCTGGAGCTACAGAGAGACCCTGTCAAAAAGACAAAATCAAATTTATTTACTTATGTGAATAAGGATATTTTATACTTTAAATGGGTTATTTCTGAGCATTAATAATTGAGTATAAAATATTGTCTAAGTGAGGCTTAAACTTCTAAACAATTTAAACCCTTTAAAATACTCACCCAGTGGTCTATTATCATGATTTCTGTATAATTTTCTCCTTATAAGAAATTCCTTTTGATAATACAAGAATTTCAATACAGTGTCCATACTTCCATTATTATAGTCCATAAGCTAAATAGTATGTCTCTAAAGGCTTCAGTTCTGTGAAGATATAAATCTATTTAGGGGTATTATAGCAGAATTCTAAATGAGTCCTTAGGAAATATCATATATTCTAATTCGTTCACATTCACTAGAAAATGTGTCCTCCAGGTCCTGTCCACTGAGAAATTGGATATGGCAGCAGAAGAAAATTAAAATTTCATTTTCTAAGAGATACTCTTCAATTATGAAGCAGTTTAGCTCGCTTGCTCTTATTAATGCCTGTTACTAAACTAGGCTCAGCTAATTACCATGTCTCCATTTCTCCAGGAGTTTTATGAACTCTCCCTCTGCATCGCTAGTGCTCAGATAGGAAGGCTAAAATAGTTCAATAAGATAAATTTCCTTTTGCATTTTCACAGATTTATTCTTTTAAAACAGTTGTGTGTCATAGCAATCAATTGCAAAGCACTCTCCACATGGTGTGGGATTAGGATCCACTAAGTGTTCAGTGACAGTAATGGCTTCTGTGTGTGTCCCAATTTTAGAAAAGGTAAATTGCTTCTAATTACTGGATTCTGGATTTATGCAAGGGTCAGTTTGTGATGATTTGTACAGTTTTATTCATATCGATCTATTATTCTAAAATATAAGCTCGCAGAGCTGGAGAGATAGCTCAGCCCATAAGAGCACTTGCTGTTCTTGCCACAAAGGACCCGAGTTTGATTCCCAGACCCGCTACGGTGCTAACAACTGTCCATAACTCCAATTTCAGGGGATCCGCAGGCATTGCATGACACAGGGGCACTTACATAAATACAGTGTTGAACATACAATATTTGCCTCATTTTCTTTTTTTTTTTTTTAATTTTTTTTTTATTTATTTCTGTATGTGTATGAATGTACTGTCTGCATGCAGGTCTGTGCACCCGTGTCGTGCAATGCCGCGGAGGTCAGAAGAGGGTCTCGGATTCCCCTGGAGCTGGAGTTCTCCTGGAATTGGAGCTTCAGACGGCTCTCGGCCGCCATGTGGGTGCTGGGGATCGAACCCGGGTCCTCTGTAAGAGCGGTCGGCGCTCTTAACCGCTAGGCCATCTCTCCAGCCCCCTATTTGCCTCATTTTCATTGATTCAGTTTTTACTGACATCATGAAAACATGCTTATTTATGACCTAGAGTTTAATATAACCATGAGGATGCATTTTGCAATGTGGTAAGTTTCGTGGAATTGAAATGCTGACTATATTAATTGTCCAGTCAAATTAGATTCCTGGTTCCCCTGTTCATGGTGGATGGGGGATTGAGGGGTAGTATCAGTTGACCAAGATACTAACAAAAAATGAAATGCTGTGAGTAAATTTGTGATTAGTCACTCTTAGGTTGTAAATCATGCATTTTCCTTACTACATGCAAGCTACAGATATACAAGAGTTTTTTTTGTTTTTTTGTTTTTTGTTTTTTGTTTTTTTGTCTTATTGAGACAGGATCTCCCTATAGCCCCAGCTGGCCTGGAAGTCTCTATGTTGACCAGGCTGGCCTTGAACTGACAGAGATCCACCTACTTCTGCTTCCTGAGTACTGGGATTAAAGAAAGGTGTGTGCTACTATACCCAGCCAAATTTTCAAGTTTTAAAAATGTTTTTAGGTTATTGATTTATTGTGTGTTTGTATGTGTTTATGTACGTGTATGGATCCACATGTGGAAGTTAGAGGACAAATTGAAAGAGACAGTATACTCATATACATAAAATAAAAATGAATAAAAAATATAAGTGAAATACTGTTTCTGGATGCTAAATGTTGTATTTCTTCTTATAAAAAATGGCCTACCTGACACTTTTATTTTTTGTCTTCAGCTGTACTGGAGTTTTATACAGACAGTATTAAAATGTCATTCTTAGGAATTTTAGAGCAAAAGATTGGAGACATGGCTCAGTTGGTAGCGTACGTGCTGAGCATGTATGAAGGCTTGGGATCTGGGATCATTTCCCAATACTGCATAAAGCAGGCATGGCGCAGTCAGAGGATCAGAAGTTTGAGGTCATCTGCAGCTAGGTAGTGTGTTTGAGACCTTGGGAAATTGTGCAGTAGAAAGTCTTCCACCTGTCTAACTAGAGCAAGTGGCTTAGTTGTTTAAGCTTCGGTTCATTTTTTTTTTTTTTTAGCCTAGAGAAAATAATACTTCCCTTTCTTTGAGTAGTCTATGTTAACAGGAAAGAAATAATGACCGAGTGGCTTAATAACGGGGAAAAAAAAAAAAAAAACAAGAATAGATAAATGGAGATTATTGACAGCTTACTTTAACTTTGTTTTAGTTTTTGTGGTTTTTTTTTTAGCTTACTTTAACTTTGAAGAAAGTCTTAGAAACAGCTAGATTTTAGTTTACTTCAACCTATATGGTTTTTATCATTCTATGTATTACAAAATTCCAAAGAAATTTAGACACTGTATTTGACTGCTTTATGGTAAAAGTAACAAATTAAGACAGCTGTTTAATACAATTACTCTAATCACTGCTAGAATGAAAATTATGTGTCACCTTAACTTCTATAATAATGTTCTGGGTATATAATTGCAATATGATGTAACATTCATAATGCTTCCTTTCTTCCACACATTCTGCATTTTTTCACAGTCCCAAGTTTTTTATTTATTCATTTTTATTTTATGTGTATTAGTGTTTGGCCTGCATGTCTGAAAGTGCACCAAGTATATGCAGGGCACTGGGAGGCCAAAAGAAGTTCCTAGATCCCATGGATCTGGAGTTAAAATAGTTGTTATCCACCATGTGGGTGGTGGGAACCAAACCTGTGTCCCCTCAAAGAGCAGCCAGTGCTCTTAACTACTGTACCATCTCTCCATCCCCTCCTTCTATTTCTTATGCTGCCAAAAAAAAATTAGACTTGGCTCATTTAAGCACATAGCTTGTTCCCTAGGAATGTATATACATCAGGGTTAGAAGGTGCTCAGCAATTAAGAGTATTACTTGCTCTTTAAAGGACCTGATTTTGGTCTCCAGCAACCATGTTAGATGGCTCAAAACCATCTGTAATTGCAGCTCTAGGGAATCTGATCCCATCCTCTGGTTTCTGGGACACCTATATATACACACATAGACTCACAGTCATATACATAAATAAAAAATAAATCTTAGAAAATAATTATATGCCCCATCTCTACTGAAGCCAACATCTTCAAAAAAGAAAATGTTTATTCAATTCTCACTCATGTATATACTTTATTTTTTAAATACTAAGCATTTTTTTCATCTCTGAAACTTTTTAAATGCAGGTGTGTTCTTCGATATCTTTTACTAGAATGATTAATGATTCAAACTCATTTGTTGGAGGGAGATTATATGCAAACCATCTGTCTTACTGTTTCTGGATGGTAAATGTTGTATTTCCTCTTAAAAAATTGATGTACTTTATATATAATAATTCTAAATCAATTTTAAAAATAAAGTGTCATTATCATTTTTAAACAGCTCCACTGTAATTGTAAGATCTTATAGTACTGAACATATAATATTTACCTCATTTTCATTGATTCAGTTTTTTTACTGACAACATCATGAAAATATGCTTATTATTTATGACCCAGAGTTTAATATAACCATGAGAATGTATTTTTCAATGTGATAAATTTCATGGTATTAAAATGCTGACTATATTAATTTTCCAGTCAAATTAGATTCCTATTCCCCAGCTTATGGTGAATGGAGGATAGAGGGGTAGTTTCAGTTGACCAAGATACTAACAAAAAATGAAATACCATTAGTAAATTTGTGATTAGTCATTATCAGCTTGTAAATCATGCATTTTACTTACTACATGCAAGCTACAGATATACAAGGCTTTTTTTTTTTTTTTTTTTTTTTTTTTTTTTTTGTTCTTATTTGAAGACAGGGTCTCCCTGTTAGCCGCGAGCTGGCGTATATTAACAGATCGATATATGAACTACAAGATATATCCACGCGCGTTGCATACGGTGCGTGACTCACTGAATACTAGCGGAGAACGTGCACTCAGCGCGACTTACCGCAGGAGGATATATATGATGTATACTCGGATGCAGGAAGTGAAGATACGGTGACCACCGTACGTGTCTCTACGGAATCACAGGAATAGCGTCCCCACACTCCGTCTCTCTCCAGAACTAATATGGTCGCAACCGGGTAAGACATCTCTCCTGGGGATAGTGTGTGTGATGCATGGGTGTGTGTGAGTGGATCCACATTGGGATGCCTGATGACAACTTGAAGGAGTCAGTGCCAGTCCTCCACCATGTACATTCTGGCCATTGAATTCTAGCCAATGGTGGCAAGTGACCTTACTCGAGTTTTACATAGAACCTAATGATATCTGACTTCAAAGATCCTTTAATTCATTTTCTCTTGTAGTTATGTGTCTATATCAAATATTTTTCAACAAATGAATTTAAATCCAATTGTGTAATGTCATTCTATTTACTCCTCCCTCTTTTCATAAGAATAATCAAATGCTTCTTTCAGTCAAAAGGCAGTTTTAGTTCACCAGACCACATAACCAATATCGTTTTTACCTTTTACGTTATTTGTTGGTCTTTTTTTTTTATTGATAGTTTTGTGGTATTTCAGCACATCATTTTGTGTCTGTGTCACAATTCACGAGGGATATACTCCTTTCTTTACCCTACCATCACACCCACGCGCCACGAGATGCATATGCACTTCCTTGAGCACTAATGCCAAAACTTGATCCCTAGCATCAGCTTTCTCATCAAGGTACTGTTTTTTTTATTGGCCTTATAAGGCGAATTCACTTATTATTTTCCTTCCAATCTCAATTATTCTATATTAACCTCACCTCAACAAATAGCGGATACATAACTCTCACCAACCAGCATATACGTAATCTAATAAGAGAGATCTCGAAAATATAATTGGTGGATAGAATTCTAAACAACGAACTCATTCGCAAAGAGATTACAATATCTATAAAACACCAAACATGGGAATATAGACTATTACATCAATCAAACGACAACAACATCGGAATAATAGAACACGTACATAACCTATCCGTTATTCCAGCGTTAGATATACTTCATCTGGGTGAATCTTGACTGTTAGCGGACCTCCACAGAATGGAGGGAGCATCCAATTTGCAACTGGCTTGTTTTTTTCATGAGGCAAACAGATGTCAATACACCCATCCACATTAGCATCACAATGGGGACTTATGAGGAGAAGTTACCAAAGCAATCTCATATAAACTAGCAGTTTATGACATGATCATAATCTACACTATATATAGCTTTCATTTTGTATTTATTTGACATTATAATATTATATTAGATTCCTCACAATAATTAATATTTTTGATGTAGTCATAAAGAATGATAGGTCTGTGCATAAACATAAGCTACGTACAATAGCCAACGAGTGGTCAGAAGAGAGGTGTAATCGGAATATACCTGGAATACACAGAGGTTAAATAGAGATGGATTTTTTACAAGCAAGACAATATAAGTATAAGTGCTGGGGATCGAACCTGGGGTCCTCTGCAAGAAACAGTTTGGCACTCTTTACCACTACACGCTATCTCTCCGAGCCCTTGATTTATTATTTTTTTTAAATGTGTATGGAAGTGGTACTGTCTGCAATGTAGGTTGGTGCAGCGCCATGTTGTGGCAATGGCGCAGAGGTTCAGAAGAGGGTGTCTGGTTTCCTTGGAACTGGAGTTTCTCCTGTAATTGGAGTTACGGTTCTTAGCCTCCAGTGGGTGGTGGGAATCCAAACAGGTCCTCTGCAAGAGCAGTCGGAGTTGTTTTTTTTTTTTTTGTTTTGTTTTGGAAATATTTCTTGATGTCATCTCTCTTTACCATCGAGTAGTGCTCCATTGTGTAAATATACCAACTCTTTTGTTATCCAGTCGTCTGTGGAGGGGCATTTGGGCTGTTTCCAACTCTTTGCTATTTGTGAAGGAGAGCTGTGGGAAGATAAGATCATGGATGTGGCAAATCGTATTTCTTTGTGGTAGGATGAGTCTTATAGGTATGAATAACCAAGGAGTGGTATAATGGGTCAGGTGGTAGCTCATTCCTTGAGGTCTTTAAGGGTTATTCACACTGTTCTCCATAGTGGGTTTGTACAAACTTACATTTCCCACCAGCAGTGGGTGAGTTTCCCCTTTCCGCCACAACCTCTCCAGCATCTTATTGTCTTTGTTTGTTTTCTTGATCTTAGCTAGCTGTATTGGAGTGAGACGATATCCGAGAGTGGTTTTTATTTATGATTTCTTATTATTAATGATGTTGAAACCTTTTTAAGGATGTTTCTCAGCTTTTCAATTTCCTCACTGGTGAAGTCTCTGTTTCAGTGCTCTTTACTCCATCTTTTGAGTAGGTCATTTGTCTTCTTAGTTTGTTTTTTTGAAGTAGTTTATATATTATTGACGTTAATGGTCTGTCAGATGCATCACTGGTAAAGATTTGCCTCCCGCACTGTATGGGTTTTTCTCTTCACTCCTTGATTGTTTCTTTTTGGCCTGGTCAGAAGCTTTTGAGTTTTTTGTTTTATTTACTTTTAAAAATACTTATTTTATGTGTATGAATGTACTGTCTGGCATGTAGGTTTGCGCACTGGTGCCGTGTTGTGCAATGCGTAGGAGGTCAGAAGAGGGTCCTCGGATACCCGCTGGAACTGGAATTCTCCTGGAATTGGAGTTAGACAGTAGGTTCTTGAGCACGCCATGTGGTTGCTGGGGGATTGAACCCGGTCCTTGCAAGAGCAGTCCCGGTTGCTCTTAAACCGCTAGGCTATCTCTCCAGAAGTGCTTTTGATTTTAATGAGGTCCCATTTGTCAAACTGTTAAACTTACATCTTTTAC
This sequence comes from Rhizomys pruinosus, assembly GCA_009823505.1. Taxonomy (NCBI): domain Eukaryota; kingdom Metazoa; phylum Chordata; class Mammalia; order Rodentia; family Spalacidae; genus Rhizomys; species Rhizomys pruinosus. The sequence goes on from VZQC01012107.1 coordinate 2,912,321, forward strand.
AGCTGCTGTCTGATTTAGAAAGTGTTGTCCTACACCTATGTCTTATAGGTTGCTGCGAACCTTTTCTCTATTACTAGGGTTCAGGTTTTATGTTGAGATCTTTGGAATCGGCACTTGGAGTTGATTTTTGTACAGGGTGAGAGGTAGGGGTTTTAAATTTTTCTTTCTACCCAGATGATGAGCCAATTTTGCCAGCACCATTGTGAAGTGCTATCCTTCCTCCATTGAAGGGTTTTTTTGCCCCTTTGTCAAATATTGAGGTGGCTAAAATTGTATAACCTCAAGTTTTGATCTTCAATATTGTTCCATTGGTCATGGGGTCTGATTTGTTACATACAGTGGAGGCTGTCTTTATGACTAATGGCCCTGTAATATAGTTTGAATCTGGTAGGGTAATCCCCCCTGTATTGCATTTTTCACTAGGGTTGCTTTTTGGGGTCTTTTGCTTTTCCCATATGAATTTAAGAGATTTTTTTCAAGTCTGTGAAGAAAGCTCATAGGGATTTGATTGGGATTGCAATTGAGATCTGTATACCAATTTGGGTAAAATAGACATTTTTAACTATATTAAATCTTCCAATACATGAGCCTGGGAGGTCGTCCCATCTTTTGAATGTCACATTTTTCAAATCTCCTTCTTCAGGGGTTTAATTTTTTGTTGGTTAGAGATCTTTGGTATTTTTGGTTAGGTTTTGTTCCCAGGTATTCTTATTGTTTTTGAGCTATTGTGAGTGGAAGGTCTTTTTTATTCCTTCTCCCCACTTGTTTATTGTTGGTGTAAAGAAAGGCTTACTGATCTTTTCATAGGTTAAATTTTTGTAGGCCAACCTTTGCTTAAACTCTTAATTATTTTAGAAGTTTTCTGGTGGAGTTTTTTTTTTAGCGTCCCTTAGGTAAACTTATCATATCATCTGCAAAAAGGGATGGCTTAACTTTTTCTTTTTATTGAATTAGTACTCCTTTAAATTTTCTTCTCTTATTGCCCTAGCATATCTTTTTTGTTGTCTTTTTGAGACAGGGTCTCTGTAGCCCAACTGTCCTGGAATTCACGTCCTGTAAGACCAGGTTGGCCTTGAATCAGACAAAGATCCGCCTGCCTTCTGCCTCCCAAGTGCTAGGATTAAGGAGTGTGCCACAACCTGGATTGCCCTAAATGCATATCTTTTTTTTTAAATTTTTATTTGATTCTTTATGTGTGTGAATGTACTGTCTGCATGCAGGCCTGTGCACTCGTGTCATGCAATGCCACGGAGGTCAGAAGAGGATATCGATCTCCGAAACTGGAGTTAAGACAGGTTCTTCAGCTGGCCATGTGGGTGCTGGGGATCAACCCCGGTCCTCTGCAAAGACCCTAGCATATCTTTTAAGCACTATGTTGAAGAGGTGATAAGGGGCAAGCCTTGCTAGGTTCCTGCTTTAAGGGAAATGGTTCCAAATTTTTCTCCATTTAGGATGAATGTTGGCAGTGGGTTTGCTATATATAGCGCATTTGATCATGTTGAGGATTGTTCCTTTCAGTCCTATTCGCTCTAGGACTTTAAAAATGAAGGGATGACTAGTCTTGTCAAAGGGCTTTTTCTGCATCAATTGAGATGCAAATATCATGTAGTGGTAATGGGCTTTTAGTATAGTCCTATCTGGGCAGATTTCCAATTTTCACGTCGGTGATTTTATGATAATTTATGTGATTTTATGTGGTTGTTGAGCATCCCTGCATTTTTCTGGTAATGAAGTCCAATTGATCATGATGTATGATCTGTTCTGATGGTGGGTTCTATTAATTTTGCAAGTATTTTGTTGAGAATTTTTTGCATCTATGTTCAATTTTTGCTTGCATCTTTGCCTGGTTTTGGTAATAGGTATTGCTGGCTTCATAGAACGAGGTTGGGACAAGACTCCCTCTTTTTATATCCTTCTAAACAGTTGAGTAGCAGTGGTAGGACCTTTTAATATGTTTTATAGAATTCTGCCATGAAAACATCTGGTCTGGGCTTTTTTTTTAGTTTGGGAAGGTTCTTAATTACAGCTTCAATTTCTTCAAATACTATGGGTCTATTTAAAACTGTCAATATCTTCTTGGTTAAGCTTTGTTTGGTTCCAGGATTTCAGATATTCAATTAGCCATATTCTCTTAGGTTTTCAAATTTATTTGACATATAGATTTTTGAAGTATTTCTATAGGATTGGTCTGGATTCTTTTCTTTTTGTCTGTTGTGATGTTCCCCCTTTCATCGTGATTTCCAAATCACTGTTGATTTGGAGCTGCTCTCTCTCTGCTCTCTTTTTTTTTTTGTTAGTNTTTTTTTTTTTTTTGTCTTATTGAGACAGGGTCTCCCTGTAGCCCCAGCTGGCCTGGAAGTCTCTATGTAGACCAGGCTGGCCTTGAACTGACAGAGATCCACCTGCTTCTGCTTCCTGAGTACTGGGATTAAAGAAAGGTATGTGCCACTAAGCCTGGCCAGATTTACAAGTTTTAAAAAATGTTTTTAGATTATTGCATTAGTGTGTTTGTTTATGTGTATGTGTGTGTATGGATCCACATGTGGAAGCCAGAGGACAACTTGAAGGAGTCAGTGCCAGTCCTCCACCATGTACATTCTGGCCATTGAATTCTAGCCAATGGTGGCAAGTGACCTTACTCGAGTTTTACATAGAACCTAATGATATCTGACTTCAAAGATCCTTTAATTCATTTTCTCTTGTAGTTATGTGTCTATATCAAATATTTTTCAACAAATGAATTTAAATCCAATTGTGTAATGTCATTCTATTTACTCCTCCCTCTTTTCATAAGAATAATCAAATGCTTCTTTCAGTCAAAAGGCAGTTTTAGTTCACCCACCATACAATATGTTTTTCTTTCTTTTTTTGGTCTTTTTTTTAATTGATGTTTTGTGTATTTCAGACATCATTTTTCTGTTCAATTCAGGCATATCTCCTTTCCCTTCCCCCTACCTCACCCCGCCCCAGATCATGCATTCTGCCATAACTGTCCTGCATCTTTCTCTCAGTCTGTTTTTTATGCTTAGGAATTCACATTTTCCTCCATTAATTTTATATTACTCTAAAATAAGGATACATACTCTCCACCCATATACAGTAATTATAGAGTCTGAAAATAATTGGTGGATGGATTCTAGAGCTCATTGAGAGATTCATATTATAACAACATGGTTGCTTTCATATAAACAGAAATATAACAGTAATGTTATTCAGCTTGCCTTTCATCTGGGTGATTTGATGTTAGCATCCACAAATGAGGGAGATCATTTGCCCTGCTTGTTTTTCTGGGACGATGTCACTTCACTTAGCATAATGGCTTTGAGTTCCATCCATTTACCTGCAAAGTTCATGATGTCATATTTATTTATTTATTTATTTATTTATTATTTATTTATTTTTAGTCTTTAATTTTTTTTTATGTGTATGAATGTAGGTCTGTGCATCCCTGTGTGCAATGCCACGGAGGTCAGAAGAGGGTGTCGGATTCTGGAACCAGAGTTAAAGATGGTTCTCAGCAGCCATGTGGGTGCTGGGGATCGAACCTGGGTCCTCTGCAAGAACAGTTGGCACTCTTAACCACTATACCATCTCTCCAGCCCTTATTTATTATTTTTTTATGTGTATGAGTGTACTGTCTGCATGTAGGTTGGTGCACCCATGTTGTGCAATGGCGCAGAGGTCAGAAGAGGGTGTCAGATTTCCCTGGAATTGGAATTAAAGACGGTTCTTAGCCTCCATGTGGGTGCTAGGAATCAAACCCAGGTCCTCTGCAAGAGCAGTCAGTGCTCTTAACTGCTGAGCCATCTTCCCAGCCACTGATGTCATCTCTCTTTACCATCGAGTAGTGCTCCATTGTGTAGATGTACCACTCTTTTGTCATCCACTCGTCTGTGGAGGGGCATTTGGGTTGGTTCCAGCTCTTTGCTATTGTGAAGAGAGCTGTAATAGACATGGATGTGCATGTATCTTTGTGGTAGGATGAGTCTTTAGGGTATATACCCAGGAGTGGTATAACTGGGTCAGGTGGTAGGCTCATTCTGAGTCTTTTAAGGGTTATTCACACTGTTCTCCATAGTGGTTGTACAAACTTACATTCCCACCAGCAGTGGATGAGTGTTCCCCTTTCCCCACAACCTCTCCAGCATCTATTGTCTTTTGTTTTCTTGATCTTAGCTAGCTATATTGGAGTGAGACGATATCTGAGAGTGGTTTTAATTTGCATTTCTTCAATTATTAATGATGTTGAACACTTTTTAAGATGTTTCTCAGCCATTTCAATTCCTCACTGGTGAAGCCTCTGTTCAGCTCTTTACTCCATCTTTTGAATAGGTCATTTGTCTTCTTCTTTGTTTTTTGAGTAGTTTGTATATTATTGACGTTAATGGTCTGTCAGATGCATCACTGGTAAAGATTTCCTCCCACTCTATGGGTTTTCTCTTCACCTCCTTGATTGTTTCTTTTGCTGTACAGAAGCTTTTGAGTTTTTTTTTTTTATTTTATTTTTTACTTTTAAAAATACTTATTTTATGTGTATGAATGTACTGTCTGGCATGTAGGTTTGCGCACTGGTGCCGTGTTGTGCAATGCGTAGGAGGTCAGAAGAGGGTCCTCGGATACCCGCTGGAACTGGAATTCTCCTGGAATTGGAGTTAGACAGTAGGTTCTTGAGCACGCCATGTGGTTGCTGGGGGATTGAACCCGGTCCTTGCAAGAGCAGTCCCGGTTGCTCTTAAACCGCTAGGCTATCTCTCCAGAAGTGCTTTTGATTTTAATGAGGTCCCATTTGTCAAACTGTTAAACTTACATCTTTTACAGCTGCTGTCTGATTTAGAAAGTGTTGTCCTACACCTATGTCTTATAGGTTGCTGCGAACCTTTTCTCTATTACTAGGGTTCAGGTTTTATGTTGAGATCTTTGGAATCGGCACTTGGAGTTGATTTTTGTACAGGGTGAGAGGTAGGGGTTTTAAATTTTTCTTTCTACCCAGATGATGAGCCAATTTTGCCAGCACCATTGTGAAGTGCTATCCTTCCTCCATTGAAGGGTTTTTTTGCCCCTTTGTCAAATATTGAGGTGGCTAAAATTGTATAACCTCAAGTTTTGATCTTCAATATTGTTCCATTGGTCATGGGGTCTGATTTGTTACATACAGTGGAGGCTGTCTTTATGACTAATGGCCCTGTAATATAGTTTGAATCTGGTAGGGTAATCCCCCCTGTATTGCATTTTTCACTAGGGTTGCTTTTTGGGGTCTTTTGCTTTTCCCATATGAATTTAAGAGATTTTTTTCAAGTCTGTGAAGAAAGCTCATAGGGATTTGATTGGGATTGCAATTGAGATCTGTATACCAATTTGGGTAAAATAGACATTTTTAACTATATTAAATCTTCCAATACATGAGCCTGGGAGGTCGTCCCATCTTTTGAATGTCACATTTTTCAAATCTCCTTCTTCAGGGGTTTAATTTTTTGTTGGTTAGAGATCTTTGGTATTTTTGGTTAGGTTTTGTTCCCAGGTATTCTTATTGTTTTTGAGCTATTGTGAGTGGAAGGTCTTTTTTATTCCTTCTCCCCACTTGTTTATTGTTGGTGTAAAGAAAGGCTTACTGATCTTTTCATAGGTTAAATTTTTGTAGGCCAACCTTTGCTTAAACTCTTAATTATTTTAGAAGTTTTCTGGTGGAGTTTTTTTTTTAGCGTCCCTTAGGTAAACTTATCATATCATCTGCAAAAAGGGATGGCTTAACTTTTTCTTTTTATTGAATTAGTACTCCTTTAAATTTTCTTCTCTTATTGCCCTAGCATATCTTTTTTGTTGTCTTTTTGAGACAGGGTCTCTGTAGCCCAACTGTCCTGGAATTCACGTCCTGTAAGACCAGGTTGGCCTTGAATCAGACAAAGATCCGCCTGCCTTCTGCCTCCCAAGTGCTAGGATTAAGGAGTGTGCCACAACCTGGATTGCCCTAAATGCATATCTTTTTTTTTAAATTTTTATTTGATTCTTTATGTGTGTGAATGTACTGTCTGCATGCAGGCCTGTGCACTCGTGTCATGCAATGCCACGGAGGTCAGAAGAGGATATCGATTTCCGATGAACTGGAGTTAAAGACAGGTTCTCAACTGCCATCGTGGTGGCTGGGGATCAAACCCCGGTTCCTCTGCAAGACCCTAGCATATCTTTTAAGCACTATGTTGAAGAGGATGATCAAAGGGGCAGACTTGCTGGTTCTTGCTTTAAGGGAAATGGTTCCAATTTTTCTCCATTTAGGATGATGTTGGCAGTGGGTTTGCTATATATATGGCATTTGATCATGTTGAGGATTGTTCCTGTCCAGTCCATTCCCTGGAACTTTAAAAATGAAGGGATGACTAGTCTTGTCAAAGGGCTCTTTTCTGGCATCAATTGAGATGAATACATGTAGTTATGTTTTGTATTCTTTCAGTTTCCATTTCAGTGTATTTTATGATAATTTATTGATTTAATGTGGTTGTGAGACCATCCCTGCCTTTCTGGTATGAGATCCGACTCGATCATGATGTATGATCTTTCTGATGTGGGTCTCTATGTAGATTTTCCAAGTATTTTGTTGAGAATTTTTGCTCTATGTTATTTTTGCTTTGCATCTTTGCCTGTTTTGGTATTAGGTATTGCTGGCTTCATATGAACGAGTTGGGAATCCCTCTGTTTTATATCCTTCTAAACAGTTGAGTAGCAGTGGTAGGACCTCTTTAATATGTTTATAGAATTCTGCCAGAAAACCATCTGGTACTGGGGCTTTTTTTTTGTTTAAGGTTCTTTTTTTACATTCTATTATTTCTTCAAATCGTTATGGGTCTCACTTACTTCAATATCTTCTTGGTTAAGCTTTGTTTGGTTGCCAGGATTTCAGATATTCAATGCCATTTCTCTTAGGTTTTCAAATTTATTAAGTATAGAGTTTTTGAATATTTCTATAGGATTGTTTGGATCTTTCTTTTTGTCTGTTGTGTGATGTTCCCCCTTTCATCTGTGATTTCCAAATCACTGTTGATTTGGAGCTGCTCTCTCTCTCTCTTTTTTTTTTAGTTCGGGATAAGGTCCTGTGCTATTTTGTGTTTTTTTTTCAAAGACCAGCTTGTTGATTCTTGATTTTCGGTATTGTTTTGGTTGTTTCAATTTCTTGATTTATGCTCTGATTTTGTGATGGTCTCGGTCCTGTTTGGTTTAGGGTTCATTTGTTGTTGTTTTCTCAAGGGTTATTTTAGCTGCATTGTTAGATTGTTTATTTGGTCCCTTTCTGTTTTTTTTGATGTGGGGCTTAAGGTCTATAAATTTCCCTCTCAACTGCTTTTAAAGTATCCCACAGGTTTTGTTTGTGGATTGTCTTTTCGTTCAGTTCCATGAAGACTTTTATTTTATGTGGATTATTTTTTAGGTATGAATGTTCTGGTCTGCATGTAGGGGGGGGGGTTTGTGCACCCATGTCATGCAATTGCTGGGGAGGTCAGAAGAGGGTGGTGGATCCCCGGGAAATGGAGTTAAAAACTGTGTTCTCGGCCACCATGTGGTGCTGGGGAGCAAACCCTGGTTCGCTGCAAGGTCAGGTCAGCACTCTTAACCACAGGCCAATTTTCTCAAGTTCCGCTCCATGAATCTTTTATTGCACTCTTTATTCTTCCTGACCAATTCAGGTTTGTTGTTCAGCTCCATGTGGTCTGTATAGCTGGTGGGACTTATTCGTTGTTCATATTGACTTGTATTGGACGTGGTCGGGGTAGAATGCATGGATATTCTATCTTTTGTATTTGTTAGGTTCCTTTTGTGGCCCCAGTATGTGGTTGATTTTTGGAGAATGTTCCATGAGTTGCTGAGTAGAAAGTTTATTTTCTGGTATTAGGGTGTCTGTGTTGTCTGTATTTGGGTGTTTGTAGATTCTGTGAGGTCCATTTGGTTCAGTTCTGATGTCCGCTTCTGTTTAGTTTTTGTCCTGTTTATCTATACAAGGGACTTAGTGGGGTGCTGAAGTCACCCACTATCACTGTGTTAGCATTAATCGGTGGCCTTGAGGTCCTGCAGATTTGTGTTTATAAGGTTTAGGTTGCAACCAGAGTTTTGGTGCATAGACATTTATGTTTGTGAAGTATTCATGGTTCGTTTTTCCTTTGACAGAATGTAGTGGCTCTCTTTTCTCTTCTGATTAATTTTACTTTGAATCATTTTTTCTCATATTAGAATAGCTACTCCAGCTTGTTTCTTGGTACATTGCTGGAATATTTTTTTTTTTTCCATCCTTTCACTCTAAGGTGGGGGTCTGTCCTTGTGAGAGTAGGTTTCTTGTAGAACAGCATATGGAAGGGTTTTAGATTCCTAATCCTCTCCCAGTATGTGGCCCGGTTGATTGGGGAGTTTAGACCATTAGTATTGAAGGTTATTATTGAGAGATGTGTGTTGCTTCCTGTTACCCTTTTTTTTTAGTCTTTTCAAGACAGGGTCTCCCTGTATCCCCAGCGGCGGAAGTGCCTCTGTAGACAGCGGGTCTTGAACAAAGATCTGCCTGCCTCTGGCCGGCCCAAGTGCTAGGATTAAGGCTGTGCACATGCCAGCTACCTGATTTTTTGTTTGTGGCATTCTTGGTCAGGTTTTATATGTACGTCTGGTATGATTTGGTTGCTCTCGCTTTATTGCTTAGGGATAGTTGTTCTTTTCCTCGGTTTCTTTGGATGGCTTTGATTTTCCTGCAATTTTGGGTGTCTTAGACATTAATGGCCTCATCTTGTTATCTTGTGAAAGAGGTCTTCTTCTCCTTCAACTATACGTTTTTTTTTTTTTTTTTTTGTTTTTTTTTGCTGATAGAGTAGTCTGGGTTGCATCTAAAGTCATTTAGTACTGGGAATGTTTTGGTCCACGTTCTTCGAGCTTTCATAGTTTGCACTGAAAGTCAGCTGTGTCCGGATGGTTTCCCCTTATATGTAATTGTTGTTTGTCTCTTGTGGCATTCAGTTATTTTGTCTTTGTTTTGAACATCTAGTGTTTTAACAATTATATGGCATGGGGAGTTTCTTTCCTGTCTATTTGGTGTTCTATGTGCTTCTCCTATTTGTATGGGTTTGTCTTTTTCTAGTGTGGGGAAATTTTCTTCTATTATCCTGTTGAAGATCTGGTAAATAGTGTTGTCTTGTGATTCTTCTCCTTCCTCTATCCCTATGATGCAGAGGTTTGGCCTTTTCATAGTGTCCCACATTTCCTGGTTGTTCCACTCTTATATTTTTAAAAAATTTTTCATAATCTTCATTTGAGCTTTCTAGTTGTTCCATATTATCCTGTAGGTCTGATATTCTTTTTTCTGCTTCTTCCTTTCTGCTTCTGAGGCTTTTTCCCATCCTTTCCTGGCGGTTGAATGAATGTTCAATATCCTTTTTCATTCCATCCTGTGATTTCTTTAGCTTTTCCAGTTCCTTCTGGAGCCTGTCATTCTCATCTTGTAGCTAGCTTGGTTCTTTGATCATTTTCTTTTTTCATTTTGGCCTGGGATCTTTTCAGTATTTCAACTTCGTTCTGGAGTTTGTCATATTCTCCCTCTAGATCCTTCTTGAGTTTTTCATTCGCTTCCCTTAGTTCTCTAATTTCTTTGAATATGTCTACAGTTGTTCTTCTAAGGTCAGTGACTTGGCTTCTTTCCTCAGAGATCTCATTGTAGGGATCTTCTGTAGGGTTGGTAGAGTTGGGTGTGGATTTATTAGGAGCTTTTCCCATGTTTTTTTTCTTTGTGTCTTTGGCATGTAGATTTGTCTGTTTGTTTCTTTGAATTCTAGCACCTCAACGTTGGCTGCACAGACTGTAATCACCAGTGCTCCACCTGTTAGGTCCTCTGCACCAGAGCTCCACCAGGATGAGTTGGGGGGTGGGGCTGGGTTGGGTTGCTACTTTGGCCCGTGTGCCAGTAGGCCCCCAAGTGTCAAGGCAGGTCTGCCTTGCCTCACCTGTTCCTCACTGACTCTGGGCACCTGTCTGGAGTCCGAGGTACTCCGGGACAATATACGTTTGTAATCAACATACTTGAGTCTTATCCTTGTCCCAGCCAAGAAGTTGCTGTAACTAAACACTTCCTTCTTATATGTTCTCCAGGTTCACCGTGGAACAGGAAATTGATCTAAAAGACATTCTGAAAACCCTCGGAGTAACTGAAATTTTCATCAAAGATGCAAATTTGACTGCCATGTCAGGTAAGAAACACATACTGATTTTAAACAATATTATTCATAAAAACTGTCTTTAAAATAATGATGTTATTTCCATCCTTTGTCATAGATTCTTGGTGCATAGTTATCAGTTGGCAAATAAATGAAGGAAGAATATTATAAACAGTCATAATGCTAAGTTTCTGTTGCCTGGTGTGTGTCTTTTCCTTAATACTAGATGGTGTTTTCCATATCATCTACTTTGAATTGATATCTTAGAATATCCCATTGTAGTAAGTCATAAAAGAGAGATGATGAATGGCCTTCTCCTGCTATTAGAACTAGACTGCAGCTTCTTCTAACAGAATAAAGAATATGCAGTGAGGTGTTGAAAACCTTTTCCAAATCTTCAGCAAGTACAACAGATTTTTAAAAGTACTTTTCAAGTACACTAGCACACAAAAAAAAACCTAATTAAATGTTAGAGTAGAATTCATAAAATGTTAGTAACATTAAAGCATTCATGATGTTTGCATTACTTTTGGATAGGGTTTTAAGTGGTTAACCCCCATCCCCAAAATTTGTATTGAAAAAAAAAGGCAACAATAAGTTTAGAATTTAATAAATAAGCTTATGTAGTGATGATTTCTCTAAGTTTTCTTTGGAAGACAGAAAATAGAATCTGTTTTCTGATCTTTGTCTCTTGAAAGACAAAAATATATTAAGATAAAAGAAACTAAGCAGTTTAATTGAACCCAACACCCAAAGTAGAGCACCTAAATNGAGGTCAGAAGAGGATATCGGATTTCATGGAACTGGAGTTTAAAGACGGTTCTCAACTGCCACGTGTGGCGGGGAATCAAACCCCGGTTCCTCTGCAAGACCCTAGCATATCTTTTAAGCACTATGTTGAAGAGGACTGACAATATGGGGCAGACTTGCTGGGTTCTTGCGTTTAAGGGAAATGGTTCCAATTTTTCTCCATTTAGGATGATGTTGGCAGGGGTTTGCTTATATATGGCTTTGATCAGTTGAGGAATGTTTTCCCTGTCCAGTCCATTCCCCTGGAACTTTAAATTAAGGGATGTAGATCTGTCAAAGCCTTTTCCGGCATCAATTGAGATGAATCATGTGTTTTTGTCTTTCAGTCCATTTAGGTATTTTATGATATTTATTGATTAATGTGGTTGAACCATCCCTGCCTTTCTGGTAGGATCCGACTCGATCATGATGGATGATCTTGCTGATGTGGGTCTCTATGTGATTTTCCAAGTTTTTGTTGAAATTTTGCTCTATGTTATTTTTGCTTTGCATCGTTGCTGTTTTGGTATTAGAGTGATCTGGCTTCATATGAACGTTTGGGAATTCCCTCTGTTTTATATCCTTCTAAACAGTTGAGTAGCAGTGGTAGGACCTCTTTAAAGTTTATAGAATTCTGCCAGAAACCATCTGGACCGGGGCTTTTTTTTTTTTTTTTTTTTTTTTTTATTTTATTTTTATTTTCCTCAAATGTTATGGGTCCACTTACCAATATCTTCTTGTTAAGCTTTGTTGGTTGCCCAGATTTCAGATATTCATCCTTTCTCTTAGGTTTTTCAAATTTATTAGAGTATAGGTTTTTGAAATATTTTCATGATTATTTGGATCTTTCTTTGTCTGTTGTTGTGTGATGTTCCCCCTTTCATTGTGATTTCCAAATCACTGTTGATTTGGAGCTGCTCTCCTTTTTTTTTTAGTTCGGGATAAGGTCCTGTGCTATTTTGTGTTTTTTTTTCAAAGACCAGCTTGTTGATTCTTGATTTTCGGTATTGTTTTGGTTGTTTCAATTTCTTGATTTATGCTCTGATTTTGTGATGGTCTCGGTCCTGTTTGGTTTAGGGTTCATTTGTTGTTGTTTTCTCAAGGGTTATTTTAGCTGCATTGTTAGATTGTTTATTTGGTCCCTTTCTGTTTTTTTTGATGTGGGGCTTAAGGTCTATAAATTTCCCTCTCAACTGCTTTTAAAGTATCCCACAGGTTTTGTTTGTGGATTGTCTTTTCGTTCAGTTCCATGAAGACTTTTATTTTATGTGGATTATTTTTTAGGTATGAATGTTCTGGTCTGCATGTAGGGGGGGGGGTTTGTGCACCCATGTCATGCAATTGCTGGGGAGGTCAGAAGAGGGTGGTGGATCCCCGGGAAATGGAGTTAAAAACTGTGTTCTCGGCCACCATGTGGTGCTGGGGAGCAAACCCTGGTTCGCTGCAAGGTCAGGTCAGCACTCTTAACCACAGGCCAATTTTCTCAAGTTCCGCTCCATGAATCTTTTATTGCACTCTTTATTCTTCCTGACCAATTCAGGTTTGTTGTTCAGCTCCATGTGGTCTGTATAGCTGGTGGGACTTATTCGTTGTTCATATTGACTTGTATTGGACGTGGTCGGGGTAGAATGCATGGATATTCTATCTTTTGTATTTGTTAGGTTCCTTTTGTGGCCCCAGTATGTGGTTGATTTTTGGAGAATGTTCCATGAGTTGCTGAGTAGAAAGTTTATTTTCTGGTATTAGGGTGTCTGTGTTGTCTGTATTTGGGTGTTTGTAGATTCTGTGAGGTCCATTTGGTTCAGTTCTGATGTCCGCTTCTGTTTAGTTTTTGTCCTGTTTATCTATACAAGGGACTTAGTGGGGTGCTGAAGTCACCCACTATCACTGTGTTAGCATTAATCGGTGGCCTTGAGGTCCTGCAGATTTGTGTTTATAAGGTTTAGGTTGCAACCAGAGTTTTGGTGCATAGACATTTATGTTTGTGAAGTATTCATGGTTCGTTTTTCCTTTGACAGAATGTAGTGGCTCTCTTTTCTCTTCTGATTAATTTTACTTTGAATCATTTTTTCTCATATTAGAATAGCTACTCCAGCTTGTTTCTTGGTACATTGCTGGAATATTTTTTTTTTTTCCATCCTTTCACTCTAAGGTGGGGGTCTGTCCTTGTGAGAGTAGGTTTCTTGTAGAACAGCATATGGAAGGGTTTTAGATTCCTAATCCTCTCCCAGTATGTGGCCCGGTTGATTGGGGAGTTTAGACCATTAGTATTGAAGGTTATTATTGAGAGATGTGTGTTGCTTCCTGTTACCCTTTTTTTTTAGTCTTTTCAAGACAGGGTCTCCCTGTATCCCCAGCGGCGGAAGTGCCTCTGTAGACAGCGGGTCTTGAACAAAGATCTGCCTGCCTCTGGCCGGCCCAAGTGCTAGGATTAAGGCTGTGCACATGCCAGCTACCTGATTTTTTGTTTGTGGCATTCTTGGTCAGGTTTTATATGTACGTCTGGTATGATTTGGTTGCTCTCGCTTTATTGCTTAGGGATAGTTGTTCTTTTCCTCGGTTTCTTTGGATGGCTTTGATTTTCCTGCAATTTTGGGTGTCTTAGACATTAATGGCCTCATCTTGTTATCTTGTGAAAGAGGTCTTCTTCTCCTTCAACTATACGTTTTTTTTTTTTTTTTTTTGTTTTTTTTTGCTGATAGAGTAGTCTGGGTTGCATCTAAAGTCATTTAGTACTGGGAATGTTTTGGTCCACGTTCTTCGAGCTTTCATAGTTTGCACTGAAAGTCAGCTGTGTCCGGATGGTTTCCCCTTATATGTAATTGTTGTTTGTCTCTTGTGGCATTCAGTTATTTTGTCTTGTTTTGATCATCTAGTGTTTAAACAATTATATGGCATGGGGAGTTTTCCTTTCCTGTCCGATTGGTGTCTATGTGCTTCTTGTATTTATGGGTTTGTCTTTTTCTAGTGTGGGGAAATTTTCTTCTATATGTCTGTTGAAGAGCGGTAAATAGTGTTTTCTTGTGATTCCTTCTCCTTCCTCTTCCTAGGATGCTGATGTTTGGCCTTTTCATAGTGTCCCATTTCCTGGTTGTGCCACTATTAATGGTAAAAAATTTTTCATAAGCTTCATTTGAGCTTTCGAGTTGTGTCCATATTCCGTAGGTCTGATATTCTTTTTTGCGTCTTCTTTTCTGCTTCTGGGCTTTGTCCCAGCCCCCCTTGTCCTGCGGTTGAAGGAATGTGTCAAATATCCGTTTTCATTCCATCCGTGATTTCTTTAGCGTTTCCACTTCCTTCTGGAGCCTGGCATTCTCATCTTGTAGCTAGCTTGGTTCTTTGTCATTTTCTGTTTTCATTTTGGCCTGGGATTCTTTTAGTTGTCAACGTCCTTCTGGAGGTTGTCATTCTTTCCCTCGAGATCCTTCTTGAGTTTTTCATTCGTTCCCCTTAGTTCGCATAATTCTGCTTTAATATGTCTACAGTTGTTCTGCTAAGGTCAGTGTCTTGGCTTATTTCCTCAGAGATCTCATTGTAGGGATGTCCTATAGGGTTGGTAAAGGTGGGGTGGTGTGAATGTATTAGGAGCTTTTCCATGTTTTTTTTTTCCTTTGTGTCTTTGGCTATGTAGAATTTGGCTGGTTTTTTCTTTGAATTCTGGCACCTCAAAGTTGACTGCACAGACTGTAATCACCAATGCTCCACCTGTTAGTTCCTCTGCACCATAGCTCCAACGCAGGATTAGTTGGGGTGGGGCTGGGTTGGGTTGCTACTTCGGCCAGCGTGCCAGTAGTCCCCAGTGTCAAGGCAGGTCGGCCTTGCCTCACCTGTTCCTACGACTCTGGGCAGCCTTTTCTGGAGTCGCGGAGTACTCCGGACAATATACGTTTGGTAATCAACATACTTGAGTCCTTATCCTTGTTCCACCAAGAAGTTGCTGTAACCCTAAACACTTCCTTCCTATATGTTCTCCAGTTCACCGTGGACAGGAAATGATCTAAAGACATTCTGAAACCCTCGGATACTGAAATTTTCATCAAAGATGCAAATTTGACTGCCATGTCAGGTAGGAAACACATACTGATTTTAAACAATATTATTCATAAACTGTCCTTAAAATAATGATGTTATTTCCATCCTTTGTCATAGATTCTTGGTGCATAGTTATCAGTTGGCAAATAAATGAAGGAAGAATATTATAAACATTCATAATGCTAAGTTTCTGTTGCCTGGTGTGTGTCTTTTCCTTAATACTAGATGGTGTTTTCCATATCATCTACTTTGAATTGATATCTTAGAATATCCCATTGTAGTAAGTCATAAAAGAGAGATGATGAATGGCCTTCTCCTGCTATTAGAACTAGACTGCAGCTTCTTCTAACAGAATAAAGAATATGCAGTGAGGTGTTGAAAACCTTTTCCAAATCTTCAGCAAGTACAACAGATTTTTAAAAGTACTTTTCAAGTACACTAGCACACACAAAAAAAACTAATTAAATGTTAGAGTAGAATTCATAAAATGTTAGTAACATTAAAGCATTCATGATGTTTGCATTACTTTTGGATAGGGTTTTAAGTGGTTAACCCCCATCCCCAAAATTTGTATTGAAAAAAAAAAGGCAACAATAAGTTTAGAATTTAATAAATAAGCTTATGTAGTGATGATTTCTCTAAGTTTTCTTTGGAAGACAGAAAATAGAATCTGTTTTCTGATCTTTGTCTCTTGAAAGACAAAAATATATTAAGATAAAAGAAACTAAGCAGTTTAATTGAACCCAACACCCAAAGTAGAGCACCTAAATCATAGATCTTTCCATTTCCGTTCATGTGTCAAACAGACTATATAGCATCGTGGCTTCTGCACCTGGATTCAATTCAGGGCGATAGATGCCTCCACTTCTGAAACTGCTTGCATGTGTATGTATGTGTACACATCTTTTTATGAGAGACTGTAAATATTGGGAGGTAGAAAGAAAAGAAGAGAGAGAAAGAGACACACAGAGAGACAGAGAGAGATGGACAGACACAGAGAGAATATGAATCATAATGTTCAAGACATCATTACAGAGTCTGATCTTAAAGAAATTCCCACCTTCCCAGAACACAGATAGTGAGTGCAGACTGAGACTGTTTTCTAAACAGCATTCAGCTTCTAGCAATGAGTTGATACTGATGAATTTGACTCCTGAACTTCTACTTCTCATTTAGAGTGCTTATAGCCCTAAGCACTAACAGAGCTTTTCTAACTGTCTACTGTATAAATGTTCCTGTCCATACAAGAGAAACGAGTCCTCCTTCAGTAAATGTTTTCAGGGTTCATCGTCAAGGTCTTAGAGCCCTAAGCTCCTCATAGGGAATAGGATTCATCAGGAAGGTAGGACTGGTGGAATTTCAAAAGATCACATGGTATCTTTGTACCTGAGTCAGAAATATATTCATAGTTTAACTGTAGCATCTCATCCTAATGCTGTCTTCCATTACGAATTTAGAGCATCGATCTTATTTACTGACTGAGTTCCAACTGGATAATTGCATTCTACTATGCTAACGTGGCCCGCTTTACAAGGTGATTGGTGATTCCTTGCTGGCTTTCCAAACAGTCAAGACTAACACTTGTTGCCTGTCAGTCCTGGTAGGGTAGCACTGGGTGTCCAGTCTATCACTGTGGTCAGTGTGACTTATAATTTCTGGAATATTTAGAGTAATATTTAGAGTAATATCTAGTTGTCTTTACTGACTACAGAGACAACAGATCAGAGCTTTTTGTTATTGTTGTTTTGGTATTTTTGAGACAGGGTCTCCCGTTAGTCCCAGCTGGCCTGGAGCTTGCTCTGTAGACCAGGCTGGCCTTGAGCTCACAGAGATCCGCCTGCCTCTGCCTCCCAAGTGGTGGGATTAAAGGCGTGTGCCACCACCTCAGAGAGCTTTTAATATTCCATATGCAAAATAGCTATTCATGTGATCAAACCTGCAACACAGAGTTGGCTTTCTGTAAATGTTTTCAGGAGAATGAAACACATGAGGGAAGGAGGAAAGAGGTTCATTCAGGTGGGTTTGTCCTGTACGTTATATTTCTTGGCCTAACCATCACCGATGCAGTATTGGGTGTCTTAAACACCGTATTGGGTGTCTTAAACACCGTCCTGTTCAGGTCCTCAAAATAACTGGGAAAGAATCTGAAGCACAGCTCTCACGATGTGCAGTGCGAATTCTTTGACTGTTAAATTATGATTTTTCCAAAGTGTTAACTCTAGTACAATCACCCCAACTAATTCTTTTGGCCTCCCTCCCCCTCCTCTTTGTGCCCTCTCCCATCTTCTCCTCACTGACTTATGAACCATTTATTCGCTTGCTCTGCTTCCTCTAAATTCAGTGCCATTTCTCTGCCTTGTTAATTTGGGCACCATAAGCTCTGCCTTACATGGTTCAAATCCTTTTTACATGGCTATTTTTTTTTTCACCTCTTCGAATAACCTGAAAATCTTCATGACTATAGTATCCGTAATTCTTAGTGACCCTCTCAAGTACTCGAGAAAAAATTATTTGCATGCATTTAGCTAGACCTTTCTACTTTATTATGATATTTAGAATATTAACTTTCATATGTGTTTAGGATATTAACATGAATCATCCATGATGTGGCTATTCTTTTTACTAAACAACTGCTAGTGTAACAGATGTGTGAGAAAAGTACTATGTCAGAAAAGATCTTTAAAAATATATCAGAAGTCACAGTTGCCTAATGGGTAAGTCATTGGCCTCCTTAAATAATTGTATCAAGGGGCTGGAAGGATGGCTCAGTGGTTAAGAGCATTGACTGTTCTTGCAGAGGACATGGATTCTAAACCCAGCACCCACATGGCAACTAACAACTCCAGTTCCAGGGAATCCAACACCCTCTTCTGTTCTATGCAGGCATTGCATGACATGGGTGTACTTACACACATGCAGGCAATACACTCATACACATAAAATAAATAAGAAATAAATAATTTAGAAATAATAATTATATCAAACAATCTAAAGGAACATTAAAGATTTATGAGGAGAAAGAAATAGCATCTAAATTTAATGAAAGGAAGTTGGTGGACAGAAAGGTTTTATGAGACAGTGGTTCTCAACAGGGACAAGTATCCTCTCTGCCCAACCCCAGCCTCAGGGAAGCTGGAGGCCTGCTTGGTTGTCACAATGAAGAATGTTTCCCTATCTCCAGTGGTCAGAAGCCAGTGATGCTTCTGACCATGTGCAATGCACAGCACAGAATTACCACAATAAAGAATTACTGAGTCCCGATTGTCAGTAGTGAACCAGAGGACGAGAAATCATGGATAAGAAAAAGCATGGTGGGAGCAGAGAGGAAAAACAAAGCCAAAAGTCAAATGAGAGCATTTGTACAGGGTATGTCTAGGGGCCTTTGAATGCTGGGAAGATTTCTGAGCAACGTAGGAAGTCCTAGTAGTCTTTGCCTACAGAATACAGGGTAGAGGTTGCTACATGAGAGGGAAGTTTTTATTTACTTTATTTTTAAACTGTGTATCTGCCTTCCCCACCCCTGTACATATGTGTATAGGTGCCCTTGTGTGTATGTGTGAAGATCAGAGGTCAGTATTAGGAGTCTTCCTTGGTCCCTTTCTGCCTTATTTTGAGACAGTCTCTCACTGAACCTGGACCTCTTTATTTAGGCTGGCTGGCCAAAAAGCTAGTGGGATCCATCTCTCTGCCTCCGGGCACAGGTATGACAGATGGCTGCATGTCTCCACGCCAGGCTTTTGTTCCTGGGTGCTGGAGTCGTGAGCTCAATTTCACATGCATTTGTACCAAGCACCTTTCCCAGTGGGCCGTCTCCCCAGCCCCACATTTTCATTCCCTACAGAGCTCTGCAATATTTGGAATTTTACCTTGTCACATGCGTTACATTTTCAATTAAAATTTTACTTAAAGGCTGGATGTGGTGGCCTATGCCTTTAATTTCAGCACTTGAGAGGCAGAGTCTCTGTGAGATTGAGGCCATCCTGGTCTACATAGCAAGTTCCAGGCCTTCTGAGACTATAAGGAGACTGTCTAAAAAAGACAAAATTTTTAACTTAAAGTTAGGAAAATCTGTTTAAAAATTATGCAAATAGTAGAATTAATTAGTAAATTTGAAAGCACTCAGAGAACTATTCAGTACTATTTTGATACTATTCCATTTTAAAAATTATGTATGGAAAAAAAAACAACAACAAAACACCAAGCACCCTTGTTTCACCTTCCTTTGCTTCTAACAAAAGGCCCAGAGCATGAACCCTTCATTAAGACCTCTTGGGTCTGAGCTTTCATTTTTATTATCTCTTTTTTTTTTTAATCCTCTCTTGTTTGGATGCTTATTCCTGCTGCCCTGAGCTGCTTCAATGTCAGCTAAATGGTTTCCAATCTCTCTCCTATCTAATCTGTCCTGTCTTCCACTGCTGAGATTAATCACTTTACCACTCACTCCCAAATCACTGCAGCTGCCTTTACTCAGCTGGCCCCTGGCCGCTGCTCCGCAGAGCACTGAGCAGTACCTCCCTCCTCCCTCAAGCCGTCACTCTGTCTGACTACTTACCTTGTATTCTGCTGGCACCTCCCAACTCCCCAGCTGTCCACAGCTAGGAAATCCCTCCCACCTGAACTGAGCCACCACGAGGTAATTGGAACTTCATAAAGTCCCCATCATTGCCCCAACCAGCAGCAGTCAGCCACTCATTGAGTCTGTGGTATTTTGTGTTGTTCTTTGTGGTCCATCACAGGCCTTATTTTATATTGTTGTTGTTTATGCATCTAACATCCCTGATAGAATGTAAACCTCCCGCAATGATGTTCATGTGCCCATTACTCTTTCCTGTCTAGTACTCAGTGAAGGAAAAGTGAATGAGCCACGATGTCCAGTGTTTACTGTGCTGATATTTCATCTCAATTCGATAATCATTGCTTTAGATGCTAAATCCCATTAACATAAAACACTATAAAGACTCATACAATAAATATGGAATTCACAGAGCCAAGAATCATTTTCTTCTCAGGCTCCATTTCCCAAGCTCCTTGTGGCTTTGCGGATCTTCTTGTAGAGCAGGGTTGTTTTTGTAATGGAAATGAGTGGCTCTCAGCATTTGGATTAACAGGTAATCCTCTTGGAAGGTCTAAGGGGAAAGAGAAAAGAGAGGACTAAATCCTTCAGCATAAAGTGCAAGCTTTAATAAAGAAGCCAATAAAATAAAGGAATTAAAAAGACACAGTGAAGGCCACATTCAGGTCAGACTCAAGTGCTGTGGATTTATGCCGGGCCAGCTCCCCGTCCTGCCCTCCAGTGCTCTTTCTCCTGCGCCTGTAAGCCCGAGGGTCTCTGTCTCATTGTCCTAATTCTAGAATGCTCCTACTTTCTTACCTGGACTGTTTCAAAAGCTAACTCTATCACCTCGCCTTTGGGTGTTTTCTCATCCAAATGCGGCTTTTCAAAGGTATCTTCCAAAATCAAAGCAGGCATGTGCCATTATTTCTGGACAAAGTTCAGATGGTAAAGCTCTTAACACAGGCACTTTTGCGCCGCCTGACTTCCCCATAGTCCAAGCTCCACTAGGACTTTTAAGTCGTCTGTCCTTTTTCTCTCATTTTGTAGTGGAAATTCTGTGTGTCAAATGACCTTGCTTCTTTCTCTTTCTGTCTCCTTGTACTTATTCTTCCAGAACCAGCCAGGCTGTCACCTTCATCTGGCATCCCTCTTTCTTCCTAGGTGTTTCTGTTTCTTCAACTGGAACCTGCTAGTGCTTCCGGCCCACTTCTGTCTTACATTTCTCCTTTTCACTAGACTGTTTATACATGTGACTCTAAGCCCGGCACTCTTTCAAAGCAGGGACTGTGCGAGAGAGGCCGCTCTGTCTTCAGAGACCAGCAAAGTCACTGGAGTGGAGCAGGATGGATCCTGCATGGCCGAGGACAGGCAGTGTGCCAATGGCTGCTGCCTGGGCATGTGTGAGGTGCTGCCCCAACCGCCCTCACCGCTTCCGGAATGTCAGCCACAGCAGCCTCCCTTGGGTCCCTAACCACGCCCAGCTGATGTCTGCCTGTGCACCTGCTTCTGCCTGCACCTTCAAGTCCGCCTGGGACTGGTCCCTTCATACTCATTTGGTCTTGGATCCTACTTACCCTCCCATCTTCCCTTAAATTAACACTCTGCCAAGTCACCCATCTCCCCCACCCTCTCCCCTCCCAACAGGTCTGTCACCTTATCTTGTTTTCTTAGGAATATGTACCACATTCTACAACTATGGCCATTTATGGACTTTGTTTTTTTTGGTCGTTTCGAGACAGGGTCTCCATGTAGTCCCAGCTGTCCTGGAACTGGCTCTGTAGACCAAGCTGGCCTTGGACTCATAAAGATCTTCCTGCCTCTGCCTCCCAAATGTTAGGATCAAAGGCTTGCACCACCACGCCCCGCTTGTATTTACTTTTTTATTGTCCTTTAATTAATGTCCACCTGCCAACCTCCTTTATTAGGAAGGGACAGTTAAGTTCCCCATAGTATGCCCAGTGCACATAGTAGATACTCAGTACATGAATAAGCAAGTAAGGAAATATTTTCTGGTTCTTAAACAAAAATCTTTCCAGAAAAGGAAGAAAACAAACCATACTCCTGCTCCAAAATAGCTCAAGTTCTGGAAAATTTTTTCGAGTTTCATGGGTGGGGCTGAAGCTAAAAATATGCAAGCACGGAGGAGCTTTTGATCTGGGGTTCTGCTGTGGCGCTCTCTTCATGTTGTTATTTTAGGCATGTCCTTGGTGACGCAGAAGTCTATTTAAACTGACTGTATTCAGAAAGAGTGCCACAAAGGAAGTAATGACAGACACTTGCCTGACGGCCACCCTGCCAGCTTATGAGATTCTCAGAGGCTTAGAGCCTTGGTGCCCTGCACAATAACTTACATGGAGAGGGTGCTCAAGAAATATTTGCTCAGCCAAGGAATGAGTGCCTTAGTACTTTGCCCCACTTTCTTCGCAGAGTTCACTTTTTTGCCCAGCTTCTCTCTGGGGAAGCCCAGAGGTTCTCTGGCCTGTCTCCATCTTATCCACTGTAATCAGCCTGGCTCCTAGCTTCCTGGAGGAAAGCAGGGACAGGCACTGGACAGCAGTGTCTGCGGTGGTTAGAGAAGGCTGCTTGAGGCCAATGTGAGTTGGTGAGTTCCAGGTAATAACGGACAGTCAAAAAACATGGCAGATGGCTCCTGAGAAAGGTGGACCTCTGGCCTCCACAATCACATAAATGCGTAAATACATCCACACAAGTACTTGTACCCACATGAGCATACACACACACACACACACATACACACACACACACGCACACGCATGCACGCACTGACACATACATATACTGGTACAAAAAAATATCTCCTTGCTTTAGCGATCTAATTGTTGATGAAACAGCTGACTTTTCTCCAAGTAAAGAAATGAATTCATGGTATATAAATTTCCTTAATGCTTTTTGCATTATAATTTGGTGCATTCAATATGTGAATGCATGACTGGTGCCTGGCAGCATGTAAGGTATTATAGAAGACACTAACAGAGCAGGCAAGATGTAGTCTCTCAGGGGTCATGCGGCTCAGCAGGGCAGAGGGCTTTTGATTGTTCTGGTATCAAGCACAAGCTTATGGAGTTAGAGACTCACCTATATTCCTGCATGCCTTGATCTCCTAAGGTTTGGTAGCTGAAGACACAGGCTTGCTCAAGGCACTTCCAGTTCTATTTCATTTTAATGCTTGATATTTGTCCCCAGAGAAAAAAAATTATTTTCTTTAATCCACTCGTATGTGACTATGATTCCTTATTTGTCACATTTCTTCCTACATGGACATTCAAATTATTAGGTTTTTCTGAAGGTTAAGTGTCCTGAGGTCTCTTGACATCTGCAGAGAATTAATTAATAGCTATTAGTCATGCTATGGAAATCTGAACATGTGATTCAATCTTTGTTCTGCTGCTTTTGAAATATATACAGTCGTGCTAGTCTACTGGATCCTATTCCCTTTACTTTTTAACCTGATCTAATTTTTAAGACTTAATGCATGTGACTTTTGTACTCTTTCTGTGTCATTTTTCTGAGAACATTTACTTTGTTTTACTATCGTGTGCTTTTTTAATGTAAGAATAAACTTTATAGCGTAACTGTGAGCAGAGCTGTGATCATGGTGTCCATAGATTGTCCCTGAAAGACAGAACACTCAGTCTTACACTATGAAATAACTTCTTTCCTTCAACAATTACAGACTCCTGTGACTGCAGTGTGCTGGGTTAATACTAAAAAGAGCACTTAGCAGAATACTCCCCTCTACTCTGGAGCTCATTTTACAGGCCCACCTATTTGCCAGAGGCTAGAGTACTCAGATGAATGGCACCTTCATTGTCTTGAGGGAGGTGCTGATCCAGGAAGAAAGAGACATTAATGCAGATGTGATATATTAGAACAGCTCTGTAGAATCAGTTTCTGGCTTCATAGGGAAAGAATGGTCAAATCTAATTTAAAGGTTCAGGAATCAGAGAAAAGTCTCCCAGGGAAGAGGCTGAGTCTCTAGAAATAGAGGTGTCGCCCTGTGTGAGGGCTGAGGGAGGGTCTGGGGAAACAGACACAGAAGTGATATAGCTGGAGCTGTTTTAATTCAGAAACCTGATGCACGGTGAGCCAGGGTGAAGCCTCTCTTGGAGGTGCTGGGAGGGACAGAGCTGTAAAATACCCTGGGGATTATGGGGCAGGCAGAGGGAGGGGCCGAAGGGATGAAAGGCTTTTCAGGAGCATCATGGTGTATGCTGGTTTAAGTGAAAGCAGGACCATCCTGAGGGAGACGTTACAGTGAACTGGTGTGGTGGGCAGTGCAGCCTTGATCACCACACCATGAGATGCCGTGACAGCCACTGACACTCAGTAACATTTATTTATGTATTTTGCTTCATTTCATTTTCTGATTTTTAAAATTTTTATTTCTAGCTGACATATAACAAATTGCTTATTAATGGATGTAATATTTCAATACAGATATACATTGTATAAAATTAATATAATTTTGTTACATTTATGATTTATTTATTTTCTTTTTGGTCCCTTTGAGATAGGGCCTGGCTGTCCTGGAACTCACTCTGTAGACCAGGCTGGCCTTGAACTCAGAGAGATCCACCTGCCTCTGCCTCCCAAGTGCTGGGATTAAAGGCGTGTGCCGCCATGCCCACCTACATTTATGTATTTCTATAATGAGGTGGCATGCACATGTGACAGTACATATGTAGAGGTCAGAGGACAACCTGAGAGTCAGTTCTTCACTTTTATCATGTCACTCCTGGGGATTGAACTTAGGTCATTAGGCTTGGTGGCAAGAACTGAGCCATTTTGCTGGCCCTAAAATACTTTTTATTACATTTGTATGTAGTATTTGTGTATCGGGGTATGTGTGCAGATCTATGTGCATATGCCATGGTGTACAGGTCAGTAGACAACTTTGTGGAGTCTATTCTCTCTTTCCACCTTCATGTATGTTCTAGGGATTGAACTCAGGTCATCGGGTTTGTTCTGCAAATGCCTTTACACACTGAGCCATCACGACAGCCCTTTTGTAATGTTTAAATCAGATTAAATAAATCTATCTGCTTAAACATTTATTTAGTTACTTATGGTAAAAGATTTTTATTGAATTTGTATGTGTTTCATACATAATTTTTCAGTGAGTCTTAGTGGCCATTACACCAGCTTCTCCTTTGGCACCCTCCAGCAGCCCTCCGACCACCACCCAGAGTTCACACTTTCTGTCATTTGCTCTAGATTCCATTGCACCAAAATACTCTCACAGTTCATCCCCTGAGCTCTATTCAGCCTATCTGGAGTCTCTTTTTTTTTTTTTTTTTTTTTTTTTTTTTTTGAGTCTCTTTTGTAAAGAAGGCCAGGTCTTTCTCACGGTGGTGGTTTAAATGAGTGTCCCCCATAGGCTGTAAGTATTCAGACATTTGTCTCCAGTTGGTGGCACTGTTTTTGGAGGTCTTAGAAGGTGTGGACGTGCTAGAGGAAGTATGTTATTGGGGGCAGGCTTAGTGAGTTTAACAAGCCTCATGGTCTACAGTTGCTCTCTCTCTCTCTCTGCTTCCTGTGCTCATTGTGAGATGTGACCCTCGGCTTGCTGCTGCAGTCTCCAGCCGCCATGCTTCCTGCCACAATGGACTCTAATTCCCTGGAACCATCAATCATAAGCTCAAATAAACTCTTCCTTTTATAAGTTCCTTGGTCATGGTGTTTTATCACAGCAACAGAAAAGTAACTAATACACTCACCCAACTGCCATATGCTGCCAATATTTCCTCAGCCACGTTTGGGCTCTGCTACCCATTTCTACAGCTCTGTGCTGAGCTTGCACGGGTCTTGTGCATGCTGATGTCAGTGTTGTAGGTTCATATGAACAGGGTCCCAGGAGCTTCTAGGATTCATGTCCATTTAGTCTTGCATCACCTCCTTGATGTTACAATCTTTCCACCCCTTCTTCCATAATGTTCCCTGAGCCATGGGTGGGTGAAGCTGAATTCAGGCAGCCTGTCCATGGAACCACATTCTGTAGATTCCTAATCTTCATGGTTTGGCCATTCAGACCCTTTTGAGTTCTTGATCTCCTATTGCATGGAAGAGCATCTTTAATGAGAGTTAAGAGGTAGTTAATGCCTTCTTGGGGGCTTGTTCTATGATGTTTGGATCGTGTGTGTAGATGCTGCATTGTAGATGTGTTGTCTAGGCATGAGCCATTCACAGACCATGTCTGTGTGTGTCCAGTCATGAGACTCTGCACTATTCTCATCTGGAGCAAAAGAAGTTTCTTTTCTGAGTGGTGTCTGGGATATTTGTCTGTAAATATAAGGATACTTCTTTTGTAGTTAGTAAAATGTTACCTTAGCCTAGGGATATGTGTACCTTGTGGAATTGTCTACAATCTATGACCTCACTAGTTGTGTGCATCTGGCTATGTTAACAATACCACACATGAGTTTCCTCCCACTGAGTGGGCTTTAGGTCTAATTGGTTAGCCATTGAATTCTCACAAGATAGAAGTACCACCATTGCACCTATGTCGAAGACTGTGCTGGTCATTTGGTCTTGGGGCTGATAAACCATTGATTTATCAGTTCCCTTAGTGGCTTGCATAGTGCTCTCCACAGTTATGGGAGCTAGCAATCAGGGGGATGGCTTCCAGGTCAGATTCAGCTCCATTGCTCAAGATCCAGTCTCTGAAGTATGTCCTGCCTTCAGCAATAGGGTCTTACCTTCAGGTTCTGTGAAGCGATCAAGGGCCTGTGGCAACAGCCTGTGTCGTTTTGGGAGTCTCTTGGACTATCCTGGCCAGTGACTCAAAGGAAGGTTTGTCTTGTCTGGTACAGTTTCTTGATATGCAGCTTTCATATTGCATATGGACTCATGTAGAGATATTGTATATGTAATTTGTCAATAGATTGTTATAACAATATGATTCTCTCAGGTTTTTCTATCCTAGCAAGGTATTAGTTATCCCTCCTCTCTCCCTTTACCTGTCTAGCCCTCCCTCCATGTCTTCTCCATTTAAAGTGTAGCCATTTGTCCCTTGATACTGCCAGTCTCCTGTGTCCCCACTTCTCTTGGGCTCCTTTTTTTGCCCCCATCCCCTGTTTTACTTCTGTAACATTTCCACTCCCCTCCTATTTTGATAACTGGTTTTTAAAAATTGATGTTTTATGTATTTCATACAGCATTTTTCATTTCTGTTCAGGCATATTCCCCTATCCCTTCCCCCCACCCCACCCCATCCCATCCCAGATCATGTATTTTGTCATAACTGTCCTGCATCTTTCTCTCAGTCTTTTTTTATGCTTAGGAATTCACATTTTCCTCCATTAATTTCATATTATTCTAAAATATGGATACATACTCTCCACCCATTACACAGTAATTACAGAGTCTGAAAATAATTGGTAGGTGGATTCTAGAGCCCATCGAGGGATTCACATTATAACAACATAGTTGCTTTCAGATAAACCAAAAATATAACCATACTGTCGTTGAGCTTGCCTTTCATCTGAGGGATTTTGTGTTAGCATCCACAAATGAGGGAAACCATTCGCCATTTGTCTTTCTGGGACTGTGTCACCTCACTCAGCATAATGGCTTCGAGCTCCATCCATTTACCTGCAAAGTTCCTAGTGCCATCCTTCTTTAACACTGAAGAGTACTCCATTGTGTAGATGTACCATATTTTTGTCATCCACTCATCTGATGAGGGGCATTTGGGTTGGTTCCAGCTCTTCGCTATTGTGAAGAGAGCTGCAATAAACATGGATGTGCATATATCTTTGCAGTAGGATGAGTCTTTGGGGTAAATACCCAGGAGTGGTATGATTGAGTCAGGTGGTAAGCTCATTCCGAGTCTTTTAAGGGTTCTCCACACTGCTTTCCATAGTGGTTGTACAAGTTTACATTCCCACCAGCAGTGGATGAGTGTTCCTCTTTCTGCAGAGCCCCTCCACCATGTTTTCTTGATCTTAGCAAGCTGTACCGGAGTGAGAGTGGTTTTGATTTACATTTCCTTAATTATTAATGGTGATGAACACTTTTAAAGATGTTTCTCAGCCATCTTTAATTCCTCACTGGTGAAGATTCTGTTCAGCTCTTTACTCCATCTTTTGAGTAGGTCATTTGTCTTCTTCTTTGTTTTTTGAGTAGTTTATATATTCTTGACATCAACGCTCTGTCAGATGTGCCACTGGTAAAGATTTCTTCTCATACTGTGGGTTTTCTCTTCACCTCCTTGATTGTTTCTTTCACTGTACAGAAGCTTTCGAGTTTTATGAGGTCCCACTTGTCAACTGTTGACCTTACTTCCCATGAGGCTGCTGTCTGGTTTAGAAAGTCTCCTCCTACACCTATGTCTTGTAGGTTGTTGCCAACTTTTTCTTTTATCACCTTCAGGGTTTCAGGATTCACATTGAGATCTTTGATCCACTTGGAGTTGATTTTTGTACAGGGTGAGAGGTAGGGGTTTAATTTTGTTCTACAAATGGTGATCCAGTTTTGCCAATACTATTTGCTGAAGATGCTATCTTTCCTCCATTGAGCTTTTTTGGCTCATTTGTCAAATATGAGGTGGCTGAAGTTAAGAGCTCAAGTTGGATCTTCAATTTTGTTCCATTGGTCATGGTTCTGTTTTTTTTTGCCAGTACCAGGCTGCTTTAATGACTATAGCCCTGTAATAAGCTTGATGTCTGGGTAATGTAATCCCCCCCCCCAGTTATTGCACTTTCACTCAGGGTTGCTTTAGCGATTCACAGGGTCTTTTGTTTTTCCATATGAATTTAAGGATTTTTTTTCTAAGTCTGTGAAAAAAGCTCATGGGGATTTTGATTGGGATTGCATTGAATCTGTATATTAATTTGGGTAGAATGGACATTTTTTACTATATTAATTTTTCCAATCCAGCGGTAATGGGAAGGTCTTTCCATATTTTGATGTCATTTTCAATCTCCTTCTTCAGGGTTTTAAATTTTTGTCATAGAGGTCTTTGGTGTCTTTGGGTTAGGTTTATTCCTAGGTATTTTTTTTTTTTTGAGGCTATTGTGATTGGGAAGGTCTCCTTTATATCCTTCTCCAGTTTGCTTATTTTGTGGTGTGAAGGAAGGCTACTGATTTTTTCAGGTTTATTTCATATCCTGCCACTTTACTGAAACTTTTGATTGTTTCTAAGAGTTTTCTGGGGTGGAGTTTTTAGCATCCCTTAGGTAAACTATCATATCATCTGCAAAAAGGATATTTTTGACTTTCTCTTTTCCAATTAGTATGCTTTTAATTTCCGCTTTCTTGCTTTATTTGCCCTAGCGAGCATTTCAAGCACTATATTGAAGAGGAGTGTGATAGTGGACAGCCTTGTCGTGTTCCTGCCTTTAAGGGGAATGCTTCCAACTTTTCTCCATTTTAGGATTATGTTT
The DNA here is from genome assembly GCA_009823505.1 of Rhizomys pruinosus. Taxonomy (NCBI): domain Eukaryota; kingdom Metazoa; phylum Chordata; class Mammalia; order Rodentia; family Spalacidae; genus Rhizomys; species Rhizomys pruinosus. The sequence continues at coordinate 2,941,273 of VZQC01012107.1, forward strand.
GGCTGTGGGTTTCTTGTATATGGCTTTGATTACATTGAGGAATGGTCCCTCCAGTCCAAATCCTCTCTAAGACTTTAAGCAAGAAGGGATAATGCTGGATTTGCAAAATAACGTTTTTTCTGCATCATTTGAGATGATTGTGTGGTTTTTGTCTTTTAAGTCCATTTCTTGTTCTGTGTTTATATGATACTATTGATTACGTTGTTGAACCATCCCTGCTTCTCTGTTATGAATCCTACTTGGTCATTATGGATGATGTTTTGGATGTGGGTCTGTATGCGATTGCAAGTATTTTTGTGTCGAATTTATTTTTCATCTGTGTTCATCAATGATATGGGTCTATAGTTTTCTTTCTGTTTGTGTCTTTGCCTAGTTTTAGTATTAGAGGGATGCGGGCTTTCCGAGAAGGAATTTTGGGATATTTCCTTCTGTCTGTAGCCTTCTGAAAAAGTGTTTGAGTAGTAGTGGTGTAAGACCCCTCTTTAAAATGTTTTATAAAAGTCTATTCTGCTGTGAGCCATCTGGGCCTGGGCGTTTTTAGTTGGGAGCTTTTTATTACATCGTCAATTTCCTCAAGTGTTAATGGGTCTGTTTAAGCTGTTGATCTCTTCTGGGTTAAGCTTTGGAGAATCCCAGGATGTCAGATAATTCATCCATTTCTCTTAGGTTTTCAAAATATTAGTAGAGTATAGGTTTTCTAGAATATTCTCATATGATTGGCTGGATCATTTCTTTGTCTGCTCTTGTGATGTTTCCCACTTTCTTCACAAAGGCTATTGATTTGGAGTTGTTGCTTTTACTTTCTTTTGTTAACTGGGCTAGAGGTCGGTCGATTTGTTTATCTTTTTTAAAGAAGCCAGCTTTTGGAATCATTGATTTTTTTTTTTTTTGGTATGGTTTTCTTTGCTTTGTTTTATTTCATTGTATGTCGCTCTGATTTTTGGTATTTCTTCCCCCTGTCCCTTTTGGGGTTTAGGATGCAGGTTTGTTGTTGTCTTCAAGTATTTTTAGCTGCAATGGTTTAGATCGTTTGCTTTCTGTTTTTTTTTTTTGTTTTTGTTGTATTTTTTTGTTTTTTAATATGGGCAATTAGGGCTATAAATTTCCCCCTCAAGACTGAATGTAAATGTATCCCACAGGTTTTTGTTATGTTGTATTGTTCATTTTCGTTTAGTTCCAGGAATTTTTTTTTTTTTTTTTTTTTTTTTTATTTCTTCTCTGACCTATTCCATTGTTCAGTTTGTGTTGTTTTAGTCCCTCCGGTGTTCTTATATTTAGTAGGGTTTACCCTGGTGTTAGTATTGAGATTAATTGTACTGTGGTCCGGGATAAAATGAATGGAATAATTTCAATCCTTTTGTATTTGTTGAGGTTTCTTTGTGTCCCAGTAGTGGTCGATTTTGGAGAATGTTTCCGTGGGGTGCTAGAGTAGAAGGTATATTATCTGGTATTTGGGATGGAATATTCTGTAGATATTGTGAGGTCCATTTGGGTATTTATTGTTCAGTTCTGATGTTTTCCGCCTCTGTTATTTTTTTTCCAGTTGACCTATCCAGTGGTCACAGTGTGGTATTGAAATCCCCACTATTAGCAATGCTGGTATATCGGTGTCTTGAGGTCCTGAGGGATTTTGTTTATAAAGTTCGGTGCAACCAGAGTTTGGTGCATAAAAAAAAATATTTAAGATTGTGAAGTATTCTTGATTAATGGTTCCCATTGATAAGTAGTATGGCCCGCCTTTGTCTTTTCTGATTAATTTTTTTTTTTACTCTGAGGTCCCTATTTTGTCTGATATTAGAAATAGCCACTCAGGGTTGGCTTTTTGGGTATCATTTGCTTGGATATTTTTTTCCATCCTTTCACTCTAAGATGCTCTCTGTCCTTGAGGGTGAAATAGGTTTCTTGGAGCAGCAATAGAGATGGATTCTGTTTTCTTATCCATTATCCCAGTCTATGTCTTTTGATTTGGAAGTTTNTGTCATTCTCTCCTTCTAGTTCTTTTCAGAGTTTGTATTTCTCTTCCTCTAGTTCTTTTCCGAGTTTATCAATCTCTCCTTTTAGTTCTTTCTGGAGTTTATCATTCTTTCCTTCTAGTTCCTTCATGAGTTTTTCGTTCTCTCCCTTTAGTTCTCTGATTTGTTCTTTATAGTCTTTGAATATGTCTACAATTGTTCTTCTAAGGTTGGTATTTTGGTTCCCTTCCAGAGAGATCTCATTGTTCGGATCTTCTACAGGAGTGGTTGGGTTTGGTGGGGATTTATTTTGAGCTTTTCCCATATTGTTGTTTTTCCATTGTGTTTTTGGCATGTGTATTTTTTGTTGTTGTTGTTGTTGTTTCTCCCCCTTTGTTTATTTGTTTGCCTTCTGTTGCTAATCTCAAATGTTGCTATGGGGGAGTGGTTGGTCACTCAGTTTGCTTCCTGTTGGTTTCTTCCTCAGTTTTGGCTATGCAGCCTCCAATCACTGACACTACTGTATCCTCCTAACAGCTTTAAACTGCAGCACCAGCAGTTTACACTTTCCACCTCAGTATAAGTAGCTTGAGTAGGGGGGATTGAATCCTTTGGCCTGCGCACCAGTCCCCACCTGGGTGGTTGGGCACAGATAGTGTGCTGCTCGCTGACCATCTATCCACGTACGCAGTTCCTCTCTATGGTTCTAGTGTTGGATGGCGCCTGCTGAGGTAGGCTGCCAGCCAACTGCCCGAACAACACAGATGGGCCTTGGCGGCTGGGCACAGGTAGTGTTGATACCTGGTTTTATCCATTCCTCTCTTAGTAACACCTGTCACCTTCTGTCTCTGGTTCCCTCTTTCCCTTTCCCTTCCTGGTTCCTTTTTGCTTACCTGGTTCCTGTAATTACTTTTGATTATAAGAATTTGATTGTAAGATCCACAAATGAAGGACAACACTCGTCATTTGTTTTTCCGAGTCTATGTCACTTCACTTAGCAAAAAAGCTTCTAGTTCCATCCATTTACCTACAAATTTCATGATGTCTTCTTTCTTTATTGCTGCATAGAACTCAATTGTGTAACTGTAATACATTTTCATTATCCACTCATCAGTTGAGGTATCAGCTCTTCACTATTGTGAAAAGAGCAGCAATAAACATGGACGTCCAAGTATTTCTTCAATAGGATGAATCCTTGGGTATACACCAAGGAGTGGTATGACTGGGTCAAATGGTAAGTTCTTTTTTAGTCTTTTAAGAGTTCTCCACACTGCTTTCCACAGAGATTGTGTGACTTTACAATCCCACCAGCAATGAATCAGTGTTCCCCTTTAACCACACCCTCTCCAGCATTTGGTGTCATTTGTTTACATGATCAGAGCCAGTCTTACCTGGGTAAGATGAAATCTTAAAGTGATTTTATTTTGTATTTCCTTAATTAGTAATGATGTTCAACATGTTTAAATATGTTTCTTAGCCATCTTTACTTCTTCTCTTGAGAGGTCTCTGTTCAGATCTTTAGTCATTTGTTTTCTTTGTCCTTTGTTTTTTGTTTTTTCCTTTATATACTCTGGATGCTAAACCTCTATCAGATGTATCACTGGTGAAGATTTTTCTCCAACTCTGTGGGTTTTCTTTTCACTTCTTTGATTGTTTCTTTTGCTGTTCAGAAGATTTTAGTTTAATGAGGTCCCAATGGTTGATTATTGAACTTATTTCCTTTGCAGTTACGTCTGATGTAGAAAGTCTTTTCTGATACCTATATCTTGTAGGTTACTGCCAATGCTTCTAACATTTTCAGAGTTTAAGGTTTCACATTGAGGTCTTTGATTCATTTAGAGTTGACTTTTGTGCAAGATGAAATGTAGGGGTTTAGTTTTATTCTTCTACAGGTGCTGATCTAGTTTTGCCAGCACCATTTGCTGAAGATGCTGCCTTTCTTCCATTGAGTGTTCTTTGCCCCTTTGTCAAATATCAAGTGGCTGAAATTGCATGTACTCAAGCTTGGATCTTCAATTTTTTCCATTGGTCTATGGGTCTATTTTTTTGTGCTAGTAGTATGCTGTTTTTATGACTAGACCACTGTAATATAGTTTGAAATCTGGTATAGTAATCCCCCCATTACTCTTTTTGCTCAGGCTACCTGAGGTCTTTTATTTTTCCAAATGAATTTTAGGATTTTTTTTTTTAATTCTGTGAAAAAAGTCATGGGGGTTTTGATTGGGATCGCATTGGATCTATATATTACTTTTGGTCGGGTGGTCATTTTTACTATATTAATTCTTCCAGTCCATGAGCATGGGAGGTCCTTCCACCTTCTAGTGTCTTCCTCAATCCTTCAAAGATTTAAATTTTTCGGGGCTGGAGAGATGGCCTAGCGGTTAAGAGCGCCGACTGCTCTTACAGAGGACCCGGGTTCGATCCCCAGTACCCACATGGCGGCTGAGAACCGTCTGAAGCTCCAATTCCAGGAGAACTCCAGTTCCAGGGGAATCCGAGACCCTCTTCTGACCTCCGCGGCATTGCACGACACGNAGTGCCCCGACTTGCATGCAGACAGTACATTCAACAAAATACAAAAATAAAAATAAAAAAAAAATAAAAAAGATTTAAATAATTTTAATTGTAGACCTTTTAATGTCTTTGTCAGGTTTGTTCCAAAAATTCTTTTTTTTTTTTTTTTTTTGAGGCAATTGTGAATGGCAGGTTTCCATGTACTCCTTCTCCAGTTGCTTGTTATTGGCATATAGAAAGGCTACTGATTTTTGTAGATTAATTTTGTAACCTGCCATTTTAGTGAAACTCTAGTTATGTCTATGAGTTTTCTGGAGGAATTTTTGGCATATAATATCATATCATATCATCTGTGAAAAGGGATATTTTGACCTCTCCCTTTCCAATTAGTACTCCTTTAATTTCTTCCCTTGTCTTATTGATCTAGCAAGAGTTTCAAGACATATACTGGAAAGGAGTGGGAATAGTGGGCAGCCTTGCTGGGTTCTTGACTTTAAGGCAAATGCTTCTAATTTTTCTAGATTTAGAATGGTATTGGGTCCAATGCTCTCTAGGACTTTAAATATAAAGGCATGTTGAATTTTATTAAAGGCGTCTTCTACATCAATTGAAATGACCATGTGGTTTTTGTCTTTGAGTCCATTTATGTAATTTATGACATTTATGATTTACGTATGCTGCACCATCCCTGCATCTCTGGAATAATTCTGACTTGCTCATGGTGGATGACCTTTTTGATGTGGCTCCCGTAGTGGTTTGCAAGTATTTTTGTTGTTGTTGTGTTGTTGTTGTTGTTTGGTTCTTTTGAGACAGGTCTCCTGTAGCCCCAGTTGTCCTGGAACTCACTCTGTAGACCAGGCTGGCCTTGAACTTGCAAGATCCGCCGCCTCTGCCTCCCAAATGCTAGGATTAAAGGCTGCCACCACGAAAAGTATTTTCTTGAGAATTTTTGCATCTATATTCATATAGGGATATGGATCTATAGTTTTCTTTTTTGGTTGTATCTTGCCTGGTTTTGGTATTAGAGTGAGCTGGCTTCATAGAAGGAATTTGGGAGATTTCCCTTCTGTTTCTTCCTTTTGAGTTTTAAAATTGGCTTGAAAAATCTTTAAATTCTGGAGTCCTATATTCTGTGTAAATCCCATCCGGCCTGGGACTTTTAGTTGGGAGGTTTTATATTGCCATGTCTTTTAATTTGTTGATCTGGAGTTGTTCTTTCTTTCTTTTGGCTAACTCAGCTAAAGTCTATCTTTTTACTTTCAAAAAACTTGAACTGATTATTTTTTTTTTTTTTGGTATTGTTTTCCTTGTTTCTATTTCATTACCTCTGCTCTGATTTTTGTTATTTCTTTTTTGTCTGTTGGGTGTATTATTCATTGTTTGTCTATTCAATGTTGTTGATTTGCAATGTTAGTAATTTATTGTGCTCTTCTTGGTTTTTTATTTTATTTATTTATTTTATGTGATGAATGTACTGTCTGCATGCAGGTCTTGCACCCATGTTGTACAAGCCGGGAGATCAGAGAGGTGTCGGATTCCCGGAACTGGATGTTAAAGAACGGTTCTCAGCCGCCATGTGGATGCTGGGGATCGACCTGGGTCTCTGCGAGCGTAAGAGCAGTCGGTGCTCTAACCCTAGGCCGTCTCTCCAGCCCCCCCCCCCCCTTTTTTTAATGTAGGCACTTAGAAGCTATAAATTTCCCTCTCAGGGTGCTTTTTAAAGTGTCCCAGAGTGTTATTTGTGTTGTATTTGTCCTTCATTACTTCCAGATAATTTTTTCTTTCTTTAATTTCTCCTTTGACCCATTCATATTCTAGAGTGTTGTTTATCCCATGAGTTCATGTTAGTTACTAAGCTTCTTCTGTGTTGATATTAACTTTAATGCATTATAGTCTGATTAGAATGATGGAATTATTTCAATTTTATTTTTTGTATTTGTTGAGGTTTGTTCTGTGCCTCAGTATGTGGTCGATTTTGCAGGAAAGTTATATATTGTTCTGAATAGAAATGTATATTTGGTGCTTTGATGGATATATTGTTCGATGTCTGTTAGTCCATTTGCTGTATCATATTGTTTAGTTCAGATGTCTCTGTTTAATTTTCGTTCTGGTTGACCTGTCTAATGGACACATTGGGATTTAAAGTTCCCTACTTCTAGTGTTGTGGGATTAATCTGTGCCTTAAAGTTCTATAGTATTGTGTTTATGAAGTTTTGTGCACCAGAGTTTGGTGTGTATATATTCATATTGTAATAACCTTTGGCTAATTGTTCCTTTGATAAGAATGAAGTGATTTTTCATTTTTTTGATTTAGTTTTAGTTGAAGTATATTTTCTCTGATATCAGATAGCAACTCCTGCTTGCTTCTTGGTGCCATTTGTTGGGACATTTTTTCTATACCTTTTCACCTTAAGTTAGTGCCTATCTCAAATGAAATGGGTTTCTTGCAGACAACAAAAGATGGATTTTGTTTCTTTTTTTTGGTCTTTCGAGGACAGGGTCTCCTTATAGCTATAGCTGTCCTGTGAACTCACTCTATAGACCAGGTGGCCTTGAACTCACAAAAGATCCACCTGCCTCTGCCTCTGGAGTGCTAGGCTTAAAGGCGTGCTCCACCCCACCCAGCCAGATTTTCTTTCTTAATCCATTCTACTAGCTGTCTCTTCTTTGGGAGTTCAGTCCCTTGACACTTAAAGTTATTATATTGAGAGGCATATGCTTTCCATCATCTTGTTTTCTGTTTGCACTCTTGGTCTAGGTTTGTATTTCCAAGTTATTACCTTATTACTATTTTCTGTTGCCTCTTGGATTAGTCTTCTTTCTCTGCTCTTTGTATTTCTTCAAGTATTCTTAGAAGGGCTGGTTTCTGGACATGAATTCTTTCAGCTTATTTATGTCATGGAAGATTTTTCTTTCTCCTTCAACTATTAATAGTACATTTTTTGCTGAGTTAAAATATCTGGGTTGGCATTATAGTCATTTATTTAGAACTGGAATACTTGGGTCCAAGCTATCTGGCTTTCATAGTGTGCATGGAAACATCAGCTGTAATCCTGTATCAGTTTCCTTATTTATTTATTTATTTACTATTTATTTATTTAAATTATATTTAATCAGTTAAAAAAAATAAAAAATTAGAGCTGGGTGTGGTGGCACATGCCTTTAATCTAGTAATTGGGAGGTAGAGGCAGCCAGATCTTTGTGTAGTTCAAGGCCAGCCTGAAATGGAATACCTTATCATCCTTAGTCACCCTCCTGTGAGTAACAGCCCAGAACTCCTTACTCCTGTTTAAATGTAGCTTACTGCACACTGAACCTTTCCCTGTCCTTCCCACCTTCCCTCTGTGGCTGTTGTGAGTGGTGGAAGTTCAGATGTCTCTTCTGTATGCTGATTTCCTCTCCTGGAGTTAGACAACCAGTAGTGGGACTATTGCATTGTATGGTACGTCTATTTTTAATAATTAAGGGAATCTCTGTATGGTTTTCCATAATGACTACACTATGGCTTCCCCCACAGGTGTGCATGTATTCTCCCTCCATCTTCCCTCAGCAATAACTATCTTTAGTCTTTTGATAATAATCATTTTTAGACCTCATTCTGAGGTAATGTCTCTTTGTAGTTTGGAATCCAATCCACCCTCTTATGACCTCCACCAGCATGCATGAAACACTCAACAAACAAAAACACCACACATAAAATAATAAATTTAAAAAAATTGATTGCATTTCCTTGATAGTTGCTAATGCTGAGCAATTTTTCCTACCTGTTAGCCATCTGTATGTCTTTTGACAAATGTCTATTTGGATAATCTACCTATTGGCTACTGAGATTTTTTTTTCTAGTTCATGTGTTCTGGATATTGACCCCTTGTCAGATTTATGGTTTGTAAATGCGTTCTCTCTCTCTGAAGGTTGTCTCTGTACTCTGTTGATTGGTTACTTGCTTTGCAGACTTGAGTTTGATGGAATGCCACTTGTTTATTTTTGGTTTGGGTTCCCATGCCTTTGGAGTCATGTGTAAAAATAATCTTTGTCCATTCCAATGTTCTGAAGCATTTATCCTACTTTTTTTCCAGACATTTTTCTAGGTCTTAGATTTACGTCTCTGTAATCCATTTTTGTTCATTTTTGTGTGTGACAGAAAACTGAGGTTTAACTTTATTTTCTGCATGTAATATCTTATTTTCCCAGCACTAATTACTGAAAACCCCATCCTTCCTGCAAATGCTTAGTCTCTGCGCCTTTGTCACATCATTGGACTCTACATAGGTGACTTTGCTTCTAGAGTCATTACAGTATTTGCCTATTTGTCTTTCTCTGCTACAGCTTGCAGTGTGTACTGAAGTAAAGTGATGTCCTAGCTCCTTGTGTGTGCTTTCCTCCAAGATGCCTTTGGCTACTCAAGGCTTTTTGTGGTTCTGTAGTGATTTTAGGAGGTTTTCTTTTTTTCGGTGTCATTGGTACTTCGACAGGGATTGCACTGAGTCTAAGAGCACTTTGGGAAATGTGCACACTTTAGCAATGCTGACTCTTCCAGTCCATGAACACAGGACATGGGATGGCTTAGCTTTCTTCTTGGCCCCTCTTCCACTTCTTTCAAACACTCTTTTACTTTTCATGGTAGAAATCTTTCACCAGTGGGACTAGTTTATTTGTTGTTTTTGTCTTGGTTTTGCCTTTCTTTCTTCCTTTCTTTCTTTTCTTTCTTTCTTTTTATTTTTCTTTCTATTATTTTTTTAACAATTCATTACAATCTAGCAACACTGCTGACTTTTGGACATTGGTGTTTGTATCCAACATTGTTTGGATTTCATCTGCTACTTCTAATAATTTCTCACAGAGTTTGAGGGGTTCTGCAAAAGTATATGCCCTTTACAGAGAATAATAACTTTTCTTTTATAACTTAGATATCCTTTCTTCTTGTTGTCTGATTTTTTTTTGCCTGTCGTGAGCATTCTGCTCAATAAAATGGTGGAAGCCCCTATCCTTGTCTCATCACATATTTAGAGGAATGCTTTTCAGTTTTTTCCCATTTAGTGGATGTCACTTGGCTTTTATCAATGGCTAAAATATGTTGAGAGATGTTCCTTCTATAGCAAATTTGTTCAGCATTTTTATCATGAAAATTCAGCATCTGTTCAATTTTATCAAATGCCTTTTGTATATTAATTGACAAGCTCATGTGATTTGGAGCCTTTATTCACATGGTGTATAACTTTTATTGTATCCCCACTGCCACATGGTTTTCTTCCTTTATTCTACTCTTAATTCTAATATCAGGGCAAGACTTGCCACAGATGAGTTACATTTATTAATTGCTTAATGTCTAGAAAGGTTTTTTTAATATATCCTACCTGTCCTTTGAAGAATTGTAAAACAATCATCTAAACATCGATCGTTGGTGGTTTTAATTTGCAAGTTTTAAGGTTTTTTTTTTTACCTTTGATTATTCATATATTATAATTTTTCCTTTATTCAATTTTAAAATTAATACATTTCATCAAAATAGCTTACTCATGGACAATCTGTTAATTTTCAAAAGTGTCTGCATAAGCCGGGTATAGTGGCACACATTCTTTAATCCCAGCACTCTAGGATGCAGAGGCAGGCAATTGTTTGGTTCAAGGCCAGCCTAGTCCTATCTACATAAAGAATTTCAGGAATGGCCAGGGCCAAATAATGATGCTCTGCCTCAAAAAGAAGAAAAGAAAGAAGAGACTGTTTAGAGTTGAGGATACATTTTATATGTCATTTGTTTGAATTCAAGGATATATATAATATATTATTATATATATATAAAATCTGCTATTTTATAAATGGTTCATAGTAAAGAAATAAAACTTGTAAAGTTGGTTAACATTTATCTCTCAGAAAATTCTGTATACTGTTTTTCAAAAATTCATCTGTGTATCTTTAAATACATTTTTAATTTTCTTTTTCTATCTCACAAATCTTGTAAAAGCATTTGTCCCTGTCACCATCTTTAATTAGCCAGCTCTGTGGAATTGCCCCAGCTGTCCTGCTTTTCTGCCACAGGTACCCTGAATTTTGCATGGGCCTGTGAGAACATAGGTGACAACAGAGGCTGCAGCACTTGGACAGAAGCCACTTGTAAAGGGGGGGCTTCTTTACTGTTTTCAGGTGGCTAATGTGTCCAATAGGTCAGAGCTAAGAGCTATTTCAGGCAGTTTCCTCTCTGCAAATTGCTAAGACTAAAGTATCATTCAGTGTCTTTTTGAACTCTCCGCAGAGTATTTAAGCAGTGTTTAGTCCGCCATGTGTTACCCATCAACCTTGAGGGACTGGATTTGTTGCTTTGGCATTCTGGGCCATGATTGGGTCTTGATCCACAGCCTTTCTTTAACTGACAGACTGTGCAAAAGAAGCATCAGAATCTGAAAATAACAGAGCATCAGTTAACTGCTAAATTGTTTACATGTTTCACTGCCTTTAAATTTGTGTGCTTGTTTTAGAACAAGTAAATATATTTAATTAACCAGCATGATTTGTATTTTTTCCTTTTGTTAAAATGGATTTGAGTGAGCTAATTAAGTACTTTGAAAAGTATTTAAATGTAAAATTTGGTTGCATTTTATTTTTCTTCTTGTCATCAATGTATTTATAAGAAAATTTTATATTGGATAGACTATTTAATAATTAATCATTATAGCTAATACCAGTTATGATCTGAGGAAATGATATCCCTATTAGAAGCATATTCACATATGCTATTGTTATCTTGATTATATTCATAATAACCAGGCACTGTTCACCAGATGCACCAAAAATGTTAATGAATATTTTTCTCTATGTACATAAATGTGTTTTTGAAAACTTGAAGAAAAATGTATGTTTGTTGTAGGTTGAACTTAATTACAACATGTTTTTCAGGAGTCTGATAATAAATTGACTAGGGATTTTGTGTGTGTATGTGTTTGTGTTTTGGAGTACTCAGGGGCACGTGCCTGTGCAAATGCACATCCGTGTATGTTTACATGGAGGCCAGAGGCTGACATCAGTGTCTTCTTCAATACTCTCCATCATACCTTTTGAGACAGGATTTCTTCTGTAGCCACAGCCCCTTGACTGCTACTGACCACTGAGCCCAATGCCTCCTGCTTCAGCCTTCCCGCTTAGCCTGCCTTTCTTTTTTATTTATTTATTTTTTTTATATTATTATTAATTATTTATTTATGTATGTGTATGAATGTACTGTCTGCATGCAGGTCTGTGCACCCATGTTTGTGCAATGCCACGTAGGTCAGAAGAGGGTCTCAGATTCCCCTGGAACTCGGAGTTCTCCTGGAATTGGAGTTTCAGACGGCTCACTGCCGAATGTGGGTGCTGGGATCGAACCCGGTCCTCTGTAAGAGCGGTCGGCCTTAACCGCTAGGCCCATCTCTCCCGCCCCAAGCCTGCCTTCCATATGGACACTCACATCTTCCTGCTTTTGTGGCTAGCAGTTCACCAGCCAAGCCCTTTCCCCAGCCCTTGGATTGTGTTTCTATACTGAATGGTACTGGGTCTCAACAACACCATTCTTTATCTAAAATTTGGATCAGAATTAGAGTTGATGAAAAGAAAGGGAAAAGTGAAGGACAGAGTCAGCCTGAGGAATCCTGCCTCCTGCTCTCTGTGCTTCTTCAAATGTCTGTGGGAAAATGTTATTGCTATTTTGTTTGCATCTTGGGGAACAGTTGGGAACTAAAGGTTGGAAGATATTTTGCAGTTTGCTGTGTGCTCCACAATAAAATATCACAGACTGTGTGGCTTAAAAAATAGAAATTCACAGACTGTGTGACTTAAAAAAATAGAAATTCAAAGACAATGGTGGCGCACGCCTTTCAATCCTAGCACTCAGGAGGCAGAGGCAGGGGATCTTTGCGAGTTCAAGGGCAGCCGGCTACAGAATGAGTTCCAGGACAGCTGGGGCTACAGGGAAAAAAAAAAAAAAGACCAAAAAAAAAAAAGAAATTTAAAAACGTTTACATAACAATAAAAATATATTAAAAATAAATTAAAAAAATAGAAATTCAAGCCTGGAGTAGTGGCACACCCCTTCTATCCCAGGCACTCACAAGGCAGAGGCAGGTGGATCTTTGTGAATTCAAGGCCAGCCTGGTCTACATATGAACTCTAAGCCAGCTGGAGCTGTCTTAGACCGGGAGAGATGCTGTTCTCAAAAAGACCAAAAAAAAAAAAAAAAAAAAAGAGAGAGAGAGAGAGAAAAAGAAATTCATTTTCTCACTAGTTCCGGAGTCTGAGAGAAGGGTGCCAACAGGTTTGGCATCTTCTGAGGCCAATTTCATTGGCTTATAGATCTGTCTTTACAGGGTATATTATTGGTTATCCAGAGACACAGGACAGTTGTGTGCGCATTATGTATGTAAGTGTATGCAACAGTGTTTATACATGGACTTTTTCATATATGTGTATGGATGAATAGCTTGCTAGCTAGATATTCATTTTAAGGAATTGGTAGTTTTGGTTCACATGTTCATGGGAGCTTTGGAAATCAAAAATCTGCAGAGTAGAGTTCCAAGGAAAGAAGAGTCACAGTTGAGTCGAAAGCAATCCACTGGCCAAATTCCTCCTTGATTGGAAGAGATATCTTGGTTCTATTAAGACCTTCAGCTGATTGGATGAGTGAGGCCCACCCACACTGCTTTATTCAAAATCCACTGATTAAAATGTTAATCCTATCCAGAAACATGTTGACAAAAACATCGGGAATGGAATAATGTTTGCTCAAATACCTGAGCCCTAGAGCTCAGGTAATTTGACATAAGCAATTGCTACTATGACTGGTCTATTTCTCTGTAGCTATCTGGGCCCAAATTCCTCTCCAGCGATTCCATTGTCTCAGGACACCCTATAGTCACATACTGCATTTCTGGGGTTAGGACCTCAGCCCATGAACTTCCAAAGAAGAGAGATCATTCCCAAATGACATTTAAAGTATGTATAAATGAAAACTCCATTAAAAGGGGAACATGTTCTTCTTGTTAGTAAAGATGTTCTTTTCCTATCATGGGGAAAGGTGCTTCTGAATGCTTAGATAAGCTGAGTAACCACGGGACACAACATAATTTCAATATTTATTTTATTCACAGTTCTACGGGTAGAGTCAATTTATTTCTCTCTCAAAGTAATCTACATTATAATAAAACTTAGTGTTAGAAATTAATAAAAAGAAAATATTCATTATTCTGGTAATTTCTGTATCTTTGATGATTTTTTATTGTGTACTTTTTATTTCAAATTACAGAACAATATATGATACATTTTGATTTTGAGTTATGAACCAATTTGAAGTCACTATCAAAAGCAGACATTCTGCTTTTTTTCCCCCGAGCAATATAAGAAATAAACAATGGGAATAAAGAGAAATAAATAGTAGCATTACCAGTATAATAAAGAAGAAAATTTAAAAGTAGATATAAAATAATGGCAAATGAGAAAACTTACACATTAAATTCACTCATGTTAAGCCTACCATTATCTTATATTTTAAATCAGTGTCTTGGTTTCTTTTTCTAATATTTATTTTATTTATTTATTTAATTATTTTTTAATTTTGTGTGTAATATGATTGACATGTATATACAGTGCAATGCCATGGATGTCAGAAGAGGGCGTCGGATCCCTTGAACTGCAATAGTAGTTAGCCGCCACGTGGAGGTTACAAACAGAATGTGGGTCCTCTGCAGGAGCAGCCTTTGTTTTAATCACTGAGACATTTTTTTTTTTTTTTTTTTTTTTTTTTTTTTTTGGTCTTTTCGAGACATCTTTCTAACACCAGTGTCTTGGTTTCTTACAACTAAAACTCTTAAACCCATTTGCAAAAAGAGTCAGATGTGCCCTGTGTCTAGTGCTAAAAAACAATTCTGGTTCTTTCTTTGCAGATACCAAAGGTGGTTGTTCCTCTCCAAAGCCATCCAAAAGTCTTTCATTGAGGTTAATGAAGAGGCTCAGAAGCTGCTGTGGCCTCAGGTATTTCCTAAACTGTTCTTACTCCTCTAGATTTCTGCTTTTAAAATGGTCTTGGGTAAAGGTAGAGACTTGTTCCCAAACCATGCCAAAGCAGCAACTGTGTTCTGAGTCAGAAATCAAGCAAATGCCGGAACAGCTCTCAGTAGCAGGTGAAGTGTGCCCTAGGTTCTGTCCACTCTCATTTATCCTAATGAGAAACAGCTCAGAGGCAGCTCTGAGAGAATGGGTTCTCCTGCCCTGCTGCTTCTTTAATATTTCAAGTGTTCTTCTACCGTGTTTTGAAGAATCGTTTCTCCCTAATTACTCTTGAAAGTTAGTTCTTAATTTTGCCTGTGAAAAGCTGACTTAAAAAAAAAATCACATCACATTGGGGCTGGAGGAGTAGCTCAATGGTTAAGAGCACTGGCTGTTTCTTGTAGAAAACTTTGGTTTGAATACCAGCACCCTCAGGGTGGCTAACAACTGCGTGCAATCCGTGAGGCCAGCCAGGGATCCAGCGCCCTCTTTTGGTCTTCTGCTGGCATTACACAATATAGGTGCAGGCAAGACTCATACACATAAAATAAAAATAAAATTAAAATAAAAAAATCGCATACAGAAACAACTGTGTATAATGGTGATAAAATAATTTTAAGTGCTTTAACCAAATTATAGTAAGGAGACAATAATTCTAAATGATATTTTAAAAACTTATTACTTTTTTTCACGTGTATGAGTGTTTTGCCTAATTGTATGTAAGTGGAACGTGTGCAATGTCCATGGAGGGCCAGAAAGGGGCATTAGTCCCTTGGAACTGTAGTTACAGTGAGGTTGTTGAAGCCAGGTGGTGTGGTAACTGAACCCAGATTCTCTTGCAACAACACCCAGTGTTCTTAAAACTCTGAGCCATCTCTCCACCCCTTTAAATAAGTAATTTTTAAAATGAACATATATTACACTTCCAGAGTAGAGCAGTATTAATAAATGCTCTTCATCATTGTATGTGTGTGGTTGCGGTGTGTACATGATTATGTGTGTTCACAGGTATGCACACATATCTGTGTGTGGATGCAATCAGAGTTAGGTGTTTGAGCCCCAGATGGCCTGGAACTCAACTAGGAAGACCAAAGCTGGCCTGGATCTCAGAGCGAACTCCACCCCCTCTGCCCCAATGTTAGGATTAAGATGTGCACCACCACCCTGGCCCATCTTAGTTTTTTGAGTTCTCAGGACTCAACTAGAGCTTACCATTTCAGCTAAATTAGCTGTCTCCCGAGCCCTAGAAATCCTCCCGTCTGTGGGTCCTTGCTTCCGTGATTACAGTGTACACTGACCTACCATGCCTAGCTTTTTACAAGGATACAGAGGACCTGAGGTTCTGCTTCATTCGAGTGGCACAGGCAGATTACTGACTACACTTCCTCACCTTCCTCACCCTCAATCATTTTGACAGTTGCAAAGTCTGTAGGTAACTGAGAATGACTTTATCATTTTATTTCCTCCAGGCTCTTACTTGTTTAGGATTACTTCCCATTCATGTTCCATAGATTTCTGAATTTAATATGTTTTCCTTAACCCAGTACAATATTAGCTTATTTTCACATCTGATTTCCAACTTTATCAGTGATAACAGCACTTTCAAGAGGAATAGGAAACAGTCTTGGGTATTGCAAAAGATTAAAATCTTGAATCTTGGCTTTTTCTGCTAACTAAGCACTCTGCAACAGAAATGTGAGGGTTGAGGGGGAGCTGAATACCGCAGCTGCAGAAGGAATCAGCGCTTCTCTTAACGCCGTATTTCCCTTTAACGCTGCACTCTAAACAACTCGCTAGAACCTTGAAGAGCTGCCATGTAAACATTGCAGGGAAAAGAAGTAGTTGAACATATAAAAGACGGCCTTCATATTTTTGTTTTGTTTTTTTTAAACCTACACCAAAAAAAAAAAAAAAGTTTGTACAGCACAAACATTTGCCTTAGACCGAGAATAAAATTTAAAAGGACAGAATACACACCCTTATATCTGAGTCCTCAATTCTATTACATTGATTAATGTGTCTGTCTTCTGGCCAGTACTATGCGTGTTATGCTATTATGATAGCTCCGTAGTATAACTTGAAGTCAAGGGATGGTGACATCTCTGCTGCATTTTTATGGTTATAATGTTAGGCTATCTTGAATCTTTTGTATTTCCAATGATGATTTGGAGATCCTTTTTTCAATTTCGGTGAAGGAATTGTGTTGCAATTTTATAGTGATTGCATAGATGATTCCGGAAGATGGAAAGATTTCCTCCTATGCTCATGGATTATTAGGATTAATATGTGAAAATGACTATCAGAGCAAGAACAATCTAAAAGCCTTGATTATCATATTATTTTTCACCATAAGTGGGACTTAAAAGCCTTTCATGTTTCATCAAATTATAACTCTTGGTGATTCTAAAGCTTTAAGATAAAGATGTTTTTGCAATTTCTGAGATATGTGATATTACTTTTAAAACCTATTAGATATAAACTATTTCTTAGCCATTGAGCATTCTTTTGAATAAAAATATTATACTAACATTAAAAGCAGGCAGAATAAATCATTGTTTATTTTTTATGATGTAGAAGGAAAAAAAAGGCTTGTGCATATGTTTGGGCATTTGTTTTCTTTAAAAAATCAAATATAGGCTGGGCATAGTGGCACACGCCTTTAATCCCAGCACTCAGGAGGCAGGGCAGGCAGATCTCTGTGTTCAAGGCCAGCCTGAGCCTGGTCTACATAGAGAGTTCCAGGTAGCTGGGGCTAAGGGAGACCCTATACCAAAAAAGTCCAAAAAAAAAAAAAATAATCAAGTATAAATTTTTCAATGCCTTTAAAAACTTCTTTCTCTTTCCGTCCTAAAAGGCTTGTTTCTGTAGATTGTTGCCTCTGCATTCAATGGATAGACATAGTTTGCTCGGAGAAATTACTCATTAGTCTCTGCACATCCACAGACGTGTAACTACTTTCTCTGTGCACCACAGGAATGGTCGCAATTAGTAGGATGGCAGTGCTGTACCCTCAGGTGATCGTTGACCACCCATTTTTCTTTCTTATCAAGAAAAGGAGAACTGGTGAGTCTGCTATGTGAGCACAATGCTATTTATATTCTAAAAGATATTTCTTTTTAATTGAAGACACTCTTCCCACAGTGTTTATTAGACTTTTTTTAATATTCAAGTATTTTAAATCAAAATCCATATTGTGTTCCAACACTGCTAATTGTAAGCAGGCAGAAAATCAAGTCCCCCATTCTTTTGTTCACTCTACTCTTTTCTCTGCTTCCAACCGATGCAGGTACAATCTTATTCATGGGACGAGTCATGCACCCCGAAACAATGAATGCAAGTGGACATGATTTTGAAGAACTTTAAATGATTTGGCCGGAGTAACAAGGAAACAGTAACAAAGCACATTAAATTTGCAACTGGTATATATTTAGGATTTGTGTTTTACAGTCTATCTTGAGGTAATATTTAAAATAGTTCCAGATAGAAATACAACATGGGAATTGTAAGTCAGCCTGTCAATAAATGTTATCAGTATTAAGATAATGGTCCTGTTATGTCACTGTGTCTGTTGTGCTACTGTTTAAAATAAAAGTAAATATTGAATGTGTGAATAGTTCCTTTTCATTTTAGAGTAGTTGTGGTGTGTACAGCACCCTAGGTAAAATTTAGAAATAATGTTGTTTCTCAAGAAATTGTAGTTTAATGATTCTACCAAGTAAAATTTAGATATCACTGTTTCTGAACATTTTCACAATCATGCAGACCAAAACACCAAAGGAAGCACCATAAATGTCTGTATAAAAAGCAATAAGGGAGATAAAGACTAGGAAGCCACACAAACTGAAATGATTCTTTGTTGGAAATCATTGTGGAAGGCAGTGCAATGAAGGATGTAACTGAAAATCTGTAGGGCTCCCTGGACAATGCATTGTAGAAAAAAAAAAATGGGGCGAGGCAAATCTTACAGATGTTACTGGCTTCTGTATTTACCATAGCATTCTATTGCTAATCATTATTTTAGAATATGCTCCGTGTAGTTATTTTTAAATATTTGATTATGTCAGTATTGTTCCTGACGCCAGTAGCAAACTCACAGGTCTTTTGTCACCTTCTATTGACTGCATCAAGTGGCCTTGTCAAGTGATCCCCTTGCACCATGTAGGTTCCTTAAGTGAATTTTGTCATGTTTGTACTAAGGCAAAATCATGTAATGGCACATTTCTTAGAATATATCCAAAACATCCAGTGGCAGATGGAAACACCAGTTATCTAGATATGGTTACTTCATAGAAAACTGTCAGTCAAAACAACATACAAAGTCAGGGCCTCTGAGGCTTCAATGTGTGATACAACCACCTGAGTGCTTACCACAAATGCATGTTCTCATCCAGGAGGTCTAGGGTGGGGCTTCAGACCATTGTTTCTAACAAGCCCTCAAGTGCTTATCCATGGTCTTTGGACGTTGCTGTTTGTGCACTTGCGTAGGAATTCTACTTAAGTTCTACATGTTAGTTGTTGTTTTTGCATCTATAGTCATTAGGGATATGGATCTATAGTTTTCTTTTTTGGTTGTATCTTTGCCTGGTTTTGGTATTAGAGTGATGCTGGCTTCATAGAAGGAATTTGGGAGATTTCCCTCTGTTTCTATCCTTTTGAGTAACTTAAGTAATATTGGTTGTATATCCTCTTTAAATGTCTGGTAGAATTCTGCTGTAAATCCATCCGGGCCTGGACTTTTTCAGTTGGGAGGTTTTATATTGCCATGTCTTTAATTTTGTTGATCTGGAGTTGTTCTTTCTTTCTTTTGGCTAACTCAGCTAAAGGTCTATCTTGTTTACCCTTTCAAAGAACTTGAACTGATTAATTTTTTTTTTTTTTTTGGTATTGTTTTCCTTGTTTCTATTTCATTAACCTCTGCTCTGATTTTTGTTATTTCTTTTTGTCTGTTGGGTTTGGGAGTCATTCATTGTTGTTATTCAAGTGTCTTGATTTGCAATGTTAAGTAATTTATTTGTGCTCTTTCTGGTTTTTTATTTTATTTATTTATTTTTATGTGTATGAATGTACTGTCTGCATGCAGGTCTTTGCACCCATGTTGTACAATGCCGTGGAGATCAGAAGAGGGTGTCGGATTCCCCTGGAACTGGAGTTAAAGACGGTTCTCAGCCGCCATGTGGATGCTGGGGATCGAACCCAGGTCCTCTGCAAGAGCAGTCGGTGCTCTTAACCACTAGGCCGTCTCTCCAGCCCCCCCCCCTTTTTATTTTAATGTAGGCACTTAGAGCTATAAATTTCCCTCTCAGGGTTGCTTTTAAAGTGTCCCAGAGGTTATGTTGTGTTGTATTGTCCTTTTCATTTACTTCCAGGAATAATTTTATTTCTTTCTTAATTTCTCCTTTGACCCATTCATTATTCTAGAGTGTGTTGTTTAATCTCCATGAGTTCATGTAGTTACTAAGGCTTCTTCTGGTGTTGATATTAAGCTTTATTGCATTATAGTCTGATAGAATGCATGGAATTATTTCAATTTTATTTTGTATTTGTTGAGGTTTGTTCTGTGCCTCAGTATGTGGTCGATTTTGCAGAAAGTTCTATATGGTTCTGAATAGAAGGTATATTCTTTGGTGCTTTGATGGAATATTTGTTCGATGTCTGTTAGGTCCATTTGCTGTATCATATTGTTCAGTTCAGATATCTCTGTTTATTCTTCGTCTGGTTGACCTGTCTAATGGACACATTGGGGTATTAAAGTTCCCTACTTCTAGTGTGCTGGGATTAATCTGTGCCTTAAAGTCCTATAGTATTGTGTTTATGAAGTTTTGTGCACCAGAGTTTGGTGTGTATATATTCATGATTGTAATAACCTCTTGGCTAATTGTTCCTTTGATAAGAATGAAGTGATTTTCTTCATTTTTTCTGATTAGTTTTAGTTTGAAGTATATTTTCTCTGATATCAGAATAGCAACTCCTGCTTGCTTCTTAGTGCCATTTGCTTGGGACATTTTTTTATACCTTTTCACCTTAAGTTAGTGCCTATTCTCAAAGATGAAATGGGTTTCTTGCAGACAACAAAAAGATGGATTTTGTTTCTTTTTTTTGGTCTTTTCGAGACAGGGTCTCCTTATAGCTATAGCTGTCCTGGAACTCACTCTATAGACCAGGCTGGCCTTGAACTCACAAAGATCCACTTGCCTCTGCCTCTGGAGTGCTAGGCTTAAAGGCGTGCTCCACCCCACCCAGCCAGATTTTCTTTCTTAATCCATTCTACTAGCCTGTCTCTTCTTTGGGGAGTTCAGTCCATTGACACTTAAAGTTATTATTGAGAGATGCATATTGCTTTCCATCATCTTAGTTTCTGTTTGCACTCTTGGTCTAGGTTTGTATTTCCACAGTTATACCTTCATTAACTATTTTCTGTTGCCTCTTGGATATAGTCCTTCCTTTCTTCTGCTCTTTGTATTTCTTCAAGTATTCTTAGAAGGGCTGGTTTTCTGGACATGAATTCTTTCAGCTTATTTATGTCATGGAAGATTTTTCTTTCTCCTTCAACTATAATAGACATTTTTTGCTGAGTAAAATATTCTGGGTTGGCATCTATAGTCATTTATTTAGAACTGGAATACTTTGGTCCAAGATATTCTGGCTTTCATAGTGTGCATGGAAACATCAGCTGTAATCCTGATCAGTTTCCCTTATTTATTTATTTATTTACTATTTATTTATTTAATATATTTATTTATCTGTTTATTTAAGAAAACATTTAGAGCTGGGTGTGGTGGCACATGCCTTTAATCCTAGTAATTGGGAGGTAGAGGCAGCCAGATCTTTGTGAGTTCAAGGCCAGCCTGAAATGGAATACCTTATCATCCTTAGTCACCCTCCTGTGAGTAACAGCCCAGAACTCCTTACTCCTGTTTAAATGTAGCTTACTGCACACTGAACCTTTCCCTGTCCTTCCCACCTTCCCTCTGTGGCTGTTGTGAGTGGTGGAAGTTCAGATGTCTCTTCTGTATGCTGATTTCCTCTCCTGGAGTTAGACAACCAGTAGTGGGACTATTGCATTGTATGCTACGTCTATTTTTAATAATTAAGGGAATCTCTGTATGGTTTTCCATAATGACTACACTATGGCTTCCCCCACAGGTGTGCATGTATTCTCCCTCCATCTTCCCTCAGCAATAACTATCTTTAGTCTTTTGATAATAATCATTTTTAGACCTCATTCTGAGGTAATGTCTCTTTGTAGTTTGGAATCCATCACCCTCTTCTGACCTCCACAGCATTGCATGACACGGGTCCAATCCACATGCAGACAGTACACTCAGCACATAAAATAATAAATTTAAAAAAATTGATTGCATTTCCTTGATAGTTGCTAATGCTGAGCAATTTTTCCTACCTGTTAGCCATCTGTATGTCTTTTGACAAATGTCTATTTGGATAATCTACCTATTGGCTACTGAGATTTTTTTTCTAGTTCATGTGTTCTGGATATTGACCCCTTGTCAGATTTATGGTTTGTAAATGCTTTCTCTCTCTCTGAAGGTTGTCTCTGTACTCTGTTGATTGGTTACTTGCTTTGCAGACTTGAGTTTGATGGAATGCCACTTGTTTATTTTTGGTTTGGGTTCCCATGCCTTTGGAGTCATGTGTAAAAATAATCTTTGTCCATTCCAATGTTCTGAAGCATTTATCCTACTTTTTTTCCAGACAGTTTTCTAGGTCTTAGATTTAAGTCTCTGTAATCCATTTTTTGTTCATTTTTGTGTGTGACAGAAAACTGAGGTTTAACTTTATTTTCTGCATGTAATATTTTATTTTCCCAGCACTAATTACTGAAAACCCCATCCTTCCTGCAAATGCTTAGTCTCTGCGCCTTTGTCACATCATTGGACTCTACATAGGTGACTTTGCTTCTAGAGTCATTACAGTATTTGCCTATTTGTCTTTCTCTGCTACAGCTTGCAGTGTGTACTGAAGTAAAGTGATGTCCTAGCTCCTTGTGTGTGCTTTCCTCCAAGATGCCTTTGGCTACTCAAGGCTTTTTGTGGTTCTGTAGTGATTTTAGGAGGTTTTCTTTTTTTCGGTGTCATTGGTACTTCGACAGGGATTGCACTGAGTCTAAGAGCACTTTGGGAAATGTGCACACTTTAGCAATGCTGACTCTTCCAGTCCATGAACACAGGACATGGGATGGCTTAGACTTTCTTCTTTGCCCTCTTCCACTTCTTTCAACACTGCT
This sequence comes from Rhizomys pruinosus, assembly GCA_009823505.1. NCBI lineage: Eukaryota > Metazoa > Chordata > Mammalia > Rodentia > Spalacidae > Rhizomys > Rhizomys pruinosus. The sequence goes on from VZQC01012107.1 coordinate 2,963,989, forward strand.
TTATAATTTTCATGGTAGAAATCTTTCACCAGTGGGACTAGGTTTATTTGTATGTTTTTGTCTTGGTTTTGCCTTTCTTTCTTCCTTTCTTTCTTTCTTTCTTTCTTTTTATTTTTCTTTCTATTTATTTTTTAACAATTCATTACAATCTAGCAACACTGCTGACTTTTGGACATTGGTGTTTGTATCCAACATTGTTTGGATTTCATCTGCTACTTCTAATAATTTCTCACAGAGTTTGAGGGGTTCTGCAAAAGTATATGCCCTTTACAGAGAATAATAACTTTTCTTTTATAACTTAGATATCCTTTCTTCTTGTTGTCTGATTTTTTTTTTGCCTGTCGTGAGCATTCTGCTCAATAAAATGGTGGAAGCCCCTATCCTTGTCTCATCCAGATATTAGAGAATGCTTTCAGTTTTTCCCCATTTAGTGTGATGTTCACTGTTGGCTTATTATCAATGGTCCTAAATATGTTGAGAGATGTTCCTTCTATAGCAAATTTGTTCAGCATTTTTATCATGAAAATTCAGCATCTGTTCAATTTTATCAAATGCCTTTTGTATATTAATTGACAAGCTCATGTGATTTGGAGCCTTTATTCACATGGTGTATAACTTTTATTGTATCCCCACTGCCACATGGTTTTCTTCCTTTATTCTACTCTTAATTCTAATATCAGGGCAAGACTTGCCACAGATGAGTTACATTTATTAATTGCTTAATGTCTAGAAAGGTTTTTTTAACTGATAATCCTACCTGTCCTTTGAAGAATTGGTTAAAACAATCATCTAAACAGTCTGAGTTTGGTGGTTTTAAATTTTGCAAGTTTTAAGGTTTTTTTTTTACCTTTGATTATTCATATATTATAATTTTTCCTTTATTCAATTTTAAAATTAATACATTTCTACAAAATAGCTTACCTCATGGACAATCTGTTAATTTTCAAAAGTGTCTGCATAAGCCGGGTATAGTGGCACACATCTTTAATCCCAACACTCTAGGCTAGTACATTATTGTGAGTTCAAGGCCAGCCTAGTCTACATAAAGAATTTCAGGATGGCCAGGGCCAAATAATGATGCTCTGCCTCAAAAGAAGAAAGAAAGAGAACTGTTTAAGAGTGATGGGAACATTCTATATGTCATTTGTTGTGAATTCAAGGATATATATATATATATATATATATATATATAAAATCTGCATTTTATAAATGTTTCATAGTAAAGAAATTAAAACTTGTAAAGTTGGTTAACATTTATCTCTCAGAAAATTCTGTATACTGTTTTTCAAAAATTCATCTGTGTATCTTTAAATACATTTTTAATTTTCTTTTTCTATCTCACAAATCTTGTAAAAGCATTTGTCCCTGTCACCATCTTTAATTAGCCAGCTCTGTGAGAATTGCCCCAGCTGTCCTGCTTTTTCTGCCACAGGTACCCTGAATTTTGCATGGGCCTGTGAGAACATAGGTGACAACAGAGGCTGCAGCACTTGGACAGAAGCCACTTGTAAAGGGGGGGCTTCTTTACTGTTTTCAGGTGGCTAATGTGTCCAATAGGTCAGAGCTAAGAGCTATTTCAGGCAGTTTCCTCTCTGCAAATTGCTAAGACTAAAGTATCATTCAGTGTCTTTTTGAACTCTCCGCAGAGTATTTAAGCAGTGTTTAGTCCGCCATGTGTTACCCATCAACCTTGAGGGACTGGATTTGTTGCTTTGGCATTCTGGGCCATGATTGGGTCTTGATCCACAGCCTTTCTTTAACTGACAGACTGTGCAAAAGAAGCATCAGAATCTGAAAATAACAGAGCATCAGTTAACTGCTAAATTGTTTACATGTTTCACTGCCTTTAAATTTGTGTGCTTGTTTTAGAACAAGTAAATATATTTAATTAACCAGCATGATTTGTATTTTTTCCTTTTGTTAAAATGGATTTGAGTGAGCTAATTAAGTACTTTGAAAAGTATTTAAATGTAAAATTTGGTTGCATTTTATTTTTCTTCTTGTCATCAAATGTATTTTATAAGAAAATTTTATATATGAGATAGACTATTTAATAATTAATCATTATAGCTAATACCAGTTATGATCTGAGGAAATGATATCCCTATTAGAAGCATATTCACATATGCTATTGTTATCTTGATTATATTCATAATAACCAGGCACTGTTCACCAGATGCACCAAAAATGTTAATGAATATTTTTCTCTATGTACATAAATGTGTTTTTGAAAACTTGAAGAAAAATGTATGTTGTTGTAGGTTGAACTTAATTACAACATGTTTTTCAGGAGTCTGATAATAAATTGACTAGGGATTTTGTGTGTGTATGTGTTTGTGTTTGGAGTACTCAGGGGCACGTGCCTGTGCAAATGCACATCCGTGTATGTTTACATGGAGGCCAGAGGCTGACATCAGATGTCTTCTTCAATACTCTCCATCATACCTTTTGAGACAGGATCTCTGTCTGAACCTGTAGCCACCAGCTGGTCTACACTGCAGCCCAGTGCCTCCTGCTTCAGCCTTCCCGCTTAGCCTGCCTTTCTTTTTTATTTATTTATTTTTTTTATTATTATTAATTTTATTTATTTATGTATGTGTATGAATGTACTGTCTGCATGCAGGTCTGTGCACCCATGTTGTGCAATGCCACGTAGGTCAGAAGAGGGTCTCAGATTCCCCTGGAACTGGAGTTCTCCTGGAATTGGAGTTTCAGACGGCTCACTGCCGCAATGTGGGTGCTGGGGATCGAACCCGGGTCCTCTGTAAGAGCGGTCGGCGCTCTTAACCGCTAGGCCCATCTCTCCAGCCCCAAGCCTGCCTTTCCATATGGACACTCACATCTTCCTGCTTTTGTGGCTAGCAGTTCACCAGCCAAGCCCTTTCCCCAGCCCTTGGATTGTGTTTCTATACTGAATGGTACTGGGTCTCAACAACACCATTCTTTATCTAAAATTTGGATCAGAATTAGAGTTGATGAAAAGAAAGGGAAAAGTGAAGGACAGAGTCAGCCTGAGGAATCCTGCCTCCTGCTCTCTGTGCTTCTTCAAATGTCTGTGGGAAAATGTTATTGCTATTTTGTTTGCATCTTGGGGAACAGTTGGGAACTAAAGGTTGGAAGATATTTTGCAGTTTGCTGTGTGCTCCACAATAAAATATCACAGACTGTGTGGCTTAAAAAAAAATAGAAATTCACAGACTGTGTGACTTAAAAAATAGAAATTCAAAGCCAGTCATGGTGGCGCACGCCTTTAATCCTAGCACTCAGGAGGCAGAGGCAGGTGGATCTTTGCGAGTTCAAGGCCAGCCTGGTCTACAGAATGAGTTCCAGGACAGCTGGGGCTACAGGAAGACCCTGTCTGGAAAAGACCAAAAAAAAAAGAAATTTAAAAAAGTTTAATAACAATAAAAATATATTAAAAATAAATTAAAAAAATAGAAATTCAAGCCTGGAGTAGTGGCACACACCTTCTATCCCAGCACTCACAAGGCAGAGGCAGGTGGATCTTTGTGAATTCAAGGCCAGCCTGCTCTACATAATGAACTCTAAGACAGCTGGAGCTGTCTTAGACAGGGAGATGCTGTCTCAAAAAGACCAAAAAAAAAAAAAAAAAGAGAGAGAGAGAAAGAAATTCCATTTTCTCACTAGTTCCGGAGTCTGAGAGAAGGGTGCCAACAGGTTTGGCATCTTCTGAGGCCAATTTCATTGGCTTATAGATCTGTCTTTACAGGGTATATTATTGGTTATCCAGAGACACAGGACAGTTGTGTGCGCATATATGTATGTAAGTGTATGCAACAGTGTTTATACATGGACTTTTTCATATATGTGTATGGATGAATAGCTTGCTAGCTAGATATTCATTTTAAGGAATTGGTAGTTTTGGTTCACATGTTCATGGGAGCTTTGGAAATCAAAAATCTGCAGAGTAGAGTTCCAAGGAAAGAAGAGTCACAGTTGAGTCGAAAGCAATCCACTGGCCAAATTCCTCCTTGATTGGAAGAGATATCTTGGTTCTATTAAGACCTTCAGCTGATTGGATGAGTGAGGCCCACCCACACTGCTTTATTCAAAATCCACTGATTAAAATGTTAATCCTATCCAGAAACATGTTGACAAAAACATCGGGAATGGAATAATGTTTGCTCAAATACCTGAGCCCTAGAGCTCAGGTAATTTGACATAAGCAATTGCTACTATGACTGGTCTATTTCTCTGTAGCTATCTGGGCCCAAATTCCTCTCCAGCGATTCCATTGTCTCAGGACACCCTATAGTCACATACTGCATTTCTGGGGTTAGGACCTCAGCCCATGAACTTCCAAAGAAGAGAGATCATTCCCAAATGACATTTAAAGTATGTATAAATGAAAACTCCATTAAAAGGGGAACATGTTCTTCTTGTTAGTAAAGATGTTCTTTTCCTATCATGGGGAAAGGTGCTTCTGAATGCTTAGATAAGCTGAGTAACCAGGACACAACATAATTTCATATATTTATTTTATTCACAGTTCTACAGGGTAGAAGTCAATTTTAATTCTCTCTCAAAGTAATCTACATTATAATAAAACTTAGTGATTAGAATTAATAAAAGAAAATAATATCATTATTCTGGTAATTTCTGTATCTTTGATGATTTTTTATTGTGTACTTTTTATTTCAAATTACAGAACAATATATGATACATTTTGATTTTGAGTTATGAACCAATTTGAAGTCACTATCAAAAGCAGACATTCTGCTTTTTTTCCCCCAAGCAATATAAGAAATAAACAATGGGGAATAAAGAGAAATAAATAGTAGAAAATTACCAGTACAAATAAAGAAGAAAATTTAAAAGTAGATATAAAATAATGGCAAATGAGAAAACTTACACATTAAATTCACTCATGTTAAGCCTACCATTATCTTATATTTTAAATCAGTGTCTTGGTTTCTTTTTCTAATATTTATTTATTTATTTATTTATTATTTTTTAATTTTGTGTGTATTGGTGGCATGTATATAAGTGCAATGCCAGTGGATGTCAGAAGAGGGCGTCGGATCCCTTGGAACTGCAGATAGTAGTTAGCCGCCACGTGGAGGTTACAAACAGAATGTGGGTCCTCTGCAGGAGCAGCCGGTGTTTTTAATCACTGAGACATCTTTCTTTTTTTTTTTTTTGGTCTTTTCGAGACAGGGTCTTTTCGAGACATCTTTCTAACACCAGTGTCTTGGTTTCTTACAACTAAAACTCTTAAACCCATTTGCAAAAAGAGTCAGATGTGCCCTGTGTCTAGTGCTAAAGAAATACTTCTGGTTCTTCTTTTGCAGATAACAAAGGGTTGTTCCTCTCCAAAGCCATCCAAAAGTCTTTCATTGAGGTTAATGAAGAAGGCTCAGAAGCTGCTGTGGCCTCAGGTATTTCCTAAACTGTTCTTACTCCTCTAGATTTCTGCTTTTAAAATGGTCTTGGGTAAAGGTAGAGACTTGTTCCCAAACCATGCCAAAGCAGCAACTGTGTTCTGAGTCAGAAATCAAGCAAATGCCGGAACAGCTCTCAGTAGCAGGTGAAGTGTGCCCTAGGTTCTGTCCACTCTCATTTATCCTAATGAGAAACAGCTCAGAGGCAGCTCTGAGAGAATGGGTTCTCCTGCCCTGCTGCTTCTTTAAATATTTAAGTGTTCTTCTACCGTGTTTTGAAGAATCGTTTCTCCCTAATTACTCTTGAAAGTTAGTTCTTAATTTTGCCTGTGAAAAGCTGACTTAAAAAAAAAAAAATCACATACACATTGGGGCTGGAGAGATAGCTCAATGGTTAAGAGCACTGGCTGTTCTTGTAGAAAACTTTGGTTTGAATACCAGCACCCTCAGGGTGGCTAACAACTGCGTGCAATCCGTGAGTCCAGTTCCAGGGGATCCAGCGCCCTCTTTTGTCCTCTGCTGGCATTACACAATATAGGTGCAGGCAATACTCATATACATAAAATAAAAATAAAATTAAAATAAAAAAATCGCATACAGAAACAACTGTGTATAATGGTGATAAAATAATTTTAAGTGCTTTAACCAAATTATAGTAAGGAGACAATAATTCTAAATGAATACTTTTTAAAAACTTATTTACTTTTTTTCACGTGTATGAGTGTTTGCCTGTATGTATGTAAAGTGGAACCGTGCATGAAATGTCCATGGAGGCCAGAAGGGGGCATTAGATCCCTTGGAACTGTAGTTACAGTAGGTTGTTAGATGCCATGTAGGTGGTGGTAACTGAACCCAGATTCTCTTGCAACAACACCCAGTGTTCTTAAACTCTGAGCCATCTCTCCAGCCCCTTTAAATAAGTAATTTTTAAAATGAACATATATTACACTTCCAGAGTAGAGCAGTATTAATAAATGCTCTTCATCATTGTATGTGTGTGGTTGCGGTGTGTACATGATTATGTGTGTTCACAGGTATGCACACATATCTGTGTGTGGATGCCAGAGTTAGGTGTTTGAGCCCCAGATGGCCTGGAACTCAACTAGGAAGACCAAGCTGGCCTGGATCTCAGAGCGATCCACCTACCTCTGCCCCCAAGTGTTAGGATTAAAGATGTGCACCACCACACCTGGCCCATCTTAGTTTTTGAGTTCTCAGACTCAACCTAGAGCTTACCATTTCAGCTAAATTAGCTGTCTCCCGAGCCCTAGAAATCCTCCCGTCTGTGGGTCCTTGCTTCCGTGATTACAGTGTACACTGACCTACCATGCCTAGCTTTTTACAAGGATACAGAGGACCTGAGGTTCTGCTTCATTCGAGTGGCACAGGCAGATTACTGACTACACTTCCTCACCTTCCTCACCCTCAATCATTTTGACAGTTGCAAAGTCTGTAGGTAACTGAGAATGACTTTATCATTTTATTTCCTCCAGGCTCTTACTTGTTTAGGATTACTTCCATCTCATGTTCCATAGATTTCTCGAATTTAATATGTTTTCCTTAACCCAGTACAATATTAGCTTATTTTCACATCTGATTTCCAACTTTATCAGTGATAACAGCACTTTCAAGAGGAATAGGAAACAGTCTTGGGTATTGCAAAAGATTAAAATCTTGAATCTTGGCTTTTTCTGCTAACTAAGCACTCTGCAACAGAAATGTGAGGGTTGAGGGGGAGCTGAATACCGCAGCTGCAGAAGGAATCAGCGCTTCTCTTAACGCCGTATTTCCCTTTAACGCTGCACTCTAAACAACTCGCTAGAACCTTGAAGAGCTGCCATGTAAACATTGCAGGGAAAAGAAGTAGTTGAACATATAAAAGACGGCCTTCATTATTTTTGTTGTTTTGTCTTGATGAGTCTTTCCTAACCAAAAAAAAAAAAAGTTTGTTACAAGCACAAACATTTGCCTTAGACCGAGAATAAAATTTAAAAGCGACAGAATACACACCCTTATATCTGAGTCCTCAATTCTATTACATTGATTAATGTGTCTGTTTCTAGGCCAGTACTATGCTGTTTATGCTATTATGATAGCTCCGTAGTATAACTTGAAGTCAAGGATGGTGACATCTCTGGCTGCATTTTTATGGTTCATAATGTTAGGCTATCTTGAATCTTTTGTATTTCCAAATGAATTTGGAGATCCTTTTTTCAATTTCTGTGAAGAATTGTGTTGCAATTCTTATAGTGATTGCATAGATGATATCAGAAGATGGAAAGATTTCCTCCTATGCTCATGGATTATTAGGATTAATATTGTGAAAATGACTATCAGAGCAAGAACAATCTAAAAGCCTTGATTATCATATTATTTTTCACCATAAGTGGGACTTAAAAGCCTTTCATGTTTCATCAAATTATAACTCTTGGTGATTCTAAAGCTTTAAGATAAAGATGTTTTTGCAATTTCTGAGATATGTGATATTACTTTTAAAACCTATTAGATATAAACTATTTCTTAGCCATTGAGCATTCTTTTGAATAAAAATATTATACTAACATAAAAAGCAGGCAGAATAAATCATTGTATTATTTTTTATGATGTAGAAGGAAAAAAATGGCTTGTGCATATGTTCTGGGCATTTGTTTTCTTTAAAAAATCAAATATAGGCTGGGCATAGTGGCACACGCCTTTAATCCCAGCACTCAGGAGGCAGAGGCAGGCAGATCTCTGTGTTCAAGGCCAGCCTGAGCCTGGTCTACATAGAGAGTTCCAGGACAGCTGGGGCTACAGGGAGACCCTATACCAAAAAGTCCAAAAAAAAAAAAAATAATCAAGTATAAATTTTTCAATGCCTTTAAAACTTCTTTCTCTTTCAGTCCTAAAAGGCTTGTTTTCTGTAGATTGTTGCCTCTGCATTCAATGGATAGACATAGTTTGCTCGGAGAAATTACTCATTAGTCTCTGCACATCCACAGACGTGTAACTACTTTCTCTGTGCACCACAGGAATGGTCGCAATTAGTAGGATGGCAGTGCTGTACCCTCAGGTGATCGTTGACCACCCATTTTTCTTTCTTATCAAGAAAAGGAGAACTGGTGAGTCTGCTATGTGAGCACAATGCTACTTAATATTCTAAAAGATATTTTCTTTTTAAATTGAAGACACTCTTCCCACAGTGTTTATTAGACTTTTTTTAATATTCAAGTATTTTAAAATCAAAATCCATATTGTGTTCCAACACTGCTAATTGTAAGCAGGCAGAAAATCAAGTCCCCCATTCTTTTGTTCACTCTACTCTTTTCTCTGCTTCCAACCGATGCAGGTACAATCTTATTCATGGGACGAGTCATGCACCCCGAAACAATGAATGCAAGTGGACATGGTTTTGAAGAACTTTAAATGATTTGGCCGGAGTAACAAGGAAACAGTAACAAAGCACATTAAATTTGCAACTGGTATATATTTAGGATTTGTGTTTTACAGTCTATCTTGAGGTAATATTTAAAATAGTTCCAGATAGAAATACAACATGGGAATTGTAAGTCAGCCTGTCAATAAATGTTATCAGTATTAAGATAATGGTCCTGTTATGTCACTGTGTCTGTTGTGCTACTGTTTAAAATAAAAGTAAATATTGAATGTGTGAATAGTTCCTTTTCATTTTAGAAGTAGTAGTGGTGTGTACAGCACCCTAGGTAAAATTTAGAAATAATGTTGTTTCTCAAGAAATTGTAGTTTAATGATTCTACCAAGTAAAATTTAGATATCACTGTTTCTGAACATTTTCACAATCATGCAGACCAAAACACCAAAGGAAGCACCATAAATGTCTGTATAAAAAGCAATAAGGGAGATAAAGACTAGGAAGCCACACAAACTGAAATGATTCTTTGTTGGAAATCATTGTGGAAGGCAGTGCAATGAAGGATGTAACTGAACATCTGTAGGGCTCCCTGACAAAGCATTGTAGAAAAAAAAAAAATGGGGCGAGGCAAATCTTACAGATGTTACTGGCTTCTGTATTTACCATAGCATTCTATTGCTAATCATTATTTTAGAATATGCTCCGTGTAGTTATTTTTAAATATTTGCTATAGTCAGTATTGCTTCCTGACTCCAGTAGCAAACTCACAGGTCTTTTGTCACCTTCTATTGACTGCATCAAGTGGCCTTGTCAAGTGATCCCCTTGCACCATGTAGGTTCCTTAAGTGAATTTTGTCATGTTTGTACTAAGGCAAAATCATGTAATGGCACATTTCTTAGAATATATCCAAAACATCCAGTGGCAGATGGAAACACCAGTTATCTAGATATGGTTACTTCATAGAAAACTGTCAGTCAAAACAACATACAAAGTCAGGGCCTCTGAGGCTTCAATGTGTGATACAACCACCTGAGTGCTTACCACAAATGCATGTTCTCATCCAGGAGGTCTAGGGTGGGGCTTCAGACCATTGTTTCTAACAAGCCCTCAAGTGCTTATCCATGGTCTTTGGACTTTGCTGTTTGTCACTTGCGTAGGAAATTCTACTTAAGTTCTACATGTTTGTTTTTTTAAAGAAATAAATACAAAAAGTGTAATTTTCATTTGTGGGGTGGATATGTAATCTGCATTAATAATACAGTACCTTCTCAGAAAAAAAATAGTGTGACTCCAGAGTGTTTTTTTCTATTACATACTGCAGACAAATGCAAAAATCTTCCACATATTAGAACAGTTAAAATATATTCTTTAAAATATGGAGATATTTATAGGCAATACCCATGAAAGAATTTATGAATATCCAAGGACACAGTACTTAACACTGAATCTTTTACAGCTTATATTTTCAGAGGACTTATAGTTTATTCATAAATCTTTAAGTTATTGTAGAACCATGCTCTTGTTTCCATTTATAATTTATGTAGGCTGAGCTGACTGATGTTGCTTCAGTGTCAACATTCTGAGTTTGGAATACTTTTCATCATTGTTTGGCTACTTATTAAACATTAATATGTGACTCTACCTGTATATTCATCAGTTAACTAAATGTATTGCCTATAAGGAAGAATAAACATCAGTGTGCAATCATGTGGATTTTATAAGCCCCAAATGCAATTTTTATTAACAGATATAAGTTTAAGTTCTATCATTCAGAATGTTTGTATTAATATATTGCAAATATAATTTAGATGTTAAAATGAAAATCAATGTTCCCATGCTGATGGAATGCTGAGAAGTAATACTTTACAAAACCAAGTTTTTATTTTGTTTATTTATTAGGTGTGTGTGTGAGAGAGAGAGAGAGAGAGAGAGAGAGAGAGAGAGAAGACACACATATGCTACCACATGCATTTGGAGGTCAGAGGCCAACTTTCAGTAATTGGTTCTCTCTTTCCAGTTTGGGATCTGGGAATCAAACTCAAGTTGTCAGGCTTGCACAGCAAGGGTTTTTACCCACTGAGCCATCTCAATGCCCTTTAAGTTTATTGTCATAACTTTGCTTATAACTTCTTAAGTATTTTTCTTTCTCTTTAAATGGTAGCATTGTATAGTTCAGTTTTATTTTCTTTTCAAAAATTAATATATGTATGTGTGTATAAATATACACATACACACAAACAGCCACAGACATAAACAGACACACACATAGACAGACAAACACACATACACACAGACCTACACATACAGAAACAAAAACACAGATACACACAAATACATAATGCTTTGCAAAGCCTTCTACTCTTTGAACCTATGTTTTAGAGGAAATGAGCAATAATTTTACAGTTTTTGCTTTTATTTGATATCTTGATTTTACATGTGTGTGTGTGTATAATGTGTGTGTGTAATCAACTAGACTGAATAATTATACATAATCCAATCCTACAAATCTCGATATCACCATCATGACCAAACAAATGTCAGTATTAGCCTTATAGAAATGTTTATTTGAATGCCAGAAAACATTGTGCTTCACAACAACAATGAAAATAAAGAGAAAAATATGGTAACGAGCGTGCTTTGTTCTCATTAAACATGCATGTTATACATAATGAGACTCACTGCTTTTGATATATTATCAGTTTCTTGAATGTATAATGATACTCATTTTTCTTATCTGAAAATCCATCTTATTTTTTCTCCCAGAATAGCTGATGGCATTTCACTTATTAGCCAAAACAACTTGAAATGCATCTTTGTGAAATATAGGTCTTTGTTGCACCATTGAGGACAAAATGAAAGATTACTTATAATACACAAACTTGTTGGTGAAAACTCTTTAACTTTGCCTTATTCTCAAAACCTTGTGACATCATGGTCCATAAAAAAAAAAAAAAAAAAAAAAAAACAAAAGAGAGAATTCTTTTAGACACTGTGGAAGATTCCTTAGTTAAATAACTTCATTTGAAGACCATCACAAAGTACAGACTTAATGACACATATCTCAGCAGTGCTCCAAGATTTCCAGGAAGGCAAGATGGCCTGTTAATATTCTAAAGCAGTTTGAAAAATAGCTGGAGTGAACTCCAGTTTGGCTGAAGTACACTGTTAAAAGAATGGCTGGACTCAAGTGACTATGGGTGGAAAGTGGTGAACTCAGTCCTCTTTTTCTAGACAACCGCAGAATCTTTAAGGGTTTCTGATTTCATGATAGGGAAGTACATGAAGGAGCTTGGTGACCTGGACAAGTTTACAACAAACAGTCACAAGTTTTTATTATTTGATATGTGGGTACAAAGAAGCCATGCTGGCTGACTTAGAAGTTGCATATTACTCTAAACGATTTAGTTATTAGTTACTTGAATAAGGAAGCCCTTTCATTACATTCCTGAAAGATTGTGCATCTTAATATGTGTGTGTTTGTGTGTGACTCTGTGTGTGTGTGTGTGTGTGTGTCAGTGTGCATATGCATGTATCACTGTGTTTTGTTTTGTTTTTTTGTCTTTTTAATGCCAGGTCTCCCTGTGGCCCCAGCTGTCCTAGAACTCACTCTGTAGACCAGGGTGGCATCGAGCTCACAGAGATCCGCCTGCCTCTGCCTCCCAAGTGCTAGGATTAAAGGCGTGCGCCACCATACCCGACTATCATTGTGTGTTTTATTTCTAAGTATATGTGTTTCTCAATGTGTCTCTCAGGGTGTCTAAACCTCTGTTAATGTGTGTTTGTTTTCATGGGAGCTTTTGTGTGTGTCATTTTTTTTCTGTTCCTTTTAATGTTTCTTTTAACAGCTTACTATCTGCACTGGAGATTTGTCTGTAAATGAGAGAAGTTCTTCCACATCCGTCATTATTCACTGGGGAGCCATTTGCCACTCTGTCAGGATGCTTATGGTATTTATTCCAAAGCTTGAGGGAAGCCCATTAGAGAAAAAGGAAGACTATGTTCATAGCATGAATCTCATCCACGCACACAGAGACTGGGCTCTGAAAGTCTCTCCATGCTGTTTCTCATGTTCCACAATATTTCAAGCATACCAAGAAATACTGCCATTCTAAAAGCATGTAATCTAAGGCTTAACTCAATCAGTCACATATGCAATAGGCAACTAAAAAGAAACTAAGTAATAGTCTAATTATATTGCACTATTTGACAAACATGTTTATCAGAAGTTAGCCAGCAGATGTCCAGTTTATACGTGACTTATGGGTGCAGTGATATCTTGGTTGGTGAAGAATCACTTTACAAATGACTTTCACAGTCTACTTGCTCAGATGCACCCACTGACTCCAGACTATGTGGGACCATGGAGGAAGAGAGCTGTAAATAGAATGACCCTAGATGACCCTAGGCCATAATGCAGCTGAAACCCTCTTCCAGCTCTGTTGGGAAGACTGCATTATCATCATGGCTGCACATAATGACAAAGAAAAGAGACCTAAAAAGATCCAAATTTGCTATAAACTTCAAGAGAAATTTCTAGAATTTTATGCTGGTGTGTGCGCTGCTAGGATTTCTTTTTAGCATGTATTAATAGTTTGCAATTTTATTTTTAAGTAAGAATAAATTATAACATTAAGCTCTTAATAAAAATTTTACTCTTTCTAGCCAGGCATGGTGGCACACTCAGGAGGCAGAGGCAGGCAGAGCTCTGTGAGTTCAAGGCCAGCTTGGTCTACATAGTGAGCTCCAGGCCAGCTGGGACTAAAGGGAGACTCTGTCTCAAAAAAAAGACCAAAAAAATTTTTTCTCTTTATAAAATGTTTTCAATTGCTATGACTTTTATATTACATGCATTGCAAGTCAGTCTTTTTTGTCTACAGTCCTTTGTGTTCTAAGATGTGTACATCCATGCAACCATCACAATCAAAGTATTTCTCTTTTCTCCAACTGCCCCTTCATGGTCAAGAGGCAGCAAGCAAAGAAGTGTAGTTTGAGGATCTCTGTTTGGTTTGGTTGTGCATGTCCTCTCTTGCTACAAAGCACTCGGCATCCTTATTCCTTCACTTACACACACACACACACACACACACACACACACACACACACACATGCACATACACACATGTGGGGCCAGATAAATCCATTATGGCGGGGTATAAGAGAGCTGGCTTCTCTCCCTGATAACCTAGAAGGTTGGTTTCATCCCGAAAACCTAGATGGGAGCCACTCCCACTCTCCATACTGAACATCAGGCACCTGCAGCCCAACCCCCAGGGGAGTGTAGCTTGAAGAGTAGCATTCCTAAAGCTTGTCCCACCTGAGGCATGTCCACCCTGTCTTTGGAGGCAAATGGTGCAAGCTACAAGCTTATCTGGGGAGGGGGGTTGCTAAGGTTTTCCTACCATAAAAACTTAGCCATCGCAGAATGCACATAGGCTTCTCTATCCCGCCCACCTCCTGGTCAAAGAGCCCAATAAAAGTATATAAGTGCCTAAAGCCCCTGCAATAAATGAGTTTTGCTCACTTACTCGACTCCCAGGTTTTTCTTCAGATCTGTCCAGGTTCATCGGCCATCCGGGGACTGCTCTGCTCCCTCCCACTTCCCTCCTTGTGGCCCCTGGTAGTTACACCATAGCAGGGCACCACTGCCTTACCTAGGGCTACAAGGCTGGTTACCTGGGAGGCAGGAACCTCACCACAAGGAGGAAGTCAACACACACATACACACAAACACACATGCACATACACATGCACACACACACACACACATACACACACACGAACACACACAAACACACATAAACACATACACCACCCCTCCAAACAATGTACCCAAAAGCCTCCGACTGTATTGGGTTATACACACCCCACCTCTGAACAATGGTAGAAGTTTCCCTGTTCCTCTGGTAACAGTCACATTTACACAGTTTCTCTTAATTGTATTCCCAAACTTTTTTGGATATAAAGAATAGAAGGGACACCCTGGTCTGAACTGGCTTTGGGTGCATGTGCATGCAGTAAGGCAAAACTGCATTGTCTGGGAACGTTTTAGGGAGACCCTCCATTATCATCTTATGCCTAGGCATAATTGAGTATGCATACCATTAAAATTAGATATATAATGGGAACAGACATGCACAGTAAAGAAGTGATGATAAAACCTAATCTCTTAATCAGCATAGAGATCACCTTAGTCACCACCCCTTTGCTCCCCTTGACCCCATATCCCAGAGTGTCTGAGGTTTAGTACAGGAGTCTTCTCCAGGGACACACACTCTGCATTTCTCTTACCCTCTACATTTTGGCCAGGTGTGGTTTTCTACGTTGATCACAATCTGTCGCATGAGGAAGCTTCTCTGGTGAGAGTGAGGGATGCATTAGTATTCCCTCCACACACACACACCCCGGCCCCGTTCCACTATGTTCTGGGAGCTTTATGTATATAGGTTCCATTGCAGGTGTGTCTCTTAGGGCAAGGCATCTCAAAGACACTTATTCTCTGTGTTTGACCAGCATAGAACTGGGAAAATGGATAAGAAACCCTGCCCTTAGCCGAGGAACTATTGGAAGCTGACCACTGCTGGGAGAAGAAAAGTCCTTTTCTCTAAGGAAGTGATTCTAGATTGACTGACTTGGCTCCAGAGGATGAAATCATACCGAGGGACATCTGAAGACCCATTAGGCCTTAACACATATGACAGAATGCATGAAATCCAGTGGGGTGTCTAGGGCGGGTGCAGAGAGGAGGAAGTCTAAACATGATCAAGATGTATTATATGAAAGGCACAAAAACTGAACAAGTTGGAGAGATGGCTCAGGGGTTAAGAGCACCGACTGCTCTTGCAGAGGACCTGGGTTCGATTCCTAGCACCCACATGGTGGCTAAGAACTGTCTTTAACTCCAGTTACAGGGGAATCCAATGCCCTCTTCTGACCTCCATGGCATTTCACGACATGGGTGCACCAACCCTACGTGCAGACAGTACACTTACACATATAAAAAATAATAAATAAATAAAAATTTTAAAAATTGAACAAATATATATATATACTTATATCTATATATATATATATATATATAAAAGAATAAAAGAGAACCCAGGTTGTAGCCTGGGCCCCCTTGCACCTTCTTACCAGCCTGATATCCATCTTCATCTTTACTATTAATTTCCTATCTTGCAAAGCTGTTTGAGCCTTTATTTTTGAGCCTCAGTTATTTTGACTGAGACCAAGAACCTGGAAACACCTGCCACAGACCCTGACCACTGTACCATCTTCAGCTGCTCTGCCTGTGTCTTCCTGCAACCATTCATTTGATGTTTGGTCCTAGGATTCTGTCTTTTGCTGGTCATATAAACACAATGATATAGTAGGTAAACTTTGAAGATATTACATCACTCAGCCATAGTGTGAAATCCATCTAATTTTTGCATTCTACATGTTCATTTGGTTTTATTGCTGTGTTGACCCATTACACATATACTTGGTGATGTGTTTATCTCTTAATGATATTTGTATCATGGCTAACTGATAGCAATTATAAATGACACTTTTGTAAAAACTCATGCAAATCTTTCTGTGAACTTGTATATAAAAACTCCATTTCTGCATGAGAAAAATAACAAGAATTGAGACTACTGAATGATGTAACAATCATATATTTTTGTTTATTTATTTGTCAATGTTTTATTGAAGCTCTGTGCCTTTCATACAAAATTACATTACAAATCAAATCTAGACACATGCCCCCCTCCCTGCCTCCCACCCCACCAGAGCTCATACATTCTGCCAAACATGTTTTTCTTTTCTTTTTTTTGAAGTGAGCCAATTTATTAAGCATAAGCAATGAACGTAAGTAACATTCATGTAAAACCAATTTGCAAGTATTTATGTCCAAATTTTGAACAACCCAAGGTTCCCATAGTCTAGTTGGAGAAGCTTGTATGCACAAGCATGTTGATCAAATAGGAGTCCAGTCTATATTGCTGTAGTCTCACGATTCATCCCAATCTCTCCGAAGCCCTTACATTCTACCATGCCTCCTCTTCCGCAATTTGTTCCCTAGGCTTTGGGAAAGGGGCACAAGTGGGTGAGAAGCAAAACAGACTATTTTCTCTAGAGATGTCATTTTGGACTCTTGTCTGTTCAGGTTGTTCCCCTTCCTGGGTTGACAGCTTATTCAGGGGTACCTTTTTAATCCTACTAACAAAGCACAAGCAATTGTATGTACAGGCATTTAAACAGTACTAATTATTATGGTAGGCTAAGCTGTGAGCATAGACACAGATGTTTGGATGGTATGCTAATCCACAAACTGGTTTCTCTATAAAGGGTGACAAGTTCTTATTGTGGCTTATAACATCTCCTAACCACTAGAGGACATAAGCTTGTGGCATCAGCTGTGAATTATTCCTCCAAGGAGAGAGCTAATAGCCAATTAGATTTGGGATATATATATAGACACATGGCTACCACTGTTGCACTGTATCTCCAGGCAGTTGAGGTGTAGCTGATACTGACGGAGGAGTCTTGCTTGACTCAAGGAGACCAATACTTTGCTTTATTGCTTTAGTGGCCTTTGGTAACACTCTCTGGCATTTCAGAGGCCAACTGTACATTAGCAAGTGATGTCTCAAAATATTTTTTCATGCTTACACCAGGTCTTAGACAACAGGGACGTACCACCTTTCTCCTTGCATATATCCCACTTATAGGCAAAAGGCCTGTATAATTTTGGGAGCTTGGATCCCCTAGCCAACATCTCCTAGGCAGAATAATCCATTGCTGTTATCAGAGCTTTCCTGTATTAATATATTTTGCTTAATTACACAGCTTATAAACACTTTACTATTGAATTTGGCTCTAGATAGAGAATTATCCTTTCACAGTTTCTATGCCTATCAGTCAATTAAAAAAGGGTAGTTAGACCTGTTTTATAAGAAATTACCACTATAACAGTTGGCTCTAATTTACAGTTAGGGAATGACTTCAGTACCATCATGTTTTACTTTTTCCTATAAAGGGGAGAGGTAGGAAGGTTTCTCAGCATCTGGAAGGTAAGCTTTGTTAGGGCCCATTATAAACAGTTAACCCCAATAGTATTCAGAGAGATGCTCAGTGTCTGTGACTCAGGAAATCTGAGGTTCCTTTTCCTTTAATGTTCAGCTGGGTCAGCCTCTCTGCTGGCATTTCCCAGTCCATCCTGCACAGCCAAAAGTTGTATGTTTTCAGGCATTTAGATTGGTGTTTTTACCTGTGGGAACATACAAATCTCCTCCCATTGTTAGTTTCAAGATCTCAAAATTGAAAATTTATCCAAAGGTTTGAAACACAGAGTTTTCCATTTGTACCCCAGAAGGAATACTACACCACCTCCCGCCTCCCTCTTTTTGTTTTTAAATTTTTATATTTTGACCTATAGATGCCTACATTGTATTACACATACCCATAAACAATCATATATTTATAAGAAGTTGTTGAGGCTGCAGAGAGACAGAAGGCCTAGGTTCAATACCCAGCACCCACATTACATTAACAGTCAAGACAACTCCCATAGAAATGAACCAGATGCCAACTCAGTCTAAATAATTCCTCGTTGAGACTCTCTTCCAGGTGATTCTGAGTTATGGGGAGTTGACCATATACCTATCCATCACGGACAGTATATCACAGCTAAAAATCTAACACTTTCTCCTATGTTTTTACTTTGCCATCATAATTATTGCATTTAAGTATATAATACACTTTGAATTAATATTAATAAATGTGTTTGACATTCTGATGTCTGTATTACAACACCTTTTACTGAAGACTGTTCTTAGTCCACTGAATGGCTTTTGCATGTTTGTCAAAGTTCAGATGGTAACATTTCGATGAAGCTTTTCTGGTTTCTCTGTTCTGTTCTAACTTACATGCCTTTCTTTTCACCAATAGCATCCTGTCATAATTACAGTAGTTTCATAATGGGCCTTAGAATTAGATAGTATGAGTGTTTTAACTTTTCAAAGATGGTGTTGTTCTTCTACACATATATATTAGAATCTATTTCGTATCTCTACAGGGCACACATGCCATGAAAAATTCTGCTAGGATTTTGCTAAAGACTCTTAAATCTATTTTTGGACCTATTTTTGGAGAATTGTTGGTAAAATTATTAATTTTTTATTAAAAGTGAAGCACTTAATATGGTAATGCTAAATAAATGCATAGAAATGATATGAATCTCCATTTATGTAAGACTTTGTTTTATTTTAACTATTATTAATTTCAGCATACAGATGGTAAACATATCTTCAATTTATAATTATTTCATTTTCTGAAGCTATTACAAGTGATTCTTTAAAAACTGGAGGGTTCTAATTGTTCATTGTCTGTACAAATAATTATTAATTGATTACATCCAGTGATCTTGTTAAACACAACTATTGTAAAAGTTCTGGCAAATAGCTTGGAAGTTCCTTGTTCACTATTATGTCATCTCTAAGGAAGGCCTTTTTTCCTCTGAGGAGTATGCTCTCACAGGTCGCTAAAGGGCATTCAATTTCAGGAAAGCTTTACTTCTCCTCTTCAAATGGCCCAAGTTCTATTGATCGGTGTGATTTGCCAACACTTTCCTGTGTTGTGCTATTCTTCATCTTATCTAGTGAATTATTCTTCACACTTTTCTAAATTTTCATTTGATCCTTTGTAAATGATCTTCCTTTCTATACCGAGAAATTTCAGCTTGTCTGTTTTTTAGTATTAAGTCTTTTTTTTTCCCTTACTTCATTGAAGATGGATGTAAGAGCTGTTTTAAAATTGCTGAAAATTCCAGTGTTTTGATTGGCATGTATTTTTATATCTGCTGATTAATTTTTTTTCTTAGGAGCTAAGATTTTTCCTGAATTTCCAGGATTGTATTCTGGGTGGGTTGAATGTGCTTATTTAAATTTTCCAAAGAACACTATTGTATTTTGTTTTGTGTTAGTGGGCATTCGGCTAGTGGCTAGTGAGATTCCTAGCTGTTTATCCTGACTTGCTTCCTGTGTTCTGAGAACCTGGGTGGCGTCCTTTGGATCTGCCCAGCATGTGCACTCTTTGTTCATCAAAGCCACTGGTATCCTGTGTGGTCAGTTCCATGTATAAAAGTTTAAAGCTTGTCCAATACTTGATAGTCTATGAAATTTGTTTCTTACTTTCAGTTTAGTTTTATAAGTGCTATAACCCAGTAATTCTCAAATTTTTAATGCTCATGAGAATCATGTGGAAATCTTCACAAAAGTCAGACTCTGACTTAATAGGTCTGAAGGTGAAGGCTGGAATTCAGTGTTCCTAACAAGTTCCCAGGAGAGGCTGAGTCAGCTGCTCAATGGAACATAATTTAAAGAGTCTTTAAGTTGTTGGTATAAACCTGAATAAATTTATCTCACCATTTAATCTTGACGTATTTAAAGAAGACACAAGTTCAGCATTTTTTGATTGTTTTTAACATGATTAGGAATTAATGTGATTTTGCCTGTAAATTTTCCAGGTAACAGCCTTCCTTTAAGCTTTAAAATGCTTCATTTCAACTCTTGCCCTAAATGTCTTATAGACATTCTTACACATTTAAAAACATTCTTAAGCTAACAACCACTTAAGTCCCTCTGTATCATCATTATGAGAACATGGCTTTGCACCTATGGTCCTGCAAAAGTTACCAGATGATTACCCAGATGTTTAATGCTATCTGTTCAGAAGGACTGAGGATTAGTCTTTTCAGTCTTAGACATGCTATTTTATTTCTTTGGTTACATTTTCTTATCTCTTTCCTCTATATCTATCTTTTTAATAATTATATTTTCTTTTTTATGGAATAACTCTCTCAACACATTGGAATTTTCTTCTTCATATCCAAGCTCAGAGACATATATTATATTACAGTAGTATTTAGCAAAAAGCAATCAGGCCATATACTATGTGATTTCTGTAAAAGTATATAATCTTGAATGTTTGGGCTTTTTGACCTATTATTTGTTTATTGAACTTCATTTTTCTCCAGGCTGGCCTTGAATTCACAAAGATCCGCCTGCCTCTGCCTCCTAAGTGCTAGGATTAAAGGTGTGTCACCACGCCCGTCTTTTATGATTCTTCTTGATTCATTCTCTATTGTCATCTAATACATCATGAAACTTGTTCTTAGGATGATTTTAGAAAACCATTAGGGCTCTAGCCTTCTGTTTGAGATGGTATTGACACCACAAAAATTTCTGGATTTCTAGAGCAAAGTTTCCAACATTTCTTTTTTTTTCCACGTGTCCAAATCTTTTTTTAAATTTTTATTTATTATTTATTTTATGTGTATGAATGTACTGTCTGCATGCAGGTTTGTGCACCCGTGTCATGCAATGCTGCGGAGGTCAGAAGAGGGCGTCGGATTCCCCTGTAGCTGGAGTTAAAGACTGTTCTCAGCCGCCATGTGGGTGCTGGGGATCGAACCTGGGTCCTCTGCAAGAGCAGTCGGTGCTCTTAACCGCTAGGCCATCTCTCCAGCCTCCCAAATCTTTTAATAACAGAGTAAGATCCAATGCTAATTTTTGTAGCCTTAGCCGGTTCTTTGGCCTCTTGCACGCTCGAACTTCTGGCCCTTGGAGGGGGCATAGGGTTTGGTATGGCTGTGTGGAGTTCCTGGGGTCTTGCAAAAGTGCTGGTACACCTCTCCGACCTTTAGAAGACATTACAGGTGCATGGTGCCACGGCCCTTGGGAGACTCCAAGGCCAGGTGGTTGAAGGTGAGGATCTTACCCCCAGCCCAGGGTGCGGCTTCAGCCCGGCTGCTCACATGCAGGGCACACACCTTCATCACGGGAACATCCAGAACCCGAACATCATCTGTGATGGTCCCCACAACCACAGGGACAGAGGCGGCAGATCAGTGAGGCTCATGAACAACCTTTTCAACACAACCTGGTTGAAGGTAGAGTTCGTTCCTTTTGCCCGAACCTGTACAGCCTGGCCAGCAGGCGCAGGTAAATGTCTTGACTCTTGGGCTCTTTGCGCCGAACTTTTCGGTCCTTGCAGCGAATGTCCACCCCATGACGGCGCCTCCTCCATTTCTGATTTTTGAATAGTTATTTGTTTAGTTGTTCACATACATAGACATTTCTTTGTCCTTGGCACTTGCTTTCTGTCTTCTGAGTCAGATCTCACTCTACAGCCTAGGCTAGCCTAGATTCACCATCTTCCTGCCTCAGCATGGCAAGTTCTGAAATTACTTATGGGTATCATCATTTCCAGATTATGTACACATTGCTAAGTAAAAATATTTTTTGCAAAGGAATGAAATTTTTAGATCATGTCTGTCCATTTTAAAACTCTAAATTCTTGGAAATATCACAGAACTATGAAAGACTGAAATAATTTATTTTCTTAAAATGAAAAAGAACTCGATGGTTTACATTTTTTTTCCTTGATTTATACAGACCTAGAGGACATGATGTTTAGGCCAGGGACTTTGTTTCATGTCTGTCAACAAAGTTATTCTTAAGGGAAGACTAACGCTTCAATAAGCATATAAAAGAATCAGTTCAATTTTTATTAACCAGTTTGATTCAAAGAATAGAAGAGAACTGAACATTAATAAGCCAAAGATGGATCCTGGTGTTTTGATTTTAGTGAGACAAACACATATGAAAATGATGCTAGCTTTGTCAAAATAAAGCTTCCTAAAGCATCTATGCAACTTTGTTATACTGGATACATATGTATTTTTCCTCTCTTTGAAAATTTCAGGATTTTTAAAGGAAAAGTGATGTATGACATGATCCAGAAAATGTTTCTTGAACAGCTTTCACAGCCCAGCTGACTGATGCAGAATTTTGTTCCCTTCTCAAATAGGAGATGATGTTTTATTCTTCTTGTTTTTCTGGCCACAATCCATGAGTATATAAATCTGACATTTGTTCACACATTTGTGCTTTTCTCTGTCTGCTATCCAAGGAGAATTTCAGTGGAGATATTATCCTTTTCCATAGGACTGATGACCTCTTTTTCCAATATTTGTGGCTTAATTGTATATAACCATATGCCTGTAGAAAAAAATAAGGGTTTTGAGATAAGACAGATTTGAGTTTAAGCCCCAGATCTGCCAGTTAACTAGATGTCTATCTCCAGAGCAAATTGCTTAGGTTCCTGCCATTTTTCCCAATAACATCTAGTTCATAGAATTATAGTAAAAATTAAGTGATGGCATGTACCTAAAGAGCCTGGGTTCTTGACACTTAGCATCAGGGCAGACCCCCTCTCAACATTGACCCTTCTCATTTCATCAATCTAAACAATGCTGTTTTCCACATTCCACATTCATGACAATGGAGGAATCTAAGGTATTTCTGAATCACTGGTGGTGGGGTGGCAGTCTGCACATGTACCGATATCCATGCAGTAATCTTGTCACATTACTGGTGTCCCTTGGGAGCCCAGTTAACAAAGACTGAATCCTAATGACCATTTGAAAAAACATCATAAATCTTGGTTATTGTGTAAAAACCTTTCATGGATTTTTCTGTAAGATAAAGTGCCAGTTTCAAAATGTTAAGAATAGATGTCAATAACTTGGAAGAAAGTCCTGGTGATAAAAGTTGCAGGACTCTTTGGCCAACAGTGAATCGCCAGTGCCTGTGGCAATGGTGCAGGCAAGCATGGACAGCAGTCACTACACAAACAGGGATGTGGAGTTGATTCTGCTTTAACATTATTGTTTTTGTTCATATTTCATTTTAAAATACAGATATATGGGGCTGGAGAGATGACCTAGCAGTTAAGAGCACCGACTGCTCTTGCAGAGAACACGGGATCAATCCCCAGCACCCACATGGAGGCTGAGAACCATCTGTAAATCCAATTCCAGGAGAACTCCAGTCCCAGGGGAATCCGACACCCTCTTCTGACCTCCGTGGCATTGCATGACACGAGTGCACAGACCTACATGCAGACAGTACATTCATACACATAAATAAAAAATACAGATATATAATATATAATAAAATTATTATGAATTCATTTAAATGCTACTTAATGAGTCTTGAATTAATTGAAAATAAGCATTCTAGTCAATGTCAGCTTGTCTCACTGTTTTTTATTCCTTAGCACATTAAAAAATTTTTAATCGCCACTTGAATCTTTTAAACTGGATAGATATTACCCATCCTGGGGCCCATAAAGACCTTATTTTTGAAAGTACATAGTAAGGGAAAATGTTGTCAACTTTAATTTTCAAAAGGGATTGCTTTCACTAGGTACCAGAAGGGCTGTTTAGAAGTTCAAAATCAAAAGGAGAGAGAAAAAGAGAGGGAGGAAGAGAAGAAGGGAGGATAAAGCAAATATCCAGAAGCCAAGTGGTAGCTCCAATTCCAGGAGAACTCCAGTTCCAGGGGAATCCAAGACCTTCTTCTGACCTCTGTAGCATTGCACGACATGGGTGCACAGACCTACATGCAGACAGTACACTCATACACATACAAAAATAAAAAAAATTTTTTTAAAAATTTAAAAAAAGAAAGTAACAACGTTTTTCATCATAATAGCTGTGCCTTACTTAATGTAGACTGAACTTGGCTGTCACTCACCCTTAACGTGGGAGTGAACATTAAAGATGGAGCATGTGTTTGTGTGACGGGGTAGAGTGGGAGGATAGACTGAAGATTCTAGTTCAGTTAGCCTTTTTTAAACCTGTGCATCTCTTAATGCAGCTAATGACTTTCTTACTTACATACTACACTTGCTAATTAGATGCAGTCTTTGAGGAGGTTGATAATGATCAGATCCAAATAGCAGAGGTTTAATTTTGCCCTGAGAAGTTCCTTTGCTTTCCATAAAATCTTTCCTCTGATGAGATTATTTTAATTAGCTGGATTTAACAAGTCCTAGAAGCTGTGATCTCAGTACTACTTCTTCAGGAGGAAAGTTTTAATCTTGAATTTCATTGTCTTTATATGGATCTAATCACAACCAATTTCCAAGGATTTTCCTATGATACAATGATGGTGAGGGAGAAAAAAATTAAACGGTAGATTATACAATATTTTTAAGAGATGAAGTTTTTCCAAATTAAATGATTCAGAAATCCCTACTTGAAACAAAGTAAAATGGTTCTAGTCATTTAGTCAATTAGTTCACTTCAATTATTGATTTCTAAACTTTCTGGTCAATAAAGCTGAGGGGGCTGGAAAGATGGCTCGTCAGTGAAGAGCACTTGTTGCTCTTGCAGAGGACTGGGATTTGGTTTCTAGCACCCACATCAGGCAGCTCACAACATCAACCCCCTCCCCCATCCAGCTTCCAAGGGAGCCTGAACTCATGCGGTTCATATATGACAAGCAAGTACACACATATCAACACAAATTACATTTAAAATGAAACTAAGAATGAGATTTTCCCCAGCCCCCCCCAGCAGCAATGCACATGCCACAAGTTGTCACTGTCATCTTGATGAACTGATAAAGGTAGGAAGTATTTTTCTTTCAATATGTAAAGAAGTTAGATAGGTGAAAAATTATCCTCACAATGGGCACAAAAGCATTTGGCAGTGGTAGTCTGTAGTTCCAGATCGGCACAAAACTACAAATAGTACAGCCCACAATGTCTCTATTGATTTCATTGGTAAGTATCAGAGAATATAGTAAGACTTTCATTATATTATAGTAAAATAATCTTCATTTTTCATGACACAGATTTCATCTAGCCTATTTATGCTTCTAATTTGAAGTGAAATAATGCATTTGACCCGCTGGAAATAAAAGTCAAGTTAAAAACCAGCTCTTTATACTTATTCTGTGATATCTTTGATGTTCATGAAAGAGTCCATTGTTAATGAGAATGGAGATAAAATTGAAAGAAAAAAATCTTTTCTGGTAATGTACTCCAGGATGCTAAGGTAAATAAACTCTCCATTCTCATTAACTCCATGCTAAAGTCCTCTTCAGATCCATATCCTGTAGTCAAGACACACAGATTAAAGGAGAGTCTATAGACCCCCATTTCAACTATAGCAACAAACTCCAGGGAAAAGTAAGCTTAATTGATTTTGTCAAGCTTGCTTTTAACTCTACCAGAGGAGAAAACATTTAATTACAGAAAGCTCCTCTATTTCTTTTAATACATAAAATGAAGTTACATTTAATCATGTTAGGTTTGTGTTATAAGGCTCGAATGTTTGCTATCCATGAATTTGGAGGCAAGTTGTTTTGTTTTAAAACTCTTCCTTATTTTTTAATAGGAAGAACTCAGTAGAACATCTCTCCATGCAGATTCCTTTAGCTACACGACATATATTCTACCAATAACATGGATGTTAATTTTTCTTTTACTGGAATTTTTCTACTCATTCAATACTAATTATTAATTTGTCACATAATAGTGATACATCGATATACAGAAAAGTATTGAATAGATGCATCTGTTTCTTTGGAATCTTTAAATTTAATTGAAGACATTAGCAAATAATGCTGAGAGAAGCTTACATCACATGTAGCTGACAGTGTACTCATTAGAATGTGGCACATGATGGCAAGACACTGCAAAGGACTTCAAATTATTTTTCTCCCACTCATTATATTGAATTGTTTCCTTCTGTATTTATAGGAAACCTCCCCCAAAGCACAATTTCAGCTTTATTTTGAGTTTGGTCAATTTATTTAAATAATTTGCATGACATTGTCAAAATGAAAGGAATATGAAAGATTATTTACCTGCTGATAGAAAACATTTCTAAAGAGATGTTCTCCAAAGCAATTCTCAGTTGGCTGCATAATCATAATTCTGAACTTGCTGCTGTGCACGACTGTTACAAAGATGCTTATCTGCTGAGTAACTGGTCTGTGCAAAAGGAAAAGGCAAAAAACAAACAGAAATTGTTGTAATGGACTATAAATATTCACCACAATCCACTGTTCATCCAGTGGGCTAGAGGTTCTTTCCATATTAATAGAACATTTTAGAGCTTCAGATTAATGAAAACACATTCTCAATGGTGGGAGGCCATATTTTGTCCAACCTGAGAGGAATCCCAGTGTAGGCATAAAGGACAAACTCCTTGGTGATAACATTGAAAACAAGGGAGTATTTTTATTTTTATTTTTTTCTTTTTTTATTGATATTTTGTGTATTTCATACATCATTTTCCAATTCAGTTCAGGCATATATCCCCTTCCCTTCCCCCCACCCCACCCCTACTCATCCCAGATCATGCACTCTGCCATAACTTTTCTGCATCTTTCTCTTTTTTTGCTTTGTTTTCATTTTTTTTAACAATAGGTGATAATCTGTGAGTACAAGCATCCTTCATGTAAAACCAATTTGCGAGCAGTTTTGCCCAAACTCACACAGCTCATGGGTCCCACCATCCAGCAGGGGGGGTGGGGGCGGCTTGTATGTTCAATCAAGTTGATCAAATGAGTGTCCAGTCTATATTGTTGTAGTTTCACCATTCACCCCAATCGTAGCCCTTACATTCTACCACGACCCCTCTTGCGCAGATTGTTGCCTAGGCTTAGACAAGGGACACAGGTGGATGAGGAAGCAAAACAGTCTACTTAATCTGGAGCTATTGTCTTGGTCTCTACGTCATTTCTGGCTGTTTTCTTTCATGGGCTGCAGACTTGTCCAGGCATAACCTTTCAATCCTTACTAATGGAAGGCACGTGCAATTAGTTATATAGGTACTTAAACAGTATAGTATGTAGCCTTTCGATTCTACTAATAAAGCACACGCAATTAGATATATAGGTAATTTAAACAGTGCTAATTGTATGGTAGGTTTCTTTGGTAAAGACACAGATGCTTGGATGATTATGCTAATGCCATAGAATATACATTTTCTCTCTGGTTAAGTATGACAAGGGTCCTTCGTGTAGGCTTAATAAACGTCCCCTACCATTAGAGGATGGCTTGTAGGCATCAGCCCATGGGTATTCTTCCAAAGGAGAGAGTGAATAGCCAATTAGATTTGGGATATACAGACATATGGCTGCCACTGCTGCACAGTATTTCCAGGCAGATGAGGTGTAGCTGGTGCTGACGGAGGAGTTCTTGCTTGACTCAAGGAGACCTATATTTGCTTTAGTGGCCTTTGGTAACACTCTCTGGCATTCCAGAGACCATCTGTATACTTGCGAGTGCAGTTTATAGGAAAGAGCATGGCATAACACAATGGAGGCCGACTGTCAGCATGGGTTGTCTTTACTTGTGTTCCCGCAATGACTATGTACCCCACTTTGCCTCAAAGTGGGGTACAACTAGGCAACCAGGTCCTGGCCAATGTGAGCTGACATGAATACATCACTTTACCATTATCTGGCGCTTTCTCTGCCCTCAACTGCTAGACGAGTATAGTAGTAGTAGTAGGAGAGAGAAAGAGAGAGAGAGAGAGAGAGAGAGAGAGAGAGAGAGAGAGAGAGAGAGAGAGGAGTCAAAATGTAGGTGCCAGAAGAACCTCAAGAGGAAAGGAGATTGAGTTGTCCTTTAGAGGACAGATGTCCAGTAGAGCTGCAGGAGCGGAAACGTCCAACTGACCTGCACACAGGTGGATTAGTAAGTTACTTTTTGTTGCTGTCATCAAATACCACAACCCAAGCAACTTATAGATGAAGCATTTATTTGGCTTCCAGTTCCTGAGAGATTAATGTCAGTGAGGATGGGAAGGCACAGTGGCAGCAGACAGGCGTACTGGGAACAGTAGGAAACAGAATCACATCTTCAACTGCAGACATGAATCGGGGAGCATGTGAAGTGGGGTGAGGCTACAAACCCTCACCCTACAAAGCCTGCCCCCACAGGGACACACTTCCCCAGCAAGGAAACATCACCTAAACCTCCCCAAACAGCGCCCCCAACTGGGGACCAAGTGTGCAAACACTTGTAGCTGTGAGCTGCATTGCTTATTCAAACCACCACAATAGGCAAAAAACTGAAACGTGTGTAATCAAGCAGCTACATTTGAGTGTGTTCACTTATTGCAGCTCTCAGCCTACTGTGCATTTTCTGAATGTGCACACAACTGACAGGTTGTCACAAGCAGGCTTTCTACCTTTTGGCTTTGTTCCTGTTTGTTTTTCCTTGACATTTTACTAAAATAATAAGCTATCTGATATACTTACTCATGACAACAGTGTAGTCTGCAATCAGAAAGACAGAATTATTTTAAATGAAAGCTTGATCTTTGTGCGGTTGCTCACACTGAGATTAGTTGAATAATGCAGGGCACGCCCTGTGGCATCCCAAGTCTCTAGGACCTGACAAATATTGATTGCATTTTTTTTTTTTTTACTAACGCTCTGCTTCTGAGACTTGAAAGCATTCTTGGCATCCTACGCCTATCTTTTGCACACTTTTTCATATCTTTTTCCTGATTACCACTGTTTGAGGAGCTCAGAACAGCAGCCAAGAAACCAATGGACTTATGGAAGCTGAGGCTGCTAAGGTACTGGTGATCTTTAACCCCATCAGATGCTAGCCACTAAGCAGTTATGTTGTCTGATAAGGTAGCCATTTGTTATTCCGTTCACCATTTGTTGAGTACCTACCTACCTGGATATTGAAGATACAAAGAAGCAAGTATACCCAACCCACATTCAGAATGCTCACTGTAGTGGGAAAAAAGTGGGAGAAGCTGATATGCAGATAGGCACTTAGGAGGTTATGCAAAGTGTGAGACAAGATGCTCCAGGAATGGTCCAAATCAATTGAGCTGTGCAAGCTGGAGTTCTGTGCATTCTATCGTATGCAGCAGAACACATTTTGTGAAGTACCATTAGCAAAGGACTCTATTAAAGTCTGTTAACCAGGGCTGGAGAGATGGCCTAGCATTTAAGAGTGCCGACTGCTCTTACAGAGGACTCGGTTTCGATCCCCAGCACCCACATGGTGGCTGAGAACCGTCTGTGACTCCAATTCCAGGAGAACTCCAGTTCCAGGGGAATCCGAGACCCTCTTCTGACCTCCGCGGCATTGCACGACACAGGTGCACAAACCTACATGCAGACAGTACATTCACACACATAAATAAAAAAATATTAAAAAAATAAAGTCTGTTAACCAGTGCTATTTCTTCTAAAATATTTTATTCATTATTTTATACGTATGAGTGCATTGCCTGCTGTGCATGCACCTGTGTCCTGCAATGTCCATGGAAGTCAGAAGAGGGCGTTGGACCTCTGAAACTGGAGTTATGGATGGTTGTTAACCACCATGTGGGTGCTAAGAACTGAATTTAAGTCTTTTGCAAGAGAAGCTAGGCTTTTAACCACTGAGCCATCTCTGCAGCCCCAACCAGTGGCATTTCTTTTCAGCCTCATGAATCCTCCGCTGAAGGAATGTTTCCTTTTTATCCTGCTACATTTTAATCTTATTTCAGGATATTTTATGTTATTTTGAGGCTCTTTTAAGGTGGCTTACAACTTGCTATATAGCCAAGGATGACTTCAAACTTCTTATCCTCCTGTTTCTCCCTCCTGAGCACTGAAATTACAGGTTTATAGCATCACACTTGGTCTAAATGGTGCTAGAGAATTAAACCTAGGGCTTTGTGCATGCTTAGCACACTTAGCACACACTATACTAACTGAGCTACATTCCTAGCCCTTCCTAATACCTTTATTTAAATAGATTTACTGTTACTTCTGATTTTTAGTTTGGGTCTTTATTTTCTCTTGAAAATCAAAATGTTTACTCATTCTTCCTAAACCTACTTTGGAGATATTTAGGGAATTCTCATTTCACAGCCATAACAGAATTTAAAACAGTGTTAAACTATTTAAAAAATATGAAGTTCCATGAACACTTTAATTTATAACAGTGAAGGTGAGGAAAAAATTGACAAAGATTTAGCAGTTTTATGTATATAATTTCCCCAGGAGTCAAAATGAGGGCAAGATACTATTATAAGAATATAGCTCAGAGATGTTCAAAATCATAGCAGCACAAATAAAACCCCAAAACTTAAAATATGAAGTCAAACAAATATGACAGACTAGAACAAACATCTGACTGCAGTACTAATGTGGCAAAAATAAAAACTTTTAGTGAGAGTAAAGCTCTGTTAGAAACTCAACCTATGCATAGGACCAGAATCACCATCTCTGTGTCTGCACTTCTGAACAGCCCTTCAATATCCTCCAATGCCTAATTTATTGTGCTGCACTCTAGTGCTGATATGTTCTGATAGATGTTTCACCGTCTCCAAGTAATTTTCAGTTTGCCTTTAAAAGAAGCAAGTTCAATTCCTTATTTTACAGTTGTAGAGGTAGACACCCAGAAATATAGATCTCATGAGCAAACTTATCACTGTCAACTTTGTCATCATGTTGGAACTTACTATGCATTTTTTATGTGATGGTTGCTGTGCTTTAAACATGTTGTGGCATATCACCAAAGTAGCACAAAATCAGATGCTACTTTATCGCTATATATTAATTAACAAGGCCCAAAGCAGTTGCATATCAGACTCAGAATCATAGAACTACACTTCATGTCTCGGTGGTCCTTCATCAGAACCGGCTTTCTTCCTCACTGAACAAACTGTGTATTAGTTGTGCTGCTGTAATTAAGACCCAGAGCCCAGCACTAAGAAGCATAGTCAGCAATTTTAACACATCTCATTCATTATGGTTTACATACTTGAAAATACTATTGACCGGGGCTGGAGGGATGGCCTAGCGGTTAAGAGCGACGACCGCTCTTGCAGAGGACCCGGGTTCGATCCCCAACACCCACATGGCGGCTGAGAACCGTCTGTGACTCCGGTTCCAGGAGAACTCCAGTTCCAGGGGAATCCGAGACCGTCTTCTGACCTCCGCGGCATCGCACGACACGGGTGCGCAGACCTGCATGCAGACAATACATTATACAACAATAAAAAAATAATAATATAAAATTAAAAAAGGAAAAAAAAAAAAAAAGAAAATGACTAATTTGACCAAATGTAATAGTGAAATGAAATGGGAAACCACAATGGTGAAATCTAAGGGACCGGAGAGAAGGCTTAGAAGTTCAGAGCACTGGCTGGTCATACAGAAGACCCCAGTTCAGTTCACAGCACCCACAAGGCTGCTGACAGCCATTCCTAATTCCATTTCCAGGGGATCCGATATCCTCTTCTGCCCCCTATGGGCATTGCTTGCACATGGCCCACTTCCGTAGATGAAGGCAAAACTCTTACCGGTAAAATAAAAATAAATTAAGCCAGGGGGTGGGCGCATGCCATTAGTCTGGGAGGCAGGGCAGGCGGATCTTTGTGAGTTTCAAAGGCAACCTGGTCTCAAAGTGAGTTCCAGGACAGCTGGAGCTACAAGGGAGACCAAGTCTCGAAAAAGACCAAAAAAAAAAAAAAATAATAATAAAATAATAAAAATTATTAACCTAAAACACAGAGAAGAAAATGTAACATTACCTACAAAAATATTCTGACTCCTACCCAGATGGAGTGAACATGAAAATAATAATAAATAACCAATATTCTAGAGAACATGAGAGGGGACAGAGAGATCCTAATGGAAGGAGGGGAGAAAAAAGAGAGGGTAATGGAACACACGGGAGGTGAAAGTAGAAAGGAGCTGAGGGGACAAGAGAGGGTAGTGGGTGGGGGGTCCCAGTGTCCTTTCCTGTTTTTGTGATAAACATCCTGACAATAGCAACTCGAAGGAAGGCAGGGCAGCAGAAACGGAAGCAGCTAGCCACATCTGCAGTCGAGAGCACAAAGAAAAGCAGTGCCTGTATGACTAGTGCTCAGCTCGCTTTCTCTACTCTTACACAATCTAGGAACCAAATATTGGGACTTTTGCCACCAACAATGGGCTGGAGCTTTCCCCAGCCATGAAGGTTATCAAGACACTCCCTCACAGACACACATCCATAGGCCGGTGCAATCTAGACATGGAGACTCTCTTCCCAGGTGATTTTTTTTTTTTCTTAAGCTCATTTTTATTGAGTGCATTTCATACATTTCTTTAATCAAATTTGACTCATTCCCCCTTCCATTGCCCACCCCTTACATCCCCCACCTGCCGGCAAGAGCTCATGGATTCTGTCATACAGTTAAGTCCTGTCTTGCATCTTTTCTCAGTCTTGATAACCCCTTATGATGCACAAGTTTGCTCTTTGGTCATTCTTTAAATAGGTTTTCTCTTTCTTTTTTTTGTTCCTCTTTAATTTTATGATTATTCCAAAAATATGCTTGATATACACTGCCACACTAAATCAAAGTTACATAATAACTGAAAAAAAGCTATAAGTTTAATTCCAAACACATTTAGAGATTCACTTTTAAACAGTAAATTACATGCAGGTAAAAAGATGTGTAAGTTTATCATTCTTTTTATAGTTTATTAGAATATGAATGACATATCTTACATTCATATATGGTAATACAGTGTGTGAATACAAGTGGTAGGACAATTCTAGAAGCCCATTAAGAAGATTCAATTGGAATACCACAGTTGCTTGCAGATACAATGAATATAATAATAAAGTTGCTCAGTTTGGCCTGCCAATAGGGGGATTCGTGTTAGCACCCATATTATGAAGGGAACCATTTGTCATCTCCCCCCCCGGACGTGTTTACTTACTTAGCATGATGGCTTCGATTTCCATCCATGTTACCAGCAAAGCTCATGAAGTCATCTTTCTTTTTTATCTGTAATTTTTTTATTTTTTTTGTGTATCGAAGTATGTCTGCATGTAAGGTTTGTGCCCACCCGTGTGTGCAATGCTTGGCCAAGATCAGAAGAGGGTGTCGATTCCGCCATGGAACTGGAGTTAAAGATGCGTTCTCAGCCCCACGTGGGTGTGGGGGAGCGAACCCGGGTCCTCTGGGCAAGAGCAGTCGGTGCTTAACCGATAGGCCATCTCTCCAGCCCCATGTCCATCGTTCTCTTACCGACTGCATAAACTCCATTGTGTAGATGTACCACATTTTTGTTATTCCAACAGTGAGGGGTAACATTTGGGTTGTTTTCCAGTCTCTTTGCTATTGTGGAAAGACCTGCAATATACATAGCTGTGCAATATCTTTGTGGATGGGAATGCGTCTTGTGGGTATATACCCTGGAGTGGTATGGTTGGGTCAGGTGGTAGGCTGTGATGGCTACTTTCAATTGTTATCTTGACACGATATAGAAACACCTGGGTTCTTTTGATTCTATATCGTGTCAAGATAACAACTGAGAGTAGCCATCACAGGGGTCAAGAGAGAACAAAGTATGCATTAAAATGCAATAAGGAAATCCATTGCTGTATCTAATTTAAAAAAATTAATACCAATTAGATGGGGATATACAGCACATGCTGCTCTGATGCAACAGTATTTCCAGGCAGGTGAGGTTGTAGCTGGTGCTGACGGTGGAGTCTTGTTTGACTCAGGGAGACCCATATGTTGCTTTATTGGTTTAGTGGCCTTTGGTAAACACTCTCGGGCATTCCAGAGACCACTTGTACACTGCATGTGTGGTCTCAATACATCCCTCCCATGTTTACGTCAGGTCTTCGCAAGCAGGGTCTTTATTGCCTCTCCTCCTGTAGGTATCCAAAGAGGGGCGTGGTAGAGATGTAAAGGGCTTGTCTGGATTGGGGTGAATGGTGAAATACAGCAATGTAGTCTGGACACTCATTTGATCAACTTGATTGAAAAACAACCTGTCACCCCCAATGAATGGTGGGGCTGTAGGTTTTGGAACAACAGCCTGCAGATAGGTTTTGCATGAAGGATGCGTGTACGCAATGGATTATCACTAATAGCTAAAATGAAAAAAAAAACTGAGAGAAAGATGCAAGGACAGTTATGGCAGAATGCATGATCTGGGATGGTTGGCGGGGGATGGAGGGAAAGGTAGCCTGACTGAATTGAAAAAAATGTATGAAAATGCATCAAAGCATCATAAAAGAATTTTTAATTTAAAAAAAAAAGAAGAAAAAATTAATCAAAAATGAAAAAAAGAAAAAATTGGGTGTGGTGCACGCCAAATTTGGTCTTTTACATGCCTTTAAATCTACGAGCATTGGGAGGCAGGGGTAGGTCAATTTCTCTGAGTTTGAGGCCAGGCAGGGTTATATAGTGAGACTCAATCTCAAAAGAAAATGATCAATGATAAAAACAGAAACCAGGGCTGGGCGTGGTGGTGCACACAACTTTAATCCCAGCACTTGGGAGAGGCGGCTGGCAGATCTCTGGAGCTTTAAGCCCAGCCTGGTCTACAGAGTGAGGCTCCAGGTCGCTGGCTAGGAGACCCTGTCTCAAAAAAACCAAAACCAAACCAAAACAAAAAAAAAACCAGAAACCAAAAAACATATAAATGTGTCAATATATTAATATCACCCTCACCTTTTGAAATCATAATAAAGTGTTTTATGAGGTATATAATTATGTATAGATAAACATTATGAGCATATACATACACATACATACAAACAACTCTAAAGTGGAAGAGGTTAGGACTTGTACACTGATAAACTGCTACTGATATGTCTTTACAGGAGCATTAATGTCATGTCAGGTTGACTAAATAGACCAAACCAGACAGAAAAAAGTCTATTGTAATCTACTATAACCACATCTCAGATTTCCTAGAAAAATACCAATTTAAAGTCTGTATTCTCTCCAAAATCTTCATTATAAAACACCCAATTCTTTTTTAAATGTCCTTATTTTGACATGAACATGCTCTCCAAGGCTTTTTCTCAAAGTCAAAAATCAATACCTTCAGCATCAATTTATTCAACAAATATTTACTGGCTGTCCACTATGTGCTAGGCCCTCGGGATAGAGGAATAAACATTCCTTTCAAATTTGGGCTCAGAAAAATAAGTACTCCAGGTGAATTGATGTAAATTGCACATTGAAATACAGTTGACCTTTATAGAAGGCTGAAACACCTCTCTCTCTCTCTCTCTCTCTCTCTCTCTTTCTCTCTCTTCTCTCTCTCTCGGATTAGATATAGGATTACTTAGGAAACTTCCATTAGAAAGAGAGTAAAATAATTTATTTTACATGCATTTTAGTATTTAAGAAAGGAAAGAGCGTAAAAATTTAAAGCAGGGGGCTGGAGAGATGGCCCCAGCGTTAAGAGGGCGCCGACCGCTTTGACAGAGGACCGGGTTCGATCCAGCGCCCACATGGCGCGGCCGAGAACCGTCTGAAACTCCGATTCCAGGAGAGCTCCAGTTCCAGGGGAATCCGAAACCATCTTCTGACCTCCGGGCATTGCAAGACACGGGTGCACAGACTTGCTGCAGACAGTACATTGATACACATACAGAAATAAATAAATGCTGGGCGTGGTGGTGCACGCCTTTAATCCTAGCACTTGGGAGGCAGAGGCACGCGGATCTCTGTGAGCTCGAGGCAGCTGGTCCCTACAGAGTTAGTTCCAGGAAGCCAGAGCTACAGGGAGACCCTGTCTCAAAAAAAAAAAAAAAAAAAAAAAAAAAAAAACATTAAGGCAGAAGGGATATTTTAAAAAATATTTTTAATATCATTTTTATTTTATGTGTACAAGTGTTACGTACGACAGTCTCCGGCTGCCTGCACCTGGCTAGGCTCTCCTCGGGGGGTCGGGGTTTTTTGGGAGTTCCCTTTGGCAGGAAAACACAGGGAAGCTTGAACGGTGTGCAGAAATGAGAAACTAAGAGAAGTTTTCCAAAATCTACAGCACTTTATTGAACATGGGGCAGGATTATATAGTGGTTTTGGGGAGAGGGCAGAACAAAGGATTTTGGCAAAGCTTCACAATTACATAGTAGGTAAAAAAGTCAAGATTACACATTACTGAAAAGCTCAGAGCACTCAGAGCAGGAAACTAAAACATACAAAGTTTGGTTAGGAAATAAACTTTCTTTGAAGTAAAATGTAGAAATCTTAAGACAACTTTACTGAGGAAATAACATCTAAGAAGACAAGTCATAATGAAAAGTCATAGCTCACAGAGTAATAACTGCAAAGTTCTTTAGAAGCAGATATTGGTCCTATGTCTTCATTCTTGAGGCTAGAGTAAATACATCCTAAAGTTAATAGTTGCTTTTAAGTTCCTATTGAAGTAAAAACCTTATTCCTATAGTATCCTAAGTTAGCTTTAGTTTTTTAACTCTGACTGCTAATCTAAGGTTTAATTTTTACTGAGAACCAAGAGCTGTCCCACTGTTTGCTTCCAGCTAACAGCTTTGTTTTTTGTAGATAAGTGGCTGGTGTAAGGAGACTTAGTCTCTGGTTGCTTTACTGGGGAGTGTTAGAATCCAGGCTTTAACAAGAGAATGCCTTATCTACTTCTTTGTCTGGGACAGAGGAAAAAGAAATTCTTTTATTTTTAGGTTTAAGGGGATTTTTGTTTTAACTTAAATGAAGAGATGTCTTTTCATCATACATTTTTACCACTGGAATCTGTTTTCTTTAAGGACATTCATGTAAGGCAAGAACATTACTGTCATGCAATTATTTTGTTTTCTTGATCTGAAGCAAGTTTTAACCTTGCCATATACATTAACAGCCTACATTACATTGTTTGTTAAGGAGAAAGGTCTGCTTTTTACTTTGGATCTGCAGAAAATTCTTGCTGCCAGGAAAAAGCCCTGTGCCCAAGAGAGGCATTTTGATTGCCAGTTCTTGACACATTCAAAGGGTTTATTTTGTATCTATAAGCTGGCTTTAAGAAAAGATCTTTATGTGCTCAGTGTTATGCTAAGTCCAACACCAGAAAAACGTAATATCCCAGGAAAGCATCTCAATCTCGGGGTGATCTGAGCCGGGTATTTTGCCAGGGACCTCCAGGGGGTCCAGTCCCGCAGGGCACATCTCCCCCACCTGTTTTGAATATGATTTCTCATATTACTTTACACAGGCGACACTGGAGTGGGTGTGGCAGACGCGCAGGTGGATGCCGCATACAAGTGTATGCCTGCATGTACACATGTGCACCTGTGTTGTGCAATACCTGTGGAGGTCAGAGAGGGCAATGGATTCCCTGCACTGGAGTTACAGATGGTTGTTAGCCAGCATATGGGTGCTGGGACTCAAACTTGGGTCCTCTACAAGAGCAGCCAGAAAGACAAAAAAAAAAAAAAAAGTCTTAATCTCTGAGTCATCTCTCCAGCTCCATAAAGGGATTTTTTATTATGAATTATAAACAGATTTCATCCCTTTATAAGGGAAGCTCCTATGTATATTTGCTTTTAGTAGCATTATCAATCTGCAAGTTATAGCCACCATATGTATGAGTATACCTATCATTAAATGTTTTATCATCAGCCAATAATTTTAAAACTTTTGATTTTGTAAAATCTCTATTCATATCAACTATATATCTATCAAAACATGAATGAGAGAATAATTTATCATAGACCTGCAAACTAAAACACTGTGTATTAAAGAAAACAAGCTACAATTGCAACTATTAAAGCCAAAAATCCCAGAAAGAGAATTAAGTAAAAAATAATATGTATTTTTTAGCAGGGCGTGGTGGCACATACCTTTAAACCTAGCACTTGGGAGGCAGAGGCAGGTGGATCTTTGTGAGTTCAAGGCCAGCCTGGTCTACAGAGTGAGTTCCAGGACAGCTGGGGCTACAGGGAGACCCTGTCTCAAAAAGACAAAAAAAAGTATGTAGTGTGATGAAGTTTTTCTATAAAATTTTAAAGCATATAAAATAATACCATATTGCACTTTTTAGAATAAGAATTTGTGCCCTTCCCAAATTCATTTCCTAAAATCTTATCCCCTTGCATGATGCCATTAGGGAGCAAGGGTATGACTAGATCATGAGTGTGGCACTCTATTTAAACACACCAGAGAGCTTCCGGATGTATTTTCCATCATGTATGTACAAGAAGAACATGGCAGTCTGCAGCCCTGAGGAAGGCCTGAAGCCAGTGTCTGACTATGGGGAGGTCTGATTCAGACCTGCAGCCACCAGACCCGAGAGGAATGTCCAGCTACTTGGTCTGAGGTATTTTGCTATTGCAGCCTGAATTGAGACAGAGATCATAAAGGTACATAGTAAGGCTATAAAAACTTATATGGTGATAAAGAACACAGTCAGGATCTTGGAGATGGAGAGAAAAACCTGCAGAGCAAGAGAGGGTTCCTAGAGGAAGAAGAAGGCAAAGTCATTCTTACATTTGAAAGTACTTCCTGGTTACATAGCACATACATTTGGGCTGGAGTCCTTCCTGGGACTTGTTCTTGATGTTTTTAATTTTTCTTTTATTTATACCCTGTAATTCAACTAAAAGCAATGCACTTAGAATTTTTAATGATTTTATATTACATCATTAGCATTTTATCACAGGTTATATATTTGTCTACCAGGTGTGGCTCATCTTTCAATTTATAGTGTTTTTAATGCCCTGAATTTTTCAAAGTTCAATCTATCAACATTTCTCTTTATGCTTCTATTGCTACATATTTAGAATCACCGTGTATTCTTTAGCATTTCTGTTTCATTTTGCATATGGGTATTCAACCCATATGGAGTTTATTTTAGCATATTTGGCCATATGATGTTAGGAAGCTAATTCTGTTTTTATTATAGATCATTAAAGTAGTTAATCAGATGTTCCAAATGAATTTATTAAGTAACTAGGATTTATACTTTTATGTAATTACTTAGTTTGAATTGAAACATTCCTTCCTGGAGGGAGAACACAAGCTCCGGAGACTCAGAAAGCTAACAGTACCTATGAGGCTCAGGACACTCACAAAACTTACAGAAAACTTACAGGATTCAGGGGACTGAAAAAGCCACCTGAGTCCCTGGGTTATTCTCCAAGAGTATGTAAGAAGTAACAATGGTTGAGGAAGAAGAGACTCTGGGGGAAGAAAAGTTAGGAAGCACACAGAGAGAATGATAATCAAACTACCGTGTGTCCAAACTCTGGAAGCTCCAATTTTGATACCTATCTGTGCTGGTTTTTCAAGCTATTTTCTTCAATACCCCCAATGTGGTGGCATCTATCTCCTTTCTTTCTTTCTTTCTTTCTTTCTTTCTTTCTTTCTTTCTTTCTTTCTTGCTTGCTTGCTTGCTTGCTTGCTTGCTTGCTTGCTTGCTTGCTTGCTTTCTCACTTGCTTGCTTCCTTGCTTTTCTTAGTCTTTCCCTCTCCTTATTTGTTTTCTACATGTTTTGTTTTGATACATGGTAATTGTTCCTACATGTACACAGCATGCCAAGATCAGAGCAGGGCAGCTGGACAATCTATCACCTCAGCTCTTCATTCTCTGCACTGGGAATGTTTACCGTCTTTTTTACTAGTAACCTCTTACTAACAGCTTCCTCTTGAGTCAACCACCCAATGTCTTTATTGGCCATCCTTGAATAACTCTTAAATTGATGCCCAGCTAAGGTCTCTGAGGAACTATAAATTCAATACAAACAAACAAAAATTTAATAATGTCAATACTCTTCTTCAGCCAGCACTCCTTCAGCAGACAACTCCGTATTTGCCATCCAAAGCAGCAGTGTGACTTTTGAGAATCTTCTCTTTCACAGAATGGCATTGAATTGGTCAATTCAGTCTCACTCTCCTAAACACTTTCTAAATGTTTCTACTTCCTTCTGTCTTTAGTCTCAAAGTCAAAATTAGCATTGTTGAATTAAAAATGCAATGCTCTCTCAAAATGAATTGTTCATGAAATTTTAAAGTAATATTTAAATTTAATTTTTTTAACATTTTTTTTACTTTTTTTAATTCATTTTTTTTATTTATTTCTGTATGTGTATGAATGTACTATCTGCATGCAAGTCTGTGCACCTTGTCGTGCAATGCCGCGGAGGTCAGAAGAGGGTCTCGGATTCCCCTGGAACTGGAGTTCTCCTGGAATCGGAGTTTCAGACGGTTCTCGGCCACCATGTGGGTGCTGGGGATCGAACCCGGG
Source organism: Rhizomys pruinosus (assembly GCA_009823505.1). Taxonomy (NCBI): domain Eukaryota; kingdom Metazoa; phylum Chordata; class Mammalia; order Rodentia; family Spalacidae; genus Rhizomys; species Rhizomys pruinosus. The sequence continues at coordinate 3,004,624 of VZQC01012107.1, forward strand.
TCCTCTGCAAGAGCAGTTGGCACTCTTAACCACTAGGCCACCTCTCCAGCCCCTAAATTTAAATTTTTTACATTAAAATGCTACAATGAAGGTGAAAATAACTCTACTACTTTAACTCAATATTCCCCACATGTTATGTTACCATGTAATCAACATAAAAATCAATAACAAGATATTTACATTCTTTTCTCCTTACTGTTTGGGATCTGATACATATTTATAGTTAAAACATCTCTTAATTTTGACAATCAAAGGGTCAAGAGATACATTGTATTGTATACCAGATTGGACCAAGCAGTTGTAGCCAAAGCTGAGACCATCTTTTATTTCAGTTTCTGTTGTTTCTTCCTGGGCAGCCAACGTACTTTTTTCTAGTGTAAATCTTCTCTAATGACTATGAGCTAAAATCCTTCAAGGACCTCTCAGTTTTCTTTGTCTAAAATCAGAAACTCTCAACACTAAACTATCATCCCTTCAGTGAGCTGATCTCATTTTATCTTTCTATTTGCATAATAGACAAAGCTAATTGTCATCTCACAGATTTGGCACAAACTTAAAATATTTTTCCTCATGTCCATCCTTAATTCTTCTGATTAAATACCACTTACAGAAATCTTCCTTGACGTTTATTTCTACTTTCTTCTCCCAAAGTAGGTTATGATTTGAGTCACATAATTTTATTGCACACAATCATTAAGTTATTTGTGGTATGGTTCTTCAACAAACACTTTCCCGTTCAAGACCTTAGTGATTCTTTTTCATCCTTACCAAGATTAGTGGATTGATAATGCAAGAATTTGGACATTCTTAACATTATTCATATGAGAAAAGGCTAACGCTAGAATGATGGCCTTAGACCAATCGTGATTTACATATCTGGGTTATGGTAAGGATTCTTTTTTCCTTGAGCACAAAATGACATCATTCTTGAACAAAATTAATGTTATATTAGCAAGAAAAAGGAATTGCTAAGTAGGTCACAAACACTGTCTACCAGAATTTCCAGATTTTCATTGTGATATACCACTTATCTCTTCTGGTACATCTGCCCTAAAAATGCAAGGTAGAGACATTTGGAGGTCAATTTGTGGGTAGAGAGATTTTACTTTTTTAAAATGTAAAACAGGAAGAAACCATGTTATTAACCAACATTTATGAACACTTCATGAATCAGCTCATTTGACCCTTCAAACAATTCTGGATGAATTGATTAGACTAGTACCTGATCACATAAACTTAACGAATCAAAAAGACTGACTGATTCATGCAGGATGCTAAGATTTGTCAGGGGGTGGGTATTGGGGATATGGTTGAGTTATTCAAGTAATTGCTATGCATGGAACCTAAGCTGGGGTCTCCAACACCCAAATAAAAAGCCTGGCCCAGCAGTAAGAGCCTGTCATTCCAACTCTGGGGAGTCAGAGTTGGCTGAATGCCTAGGATTGCCAGCCAGTCACTCTCACTAATCACTGAGCTTCAGGTTTAGTGACTCCATCTCAAAAATAAGGTGAAGAGCCCAGCACAGTTAATCCCAGCTCTTGGGAGGCAGAGACAGGTAGGTCTCTGTGAGCTGAGGTCCAGCCTGGTCTACATAGTAAGTTCCAGGCCAACTTGGGCTACATGGTGAGTTCCTAGCTCGAATAATATGATAATAAATAATAATAAGGGGCTGGAGAGATGGACTAGAGGTTAAGAGCACCAACTGTTCTTGCAGAGGACCCGGGTTCCATCCCCAGTACCCACATGGTGGCTGAGAACCGTTTTCAATTCCAGTTCCAGGGGAATCCAACGCCCTCTTCTGACCTCTAAGGGATTGCGCTGCACGGGTGCACCAACCTACACGCAGACAGTACACTCATTCACACAAAAAATAAATAAAATTAAAAAATAAAAATAATAATAAATAAATGCAGAATGTTTGAGGAGGCACTGGATATCAACCTCTAGCTTCTATACACACATGCATGTGCAGTTCACACACACACACAAACACACACACACACACACACACACACACACATACACACAGGACTTGACATGGACAGAGGTATTTGCTCCCCAGACTCTGCCTTTTCCTTTAGATTTTTAATCTTGGAGCACAACCAGGAATCTTGTTAGAAAAGATAATTCTCAGCCGGGTGTGGTGGTGCACACTTTTAATCCTAGCACTTGGGAGGCAGAGGCAGGTGGATCTTTGTGAGTTCAAGGCCAGCATGGTCTACAGAGTGAATTCCAGTACAGCTGGGGCTACAGGGTGACCCTGTCACAAAAAGACCAAAAAAAAGAAAAGCCAATTCTCAGGCCTTGCCCATGTCTCCTGAATCAGAAACTCTTGGATGCAGTCCAGCAGTCTGCGTTTAGCAAGAATTCCAGGAGATTCGAATGCACACTAAAGTTCGAAGACAACTACACTACATTGTATTATATATATTAATTTTCCTAAAGTTGACCCTCCCAGATATTACATGGTTTGACAGAAAAAGAAAAATCTTCCCTTTTCCTGAACCACCTCAGGAGTTCGGCCCTCGCTCACCATCCAGGTCCATTAAGAAGTCAAAGCTGCATTCGTCCTACTTCCAGATTCAAAGAACTCTTAATTTTGAGGATATATTTATTTGCCTTATTTTCAAGGTTATGTTCTTAAATGGAAAGAATATCCAGGTTTTCCTCTATACAGCCTGAACTATTTTCCTGCATGAGCACACGAAGCAAGCTAGAGAGAGTTACAGCTCCCAGAATTTATTGTCTTTACCTTATAATGAGTCACACTGTACTCTCTTCTGCCAAAATGAATGCCCTTTGCCTTCTGATTCCCATCTACACTGATAGCCAAACTTTAAAAAAACACCACAAAACCTGTTATTACTTTTCTTTTCTGAGAAATAAAAATAAATTCAGTAACTAATTATCACCCTTGAATAAGATGACCTAAAATTATTTTAGGTGAAATACATTTGTCTTCTTCCAATTCTGGTCAGGTCTTTTCCATATTCTCAGCATTGGAAGAACTCATAAATCATAGCATAGACATGCATGTACTCAACTCTCTAAATTTCTGATATCTTTACATACCTAAAAGAAATAAAAGACTCAGAGCCAATTTTAGGCACTATTAATATATTGGCATTATTTATCTCCATTTTGGAGGCTCCTGATAGTAAAATTAGTTATGGGCAGATATTTTTCTGCTTCTTATTGTTTTCCTAGAATTCTACATTGTTACACAATTCGATATTGTTTTCCTATATCAACACATATATCTTATCTTTTGCATTTGATTAAAATTTATCTCCACACTGAGAGGAAGCATATATATTATTTTTTAATAGTTGTGACTTTGAGCAAGCTGCTTATTTCCCTTCAGTTTAGTTCTTTCTTTCCCATTCTTTTTATTTTATATTACTCTAAAATATGCATACATATCCTCCACCCATATACCAAAATTCCAAAGTCTGAAAATAAATGGTAGGTTAATTCTATAACCTGTTAAGGGATTCACAATATAAAAGCGCAGTTGTTTTCAGATCAGATCCCAAGGAATATACCATTAACATTGCTCAGTTTGCCTTACAACTAGGTACTTTGTGCTAGCATCCACAGATGAGGGGTACCATTCATCGTTTGTTTTTCTGGGACTGTGTTACTTCACTTAACATAATAATCTTCTACATTTACCTGCAAATTTCATGATGTCATCTTTCTTTACTGCTGCATAGTTCTTTATTTTAGAATTGAACATAAGTATGCACAAGACCTACGCAGACTCAAACCAGACAAAAATCCAGCACAGATCTAGGGAAATGGGTGAGAATCTCCAACCTTAGCTGAGTAACTGTCAGCAGAGGATCAATGCTGGGTGATGGAAGAGTTGGTCTTCTTTGAGGGAGTGATGCTAGATAGGCTAACCAGGCTATCCATGGAAGAGCAAATACCTGGGGACATCTGAGGAGAGAAACTTGACTCCATAGGCCTTAAGCAAATATGACAGGATGCCTGAAATATGGTTGAGGGGAGTTATGGGTGACCGTATATAGGGGAGGGGTCTGAATATGACTAAGATGTAGTGATGGAATGCACAAAATTTCAGTTAAATTATCCATTGAAAAAATTAAAAATCCACTGAATAAAATAAAGTCACCAATAAAGCTTGGTATACACATGTCACTCAAGATTTGTTGTTTCTATGGAGAGCAGAGGAAGAGATTTAATAAAGTCAAGCTTTAAAGAATGGGCATAAGTAATGGCTTCCCATTGCTGGGACAGGTTAGAATGCCTATAAAAACAAAAACAAAAACGGGGTTGGAGAGGTGGCTAGGTGGTTAAGAGCACTGGCTGCTCATGCTGAGGACCTGGGTTCAGTTCCTAGCACCCACCTGGCAGCTAACAGCTGTCCCTAACTCCAGCTCCAGGGGAATCCAACACACCCTCTTCTGACCTCTACGGGCATTGCATGACACATGTAGGCAAAACACTCTTACATATAAAATAAGAATACTGATAAATAAAATAAATTTTAAAAACGGGAGTAGTGAGTTGAATCAACTGTGGAATCTCTGATTCAAAGTCTATGATAGTGAGCAATAAATTACTTTTCTGAAAAGGTTCCAGGTGATTTTGAGGGGTGCTTATCTAGAAATCAGACTTTGAAAACCACTGCTATAATGTTATCACACCAAAAAACACAGTATCCTCTGAAAAACAATCAGTTCAAAGCACCCTCTTAATAAATGTTAGTCCCTTTGTCCTCTACCTCTCTCCAACTTTTTATCAAAGGAAATTAAATACATAGTAAAGATGATCCAGTGACACTGTATTTGAATAGAAGTGAGCTAAATCCAATTATTTTGGGCCAGTCTTTCTGGAAGCAAACCAAAGAGGTATTTCTGTGGAAATAAATTAAAGGAGATGTTTTAGATAAATGAATATTTAGGAACAAATTGGAGGATTTGGCAAATTCATCAGGAAAAAAATTATTATAAGCTATTAATAGCAATGAGAATATTCATAATTTCTGATGGTAATTTGATAGTACCTACCAAAAGTGAATAATGCATATACTTTGACCCAGCAATTTTAATTCTAGAAATATGTCCTTCAGTAATACACATAAATACTCAGGGATTCAGTGCAATAGATTTGCATAGCAGGTCCTAAACTCAAGAATGTAAGAAATGTGATGTTTTCAGCCACAAGTCAACTTGATTTATATTTCAAGCCCATTATACCAGGCAATGAGAATAAATCTCATTTATATCAGGATTCATTCCTTGCTGTTCTAGTGGAGTTGCATCGGAAAGCCAGGGATTGTACAGAGAGCCAAGTGTTAGGGTGTGTGGAATATTTGGTCTCATGTCTAATTTGTGCTTCTGTCTCCTGACTTGACAACCATTTTATCAGTACCTGATGAATGTAACCCATAGACTGCTGATTAATTCGCATTCTTCTCTAGGTCCCATCTTGTCCTCAGCATCTTCATCTCCTGCTGTACATCGTCTTCATCTCCTGCTGTACATCGTCTTCATCTCCTGCTGTACATTGTCTTCATCTTCTGCTGTACATCGTCTTCATCTCCTGCTGTACATCCTCTTCATCTCCTGCTGTACATCCTCTTCATCTCCTGTTGTACACCATCTTCATCTCCTGCTGTACATCATCTTCATCTCCTGCTGTACATCATCTTCATCTCCTGCTGTACATCATCTTCATCTCCTGCTGTACATCATCTTCATCTCCTGCTGTACATCATCTTCATCTCCTGCTGTACATCATCTTCATCTCCTGCTGTACACCATCTTCATCTCCTGCTGTACATCATCTTCATCTCCTGCTGTACATCATCTTCATCTCCTGCTGTGTTTCGTCTTCATCTCCTGTGGTTTATTTTACCCCATGCTTACTGAACTTACACTTACTTAGGGAGGCAGCCACTTTAACTCCAATAACAGCTTCAGATGTCTAGGTTCATTCTTGTGTTCACTGTGTCTTCTTCATTCAAGCTGTTCTGGGGATTCTAATCAACTTTACTCCTATTTATTTTACTTCTATCAACAAGCAGATCAAAAAGTTCAACTGATAATCTGGAGGAACTAAGGATTGCTATTTGAAACCTTTGGCCACTTCAGTGTTATAAGTCTGGAACAAAAGAAAATAGCATTTTCATGGCAAAGATCTTGTCTTCAAGACAAGTCCCAGATGTAAGCCATTTCTTAGCCAGTGACTCGGTGATTATAACTCAGGAGCATGCAAGGCTGTGTTAACTATATATAGCTCTATTTTTATATGCATTAAAATGAGCCTCTGATGGTCAAAATAGATTTTTTAATTTTCAGAATCATAGCAGCTGTTTATCTTAATTTCCAGAATAATTTTGGGAGCTATGTACTTTGCTTTCTTCCCAAAAAACCAGAAATGACTTCACTGTTTAGATATGGAAAAAAAATATGTTAAATCGCTCAACCAACGCTGCTTAGAACAGACTTCTTTAAGCATATTTTGATTGTGTAACTGTTCTGAGCTAAACTTGGCTTTGTCAAGTCTCTGGATGTTATATAACCTCATGGAAAATACAAAGATAAGAAATAAAGACAGAATTAACCAAAAGACAACATGCTTGAGGAAATTCAGCATGGATGTTTTAAGACCCCATAATGTGCCAGATGTTGTAGCTACAAAGACAGATGAGACACAGCTCTTGTCACTGAAGGCTCATTAAGTGGGAAGGTAATCAGATAATAAAGTTGATCAAACCATAAGTACAACAGATAGAGACAGGCTAGGGAGAGAGCTTAGCAAACTGAGGTCCCATGTTCAGATCCTTAGCACCCTATGTATTAAAAGCCTGACACAATGGCCCATGAGCTATAATCCTACTGTTGGCGAGGAAGAGGCAGAAGGATCCCTAGAACCCACTGGCCAGCTACTGTTAATTAATCAGTGAGCTTTAGGTTCATTGAGAGGCCATGTGTCAAAAAAAGTGGAAAGCAAGTGAGGAAGATACTTAACCACCTCTGGCCATTACATACATGCAGACATATGTGTACATACCCCTGTACATGTGCATGTTTCCATGCTTGTACACACACACATGTACAGAGACAGATAACATTGATACTAATTGAAGGAAGGCTTCATAATTGATATAATATCTAATCTCTGGAGGAATAATGTATTCAAATATTTTCAAAAAGCAAGGCCAGAATTTACCAAGAAAAATTTAACATTCAGTGGATCTAAATTCTATATTGACAGGGATAGTATCTGATAGCTCTACTGTATGTATGCACAATGCCTAGGGAAATGGCATAGAGGAGATGAATATTTGTTTGTTGAACTAGTGAAGGCTAGTTCACTAGTTCGTGTCAGACCTGTTTTCAGGTAAAGGCGAGAGGTTCCAAATTATTCTATCTGGCTAAAACAGAAAAAGTGGGGTTAACAGTTGAGAGAAACTAGAAAGAACGGCAAAGTGCCATGAATATCGTCTGAGGAGTTAGGATTGTGTGCTGCTGACACTCAGAAGCCATGTGCCAGGTCCCGGCAGGGCGGTGAGAGAGGAAAGCACAGAGTAGGTGCTGCATAACTCTTTCCAAAGTGGTGCAACTAGGACTTACAGGTGAGGACCAATGCTAACTGCTCCTTATTACACACGCACACACATAAACACACACACACACACACACACACAGTAGCAGTGTGGAAGAGGAAATGAACCAGCATACAGCATCTTGGTAAAGTGAGATAATCCCTCACTTGGCCAGGAGGCCCAGACTACCCTCTGTCTCTTCCCCATAGCTTTGATGCCTCTTCACTTGCATTCCGCCCTGTCTGAGGCCCACAGGAGGAAGGATAACGATCCCCCTACTTCTCCGACTTTTACCTATGGACAAGTTATGGCTCAGTCTCTTTTGCTACATAGGCTGTTACGATAAACCTCTGGACTTCTGCATTTCTAGACCGGAAGGACGACACATTATCTTCAGGGAATGCCATGCAGCGTTGCAGTCATTTGCTTATGCTCACTGTGTTTTGTGTTATTTTGGTTTTCAGCAGTTGAGAGCATTTAATTTTTGGAAACATTTTATTTAATTTTTGTGTGTTTCATACAGAGCATCTCGATCAATCTTAATCACCTTTATACCCCTTCCCCACTAGCACCCTCCCATAGCCCCTCACTGGAATTCATATCTTCTGTCATTTCTCTTAAGGCCTATCGTGTGAAGTTAGTGTTCCCAGACATTCTTCAGTGCAAGTTCGTCCACTATGATCTAGTCACCCTATGTAAAGTCCTTTCCCTTAAGAAGATCAGCTCTCCCTCATCCAGCAGTGATTAGTTACCAATAATCCTTCAATTAAGATTGGGGTATGATGCCCATTTCCACATTTCTGTGCCGGGGTTTTGTGTGGCTGAGTTTGCATGGATATTGTGCATGCTGATACCAATGCTGTAGGTTCATGTGACCAAGGTCCCAGGATCCATGTGCTCAGGCACCTCCTCTCTGGCTCTTACATTCTTTCTGCCCCATCTTCCACAATGGTCCCTGAGCCCTTAATACAGGAGTCCTGTCCAAGGACCCATATTCTTTAGACTCTTAGTCTGTAAGCTTTGGCCATTTGTGACCTGTGTTCCTGGCCCTCTGTCGCATGATGGAACTTCATTGATGACAACTGAGAGATTCATTGGTGCCTTCTTTACCCCAACTTCTATGCTCTGGCCCACTGTGTTTTGAATTAGTGTGGTTCTAATATCCCAGATATTAGTGGGCCAAGTACCCAGATAAGGATAAGGATGAAAAGGATTCCTTCAGGAATCCAGACAATCAAATTTGATTATTAATACCCAACGTCACTGCTTGGCTTGAGGATGGGTGGGGCAAGAGAGAAGAGGAGGAAAGACTTTCTTCATAAACATCACCCCAAGGAGGAGTCTGTGTGTGTGTGTGTTATTGATGAGTGTACATAATGCTATGTTGCCCTCCACCTCACATTTTAGATGGGATGTTTCACTGAACCTAGAGTTTCTAGTATTTGAACCAGGCTGGTCTAGCAAGCCCCAACCATCAACCTGGAGTTACAGGCCCATGGGGCATGACAAGATTTTATGTGGGTGCCGGTTCTCGGGCTTGGACATCAAACATTTTTCCTAAGCCATCCTCTCAACCCTAGTTCAGAGCTTTGTTGAGTCCAGTGGCTTTCTGCTTCTTCAGAGTGTGTGACTAACACTGATTTTCAAGTGTAGGTCCTTGAAGCTAATTCTAAGGTAACAGGAGAAACGTGACACTCAGCAGTCAACACTGGTATCTCAGAAAAACAGAATGCAAGCCACATGTGCTATTCTAAATTTTCTGTTAGCCATATTGAAAAAGACAAAATGAAACAGGTGGCATTAATTTTAACACATAATCAAATGGCTGTAGTATAGCTAAATAAAAGTTAATGAGGTTAACATAAAGCTATTAATGAGATCATGTCCATCTTGTCTTCATACTGAGTCTTCAGAATCTAACCTATACTTTATACTTGTAGCAAGCACGTGTCAGTTTACACTTGTCTCATTTCAAGGGCCCAATGCTGTTTTGGATGACTAATGTATGGCCAGTGCTGATGATGGTTTCTTATCATTTACCAGATTTCTATTAAAATATATTTGTGGTTTAGAACTTGTGTTTTCCTGTTAGGGATTGAACTCAGGGTCTGAGCAAGCTAGCCAAGTGCTTTACCACTGAGCTATATCTCCAGGCCTGTGTTTTATCTCCACGAATGTGGAATGTGTTTTAGACAGTTGTCTTTAAGGTAGCTGTGAGGATACTTGAAACAAGTCTTTTCCCATTAGTTTTGGGGAGACAAAGCTTTTAATCCACTCTGGATTTCTAGGTGATTATGTAGATATAGAAAGTCATCTGTTTCTAAAATTCTAAAAGGAATGTTTTATGTGACTGAGGTCACTGCCTCAATTAAACAGATGTGAGTTCCTAGAATAACTTTTCTTTGAACTTTGCATGGCAGCATTTTAAAGCTGATGAAATTTATTATCTCCTAAACCACAAATCAAATGTTTCTTCTACAAAGGCGGTTCAATACAGCACTTTGCAGATGGATGGGTCTACTTTCGGTGGCCTGGTATCAGAACACAGGCTGGGTTATTCCCCCACCTACTCTGTCTCAGATTTATTCCTTCAGGCTGAGGAAGAAAGAATCAAGATAGAAAAGATAGAGTAAAATAGCAGTCATTACTTTTAAACTTATTTTTTGCTTTGGCAAGCTCACCTCATTCTCCACAGCCTTTATGTGGTACTTATGTCTTACTTCTCGAAGGTGAGACTGACACGCTAATCTGTATTCAGTGGTTTGCTGACCATCTGAGGATGCCTGATAAATATTAAACAGGAAGACTTCATCGAACAGCCAGACACACACTTCTTGCTAACTTTCAGAGCTGAACTACTAGAACTAGACAGGTAGTCGGAGGCATTAATGAGTGCATTTACTTGATAGTTCACTGCAAGAAATTTGTTACCTATAATTAGTGCGTGCATGTGTGTGTGTGTGTGTGTGTGTGTGTGTGTGTGTGTGTGTGTGCAGGCACATCAATACCACAATGCATGTGTGAAAGCCAGAGGACAAATTTCCAGAGTCAGTTCTCTCCCTCCTTGCATGCAGGGATAGATCTCTGGTTGTCAGGTATGAACAGCAAGTGTCTTACTGGCTAAGCCACCTCTCTGCCTTCCACCTTATTTTTGCAGACAGGGTTTCTCACTGAACCTGGAGTTCACTGATTTGGCTAGACTGGCTGGCCAGCAAATCTCAGGGATTCTCTTGTCTCTGCCATCCTGGTGTTGGGTGTTGGGTGTTAAGGATTTGAACTCATGTCTTCATGCCTGCACTGATAGGCGCCTTCCCCACTGATTGTGTACTACAACTGCCTTTTTGAGACTCATGGGTCAAAAAACAAAAACCTAAAATAAAAAGGAGGGATACAGATATATATGAAATCTTTTTTTTTTAATTTATTCTAATTTATTTTATGTGTATGAATGTACTGTCTGCATGCAGGTTTGTGCACCTGTGTCGTGCAATGCCGCGGAGGTCAGAAGAGGGCGTCGGATTCCCCTGGAACTGGAGTTCTCCTGGAATTGGAGTTACAGACGGTTCTCAGCTGCCATGTGGGTGCTGGGGATCGAACCCGGGTCCTCTGCAAGAGCAGTCGGCACTCTTAACCGCTAGGCCATCTCTCCAGCCCCACGAAATCTTTTTGTCAACAACTTTGCAATTTGAATCTTAAAACTAACTACTGGAAAAGATTTGTATGTTCCCACAGGTCAAAATGTCACCAACTTAATGGCTGAGAAAGAAAAGAAACAGCTTTGAGTTGTGTAGGATGTACCAGGAAGTGCCAGCAGAAAGGTTGGCCTGTCTGAACATTGAAAGGAAGAAAAGCCTCAGACTGCTACAGGCATCAAAGCCCTCTGTGGATCCTACTTGTAACAGCTATTCATAATGAGTCCTAATGAAACTTACCTTCTAGGTGCTGCAAAGGTTTTAATACGAGAGACTTTCTTACGTCTCCCCCATAGAACAAGGAGAAATATGATGACGATGAGGTCATTCACCAATTGTAAATAGGAGACAACTATTATAGAGGTAATCTCTTATAAAACTGGTAAAACTGCCTTTTTTAATTGACTAATAGACATAGGAACCGTGAAAAGGTTTATTCTCTATTCAGAACCAAATATAATACTAAAGTCTCCTTAAGCTGTGCACTTAAGCAAAATATATTAATACAAGAGAGCTCTGATATCAGCAATGGATTATTCTACCAAGGAGATGTTGGCCAGGGGATCAAAGACCCCCTCCAAAAGGTAAAGGCCTCTTGCCTGTAAACTGGGATACCTGCAAGAAGAGAGGCAATAAGGCCCTGCTGTCGAAGACCCAACAATAAGCATGGGAAAGATGTATTGAGACTGCACTTGCAAGTGTACAGTTGGTCTGCTAAACCAGAGAGTGTTACCAAAGGCCCTAAACCAATAAAGCAACATATAGGTCCCTTGAGTCAAGCAGACCCTCCATCAGCATCAGCTACACCTCACCTGCCTGGAAAAACTGTGCACCAGTGGCAGCCATATTGCCTGTATATCCCAAATAATTGGCTATAGCTCTCTTCTTGGAGGAATACCCATGGCTGATGCCACAAGCTTACATCCTCTAGTGGTTAGGAGATGTTATAGCCACAGTAAGACCCTGTCATATTTTACAGAAAAAATTAATTCATAGATTAACATACCATCCAAATCGTGTCTATACCACAGTAACCTACCTAAACATTAGTACTGTTTAAATACCTTATATCGGCCGGGCGTGGTGGCACACACCTTTAATCCTAGAACTCAAGGAGCAGAGGCAAGCAGCTCTTTGTGAGTTCAAGGCCAGCCTGGTCTGTGAGTGAAGTTCCAGGACAGCTGGGGCTACAGAGAACCCGTCTCGAAAAGACCAAAATAAATAAATAAATATAATAAAATAAATAAATACCTATATATCTAATTGCTTGTGCTTCATATTAGGATTGAAAGGTTATTCCTGGACAAGCTGTCAGCCCATGAAAGGAAACAGGCCAGAATTGACCAGAGTCCAAATGACAGCTCCAGATGAAGTAGACTTTTTTGCTTCTGGTCCACCTGTGCCCCTTTTTCTCTAGCCTAGGGAACAATCTGGGGAAGAGAGGGCATGGTAGAATGAAGGGCTGCATTGGGCGAATGGTGAAATTACAGCAAATAGTCTGGACACTCATTTGAACAATGATTGAACTTACAAGTCCCCCCAGCTGGATAGTGGGACCTTTGGGCTGTGTGGGTTTGGGCACAACTGCTTGCAAATTGGTTTTACGTGAAGGATGCATGTACTCATACATTATTACTTATTGTTAAAAATGAAAAAAAAATAAAAAAGTAATAGAAGAAAAAAAAAGAGAGATTTAAAGCCAAGAAGCTCCAGCTACCACCCACAGTCAGCTGTAGAAAAAAGGAAAGTTCTGGAACTTTAGAGTCAGCACACCTTAGTGGATCAGTTACATTAATGCCATGTTTATTATTTAAGATGAGAATGCATTCTATTTTAATGCTAAACATGCTGTGTCTCATTAATACTAGCCATCCGTCAGATATAATTACTTAAGAAATATTTAGGACAGCACCCACTATTTTCCAGGCATTGCTCTAAACTCTGGAAAACAGATGGAAACTCGATGGGCCTGGCATTCTGTTGGAATACTTATTTCAATAGGTACTTAACCAAAATACCTAAAACACTTAGTACAATCAGTGTTTCAATTTAGTTCAAACATTGCTTGTTCTTAATTCAATGTCTGTGTAAGAGAACATTCACAAGTATTAGAACTGAAATGTCAACCCCATTCTTTTGATTACAAAATTTATGCTCTTTTTTTCACAGTATTGTGACAAGTATTTGTCTTTCTAACTTGTTCAGGAAAACCATAGGAAAGCAAAAGGATTCCTTCCCGTCCTGATATGTTCTTTTTCCATTCTGTAATAAAATGTTCTCATCTGAAGACAATTTCAAGAAAATTGAGTTTCACTTAGAAAAGGAAGATAATACTACTAAAGATAACACTGAAAACGTTACCCATTCCTAAAGAGGTTTTACAAGGAAGGCTTAGGAAAAGCTTGAAAATAAAACACAGTATAATCATATCCTTACAGATCTGATTAAGATGACAGAAATTACATGGTAAGCTGGATGATCCCTTTTAAACTCAAATACATTAACTCCTATTCTTTCAGAACTGTTCGGAGATGTATTTCTCATGGTAATTAAGATCTGATTGTAGTGAAACAATGGTTAGCTGGGTTTGGCACAAGGTGAAGTTCAGTAGATGATATATTGGTGAAAGGCTATAACACTTCAGTTAGATAAGAGCCTATTGTATAACATGGTGACCAGCATTAATAATGGTATATTGGGTTCTTAAAAATCATATAAAGAGAGATTTTAAATATTCTTACCTAATATATGTATTTATGATTGTATAATAATGTATATGTTAATAAATTGTACTTTGCTGTTCCCCAATACATACAGATCCCCAAGCAGCAGGATGTACAAGATAACTTGTCACTTTACAGAAATAATTATGATTTTTATTCTTTTTGAAAAGAACTGGCTATTTTCTTCAAATGGAATATCGTCATATGATAAAAACAATTTAATTTCATCAAATAATATAGCTTCTCACAACCAAAAGACTTCATCCATCTCCTTACACCTCTTACAAACCATATGTATAGAATATATGTCTATATCTATTAAAAATGTTGCTTTCAAGCATAGTAGACATGATAGGTAATGTGGGAGACAAGAAAGAGGCTGGATGAGCCAGTCTTTTAAGTGCAGAGCCCATAACAGCTAGAAATAACTAGTTAAAATATTCTGAAATAAAAACTTCTCCCCATTGCTTTCCTTAAGCAAAGGCTCACTTCTCCTTTAATTTGTCTTTGAAGTTTATATCACAACTTTAAAAAGTAATAATAATTATTAAAATAGGTCTTAAATCCCCAAGTATTGTCCACTGAGCAAGTCAAGGCAGCTGGCTGAGTGCACTCCACGCAGAGTGCCCCTGACCCGTCTTCCCATCTTCACCCCACCTTTATAACTGCTCTCTAAATTTTGGCTTCTTCAGGTAGCTACTGGTATCTCACTATTAAAATAGCTTCCACAGAACTCACTCTGTCTCTCAATTTCAAGCATCTCAACAACATTTATTAAATAATTCTATTCCAAAGTGCTATTTCTCAGGGATACAAAAAGAAATGATTTGCATAATACCTGTTCTGTGTTCTCCCAGAACAGGGAAGAAAGCTCGTAGTTATAGTTATTCCCTCTGATGGAAATATTGGCTTCTCATGGCAGCATAAAGTTAAAGGTCTAGAAGCCCCAGTTGGAAACTAAGAGGCTCCCTGGTGAGCATGAACCCAAGACTATGGAAAGAGATGAGAGGTTCCTCAGGGATGGTGTGGTGTAAAGACATGCTGTTTCTTTTCCTTCCTGGAAATTATTGTCCTCATAATGTTCATCATCAGTATATGCTCTAAGCTCTTTAGCTCCAGTCCTATATAACAAGATAGCCAAGTCACAGACAGTGTTGAGCACACATTGCTCTCTTGTTCACTGTGTAAGAATTCCCACTCAACAGGGCCACTCTTTGGTACTCTGGTGAATTGAAATTAAGAGACACAGAAGAGACAAGCACTTTTATCTAATATCAGGAACATATTTTGCAAGGGTTGTTACTGAACTAGATACATACATTGTACGTCTTCTAAGAAATACTGAATAACTCTCAATTTTCATTTGCTTACTAAAGCCAAGGCTCTGGAGCAACATTAAGTGAATTACTTCACTTTTTTCATTATGTTTTAATTAAACCTCACCTAGACCAGTAGAGGCAACTGAACAGTGCTGAGGAGGACTGTTCTTATTTTACTTCAAAATGATAATATTGAAAAAGTTAAGCAAGAAAAAACGATTTCAATCTAAAGAGACTGATTGAACCGGACTTTCTTTTTAACTCCTAACCCTACCTTCACACTCAATCCCAAGAGCTCATAGCAGGAATTTAGTATTGCTAATATCCAATACAGGACAGTGTTGGAAAAGACAAACTTTCAACTCAGTTTTTAAGGCAAATATAAAGAAAAGTGTATCACAATTTTTGTTTCTTTCTTTTTTAAAAATATTTATTTATTTATTTATTTATTTATTTATTTATTTATTTAGTTAGTTAGTTAGTTAGTTAGTTATGTGTATGAATGTACTGTCTGCATGCAGATTTGTGCACCCGTGTCGTGCAATGCCACGGAGGTCAGAAGAGGGTGTTGGCTTCCCCTGGAGCTGGAGTTTTCCTGGAATTGGAGTTTCAGATGGTTCTCAGCCGCCATGTGGGTGCTGGGGATCGAACCCAGGTCCTCTGCAAGAGCAGTCGGCACTCTTAACCGCTAGGCCACCTCTCCAGCCCCAATTTTTGTTTCTTTTGAGTCATGATTTTTTTAATTTTATTTTTTAGACTATTATATAATATATTTTGATCATGTTTAATTTCCTTCCCAAATCTACACTCTCCCTTTCTGCTCCTTTCCCAACAAAGTTCTGTCCTGTAATATATATCAAGGCCTATAGAGTCAGCTTTATGTCTTCAAATGCCCTTCAGTGTGAGTTCATTCACTGGAGCCTAGTCAGTCTACTAAGAGTCTCAACATTAGATGGGACCATATATTCCCTTACCAACAGTCTAGTTAGTTGCCAGTAGCCAGTAATTCCTCTGATAGGGTTAGGGTTTCTTTTTTTGAGACAAGGTCTCCCTGTAGCTCCAGCTGGCCTGGAACTCACAATGTAGACCAGACTGGCCTTGAACTCACAGAGATCCACCTCCCTCTGCCTTCTGAGTGCTGGGATTAAAACTGTACACTGCCATGCACGGTTTGAGTTGAGGTTTCTTACCCAGTTCTTCATGTCTATACTGGAAATTTTTCTGCCTTGAGCTTACACAGGACTTGTGCATGCTGTCACCGTTGCTGTGTGTTCATATGAGTAGCTGACCAGCACTCTGAGAAACTCTGTTTCCTTGTGGTCGTCTACAACCTATGGCTCTTACAATCTTTACTCCCCCTCTTCTGCAGTGATCCCAGGGCCTTGGGAGGCAGAAGTTTAATGTAGTTGCCCTATTCAGGGATGAGCAGTCTCTAGTCTCTTAGTCTCTCCACATTGGCCAGTTGTTAGTCTCCATGTTAATCACCAGCTTCTGCGCATAAGGAAAGCTTCGCGGTCTGCGAGGGGAGAGATGCCGGAATCTAGCGGGTATACAAGAATGTCAGGAGAATAGGAACGTTATATCTTAATAGCTATCTATATATATATATATATACATTTAAATGAATAATTGTATTGGGCTTCCTCTTATGACCTGTCTAGCCTCAGGTTCCTGGGCCTGTCAGGTATGGGCTCCATCCTAGGAAACAGACCTTAAAACAATTAGAAAGTAGTTGGTTACTCCTATAATCTTCGTGCTATTATTGCACAAGTAGGCACACCAGTTGCAGTCTGCAGGATCCACCGCTGGGTCGGTTTCATGCTAAATCTTCTCTTCAGGTAGCTTGCACAGTCCTTCTGGTGCTATGAAAGCTAGCAGCAGAGATGAGGCTGTGAAGTCAGCACCAGTTGATTTCTCCTTGGTAGTTCTGCTGTTCACGTTTGCAGTGTCTTCAGCAATATCGATGAAGTTCTGGTAAGTAACCACGATCAGGGGCAATAGCCAGTATTATCTGAGGGTTTATTGGAGGCCTGCTCGATAGCTTCAAAGGAGGGAGTCTATCCCTGGAGGTGGGCTTTTACTTTGCAAGCATATGGTGTTTAGTAGGACCAATACCCCTTGTTATAAGGTTATTCCTTTTAATCTCTTTTTATAACATATATGCATATACTTCAGGCAGCTTCTGTAGTAGGTTTCCATATGGCTTTTTCCAAAGGGCTTTAGTGTTAGTATGCTTCCCCACACTCCCTCCTCTGATCTGCCCTCCAACTTCCCTCTCCAATCAACCCTTCCCACTCGACTATTCCCCTTTCCTCCTTTGTACCACTGCATTCTACCACCCCTCCCAGGGAGACTCCCTCCACCCCAGCCCATGGCTATTTATTAGTTTTTGACCTTTCTGGATTTTGAAATTGAAACACCGCTGGTGATCACGAAAACTGGAGCCGCCACTATGGAAATCAGTGTAGAGGTTCCTCAAACAGCTGGAACTTGATCTATCATTTGATCCAGCCATGCCCCTATTGGGCATAGACCCAAAAGGCCTTACTACAGAAATGCCTATTAACCTATATTCATTGCTGTCCTTTTCATAGAAGTCAGGAATTGAAAATATTCTAGATGTCCATCAATTGACGAATGAATGAAAAATGGTGTGGAATATATATATATATATATATATATATATATTATTCAGCTCTTAAATGAGAAATTACAAAAATCACAGGTAAATGGATAGAAATGGAAACAAATCATCCCAAGTGAGGTAACCCAGACACAGAAAAATAAACATTGTATCACATGTTCATTCTCATAGCTGGATGCTAACTTTGAAATCTTAGATATGCATATTGCCATTTCAAAATATAGTATATTTTTCTACACAACTCTAAAAATACATGTTTTGCCCACCAGAACTTTGTGGCAAGATCTTACTGCTGAAGATACCACACATGTCATGGGGCATGGAGACTGTAACCAAAGTATACTGGTATTGACATAGAAGCTTCCCCTGCTACTCTCTAGCTTCCTAGTACTGTAAGGTGCTATGTATGTTGCTGGAAGAGAGAAAAGCCATCAACAGTCTTACTCAACTCTGAACCCTAGTGGTTACAATAATACCTGGTCTGGCAAGATGCACCCACTTGTGCAATAGTGGCACAAATGCAGGTAACCAACTACTTTCTGATTGGATTTAGGACCTGCTAGACAGGAAGAATACACATATGGTACTGTAATTCTTGCCAAGAACCCATGACTGGGGAGCCCACAGGGCCCAGGAGTGAATCTACTACTATTATTTTGCTCAATGAATATAGTCTTAAACTTCTTTCTAAATACCTATCTCTCTACCCATAGATTAGTGCAGCACTCAGATCTCATCAGATAGCAGTTAAACCAGAGATGCTCAACTGGCCAGAGTGCAGAGTAAGTATCTATGGAATGCTCTATAATAAATGGGACATCTATGTCACATCCCTCCCTGAAGACTCAACAAACATCTGGGAAGAAGGAAAAATTGGAAGAACCAGAGGTCAGGGAGAAATCAAGTGTAATAGTACCTTTTGAATATGACAAGGCCACTGCACTCATAAACTCCCAGCAGCTGAGGTTGCTTGCACAAGACCTGCACAAGACCAAGCCAACCAACATTCCATTATGGAGCAGCTCCTGAGTCCCTACTCCTATGAAGTGCTATTGGGAGCTGGCTGTTGCTGGCGGAGGGAGAGTCAGTCTTCCTTAAGGGCACAGTTCCTGGCAGGTCAACCATTCCCGAGTAGATGACCACACAGTTGTACGTACACTTGCAACACACAAGGCTCAGGGGTCTGGAGTAGTTCCCTGTACCAACATGGCAGCTAACAAGCATTATTAACTACAGTTCTAAGGGATCCATCATCCTTTTCTGGCTTCTGTGGGCATTGCATGCATGTAATGAACCTAAATTCATTCAGATAAAACACTTATGGGCAATAACTAACTAACTAACTAACTAACTAACTAACTAACTAACTAAGCAAATAAATCTTTTACACTCACACCACTAAGAAACCTGACTTTTTGTGGACTATGCAAATCATACATTTTACACGCAGCCTTCTCCAGTTCCTTCACCAAGCAAAGCCTTCTCCCTTGATCTCCAAGACTGTCAATACTGCTGTAACATAATATTCAAATTTCTTGTGGGGAGGGGTGTTAGTTTACCATGTATAACCTATGGTTCACAGGCCACATGTGTCCCAGGAGAGTTGTGAATGTGTCCCAACACATTTGTTGACATGTTCTGTCACAATGTGAAAAGGCTGAATACTCTACGGATGGTAAATCCTCAGGCCAGGGATTTTCCCTTCTGTACCCCACAGAGGTTAAACTGCGGCTGGTCGAGTAGAATACAACACTCACTCAATTTCACACTGAGCTTAAAAGATGAGTGTCCCAAGGAACCTGAAAATACCACATTAAAAAATGACCTTTGCTGACTCATTAAAATAAGTTCACAAAGCATGTATATTTATTAAATATTTGAAAATCTAAATTCCAAACAACAAAATAGTCATCAACTTATACTGCATTATCAACAAAACAATAGTTAAAACTTTTACTAGTGCTGAAATAATGTTGCATAAAAATAGTCTAAATTAAACATAGCAACCTAAGAAAACAAATATATAACTGTCCTTTCCTAAATGATTTAGCCTTTAAGGTAAATCTTGCCTTGGGCATAAAAGATTATTTCCTCTGGAAGGAAGGAGAACATCTGATAGGTCAATGTATTGCAGGTTCCTAATGGGTTTTAGAATTTTTTAGGATAGTGTTTTTAAAATTTAGCTGGGTGTGGTGGCGGCACACCTTTAATCCTAGCACTTGGGAGGCAGAGGCAGGCAGATCTTTGTGAGTTCAAGGCCAGCCTGGTCTACAGAGTGAGTTCCAGGACAGCTGGGGCTACAGGGAGACCCCGTCCCCCCCCCCAAAAAAAAGACAAAAAAAATTTATTTATTGTGTGCACATGTGCACATGGGTGTGCCACGCAGCATGTGTGCAGAAGCCAGAGACAACTTGGAGGGCTCATTTCTCTCCTTTCAGCATTTAGGCTCCAGGGATAGAACTCAGGCTGCGGGGCTTTACTCACTGAGCCATCTTGCCCGGTCCCTAATGAGTTCTAAGTAAGATGCCACACCATCTAAAATAAGAAATAACCAATTTAGGACTCTGAAAAGAGCAAGTTCATAGGAGCAAATCCTTCACTGTCCAAGTAAGTGTGCTTTGCATTAGGTCTTTTTTTTTTTTTTTTTTTTATTAATTTTTTATTTATTTATTTATTTTTTTTTAATTAGTTTTATTGATGCTTTGTGCATTTCCATACATTTTTCCAATTCAGTTCAGGCTTATTCCCTTTCCTCCCCCCCCACCCCCACCCCATCCCAGATCATGCATTCTGCCATAACTGTCCTGCATCTTTCTCTGTTTTTATTTTTTTTTCATTTTTAGCTATAAGTGATAATCCATGAGTACAAGCATCCTTCATGCAAACCTATCTGCAGGCTGTTGTGCCCAAACACCACAGCCCCACCATCCAGTGGGGGTGACAGGGTTGTTGTTCAATCAAGTTGATCAATGAGTGTCTAGACTACATTGCTGTAGTTTCACCATTCACCCCAATCGCAGCCCTTACATTCTACCACGCCCCCTCTTCCGCAATTGTTCCTCGGCTTAGAAAAGGGGCAAGGTGGATGAGAGGTAAAACAGTCCACTCTCTCCTGGAGCTGTTGCTTGGACTCTGGTCAATTCTGGCTGTTTCTTTCATGGGCTGACAGTTTGTCCAGGAATACCTTTCGATCCTACTCTACAATAGTTTTCTCCAATTTACAGTTGGGGAGCGACCTCATCATTGTCATATTCTCCTTGTCTATGGGGGGGAAGGCAAGGAAGTCTCTCAAATCAGAAACCTTTGTGGCACCTAAAGGTAGTTCATTAGGACTCATTATAATAGTTGTTTCCATGTAGGATCCACAGAGGGGTTCGATGTTTATGGCAATCTGAGGCTTTTCTTCCTTTGAATGTTCAGACGGGTCAGTCTTTCCGTTGTCTCTTTTTGGTACATCCTACTCAATGCAAACCTGTTCTTTTCTTCTCAGCCGTTAAGTTGGTGACGTTTTGCCTGTTGGAAACAAACAAATCTTTTCCCATAGTTAGTTTTAAGATTTGAATTGCAAGGGTTTGATGAAAAGGTTTCATGTCTTTCTGTATTCCCCCCCCTTTTTTTTAGCGTATGAGCTCCAGAAGACAGTTGTATTATACATGACTATAGGGTGGAGTCAAGGCACAGATTTCATCAAATTCACCCATGTTGTTTTGGGTGACTATATATGATTAACTTGGGAAGCAAATTAATTTTTACGTTAAATCATCTTAAAGAGAATGCTACAAGGTGATACTGTACAACAGAGAAATTATAGAGAACATTTGTATGGTCAATCCCAAAGTTCTTTGCTCTACAGTTTTATGTAAAGCAAATGTGGGCAAACAGCGAATTATATCTCATTTAATCAGATGCATTACATTTTCATCAGATTCTGTAAACCAATGTTGTTTAATATACACATGTTTACTTTTACTTTTTTTATTTTTTTTTTTTATTGTTATTTATTTCTGTATGTGTATCATGTACTGTCTGCATGCAGGTTTGTGCACCCCGTGTCGTGCAATGCCGCGGAGGTCAGAAGAGGGTTCGGATTCCCCTGAACTGGAGTTCTCCTGAATTGGAGAGTTTCAACGGCTCTCGGCCGCCATATGGGTGCTGGGGATCGAACCGGGTCCTCTGTAGAGCGGTCGGTGCTTTTAACCGTAGGCCATCTCTCCAGCCCACTTTTACTTTTACTAGTCCTAAAACCATGTGTCCTGTAGACAGTGTTTAGGGCAAACTGGGTACTTGCTGAGCTCCCGTCAATAAATATGCCTTAATCGAATATACACCCGTGTCCCTCTCCCACCCATCCCCCCTTTCCAAATTCACCATTTCAGTCCATTTTCTGATGAGTCTTTCTGTTGTTCTTTTACTATGCCTCCCTCTCCTGAGAAATATTTATATCTGGGTGTTGGTACTAGCATCCACATATGAGGGACACCATTTGTCGTTTGTTTTCTGGGACTGTGTTACTTCACTTAACATAATGTCTTCCAGCTCCATCCCTTACCTGCAAATTTCATGATGTTGTCCCTCTTTACTGCTGCATAGTTTCCATTGTATACATGTACCACAATTTCCTATCCACTTGTCAGTTGAAGGGCACCTGGGCTGGTTCCAGCTTTTTGCTATTGTGAACAGAGCTGCAATAAACATAGCTGCTGTGCATGTATCTTTGCAGTAAGTTGTGTCTTTGTGGTATACCCAGGAGTGGTATGACTGGGTCAAATGGAAGGCTCATTTTGGTCTTCTAAGGGTTTCTCCACACTGCTTTCCATAGTGGCTGTACAGTTTACATTCCCACCAGCAATGGATGAGTGTTCCCCTTTCCCCCACAACCTCTCCAGCACTTGGTATGATTCGTGTTCCTGATCCTAGCCAGTCTTATTGGATAAGGTGATATCTCAGAGTGGTTTTAATTTGATTTCCTTAATCTCAGAGATGTTGAACACTTCTTAAGATTTTCTCGGCCATCTCTAACTCTCCTCTGTGAAGTCTCTATTCAGATCTTTGCTCCATCTTTTGAATGATACTTGTTTTCTTCTTCTTTGTTTTTTGAGTAGCTTGTATACTCTGGAAATTAATGTTTGTCGATGTATCTGTGGTGAAGGTTTCCTCCCACTCTGTGGGTTTCTCCTCACTTCCTTTATTGCTTCCTTTGATGTTACAGAAGCTTTGAGTTTAATGAGGTCCCATTTGTCAATTGTCGATCTTATTTCTTGTGCAGTGCTTTCTGATTTTAGAAGTCTTTTCCTACACCTAGTCTTGTAGTCTGCTGCCAAGCTTTTTCTTCTATCACTTCCAGAGTTGGGGTTTCACGTTGAGGTTCTTGTCCATCTGGAGTTGACTTTGTTTTTACAAGGTGAGAGGTAGGGTTTAATCATTTTCATTCTTCTACAAGTGGTGATCCAGTTTTGCCAGCAACCATTTGCTAAGGATGCTGTTTTTCTTCCATTGTGTCTTCTGGCCCCCTTGTCAAATATGAGGTGGCTGGACTGAAATTGTATGAGCTCAGGTTTTGGATCTTCAGTTTTATTCCATTGGTCAACTGGTCTGTTTTTGTGCCAGTACCAGGCTGTCTTTTGACTATAACCTATAGTATAGTTTGATGTCTGGTATAGCGATCCCCCTGTATTGCTCTTTTCACTCAGGGTTGCTTTGGCTATTCGGGGTCTTTTGTTTTTCCAAATGAATTGAGGATTTTTTGTCCAGGCCTGTGAAGAAACTTTGGGGATTCTGATTGGGTCGCATAAATCTGTACACTAGGTGGGTAGGATGGACTTTTTACTATATTTATTTTCCCAACCATGAGCAGGGAGGTTTGTCCATCTTCTGATGTCTTTCCTCAATTTCCTTTTTCAGGTTTTAAAATTTTTGTTTGTAGAGATCCTTGGGTGTCTTTGGTTAGGTTTGTTCCTAGGTATTTATTGTTTTTGAGGCTATTGTGGTGGGAAGGTCTCCTTGTAGTCCTTCTTCAATTGCTTGTTGTTGGTGTACAGAAAGGCTACTGATTTTTCTAGGTTTTATTTTGTATCCTGCCACTTACCAAAGCTCTTAATCGTTTCTGGAGTTTTCTGGTGGAGTTCTTAGCATCCCTAGGTAGACATCATATCATCAGGCAAAAAGGGATAGCTTGACTTCCTCTTTTCCAATTAGAACTCCTTTAATTTCCTTTTCTTGCCTTATTGCCCTAGCTAGGGTTTCTAGCACTATATTGAAGAGGAGTGGTGACAGGGGCACCTTGCCGAGTTCCTACCTTTAAGGGGAATGCTTCTGTCATTTCCCCATTTAGGAGATATTGGCTGTGGGGTTTTCCTGTATATGGCTTTGATTACATTGAGGAATGATCCCTCCAGAACCAATTCCCTCCAGGACTTTAAACATGAAAGGGTGCTGGATTTTGTCAAAGGCTTTCTCCGCATCAATTGAGATGAGTGGCCGTGGTTTTTGTCCTTCAGTCCATTGATATGTTTGATGATGTTTATTGATTTCGTATGTTGAACCATCCCTGCATGTCTGGTATGAATTCCAACTTGGTCATGTGGATGATTTTTCTTGATGTGAGTCTGTATGCGATTTGCCAGAATCCTGTTTGAATTTTGGCATCTGTGTTCATTAGGGAGATGGGTTCTATAGTTCTCCTTTTGGTTGATCTTTCCCTGGTTTGTTTGGTAGTAGCGTAATGCTGGTTCTTATAGAAGAATTTGGGAGAAGTCCCTCCTTTGTATCCTTCTAAAAAATTTAAGTAGTAATGGGTTGTAAGTCTTTACAAATATTTTTAGAATTCTGCCATGAAACCATCCGGCCTGACATTTTTTGGTTGGGAGGCTGCTTATTTCATTTCGTTTCTCCTGTACTATTTGGTCTGTTTAGGCTGTGATCTCTTCTTGGTTGAGCTTTGGTGATTCCCCAGGATTTCAGAATATTCCTCCATTTCTTTCGGTTTTCAAATTATAGAATATAAGTTTTTGAAGTGTCCGTATGATTTGTCTGGATCTTTTTCATTGTCTGTTGTGATATTTCCCCTTTCATCACACGATCTATTGATTTGGAGTTGTTCCCTCTTTCTTTTGGTTAACTGGGCTAGAGGTCTGTCTATCTTGTTTATTCTCTCAAAGAACCAACTTTGGATTCATTGATTTTTTGTATGGTTTTCTTTGTTTCTATTTCATTGATCTCGCTCGATTTTTGTTATTTCTTCTTGTCTGCTCCGTTTAGGGTTCATTTGTTGTTGTCTCTCAAGTATTTTAGCTGCAGTTTAGATCGTTTTCATTGTGCTTCTTTCTGTTTTTTAATGTAGGGCAATTAGAGCTATTAAACCTTCCCTCTTTGGATTGCTTTAAGAGTGTCCCATAGATTTTGCTGTGTTTTTTTATCAATGTCATTCAGTTCAGGAATGTTTTATTTTCTTTTTTTATTTCTTCCTTGACCACTCATATTATTCAGGAGGTGTGTTTAGTCTCCATGTGTTCCTGTAGTTTTTGGAGTTCCTTTGTGTTGATATTGAGTTTTATTGCATGTGGTCTGAATAGATGCATGAGATTATTTCAACCTTTTTATATTTGTTGAGTTTTTCCCTGTGTCGTTCCAGTATATGGTCTATTTTGGAGAATGTTCATGAGGTGCTGAATAGAAAGTGTATCTCTGGTGTTTGGGTGGAATATTCGATAGATGTCTGTGAGGTCCATTTGGTGTATTGTGTCATTTAGTTCAGNCTTCTGATGCTTTTTTTTTTTTTTATGCGTGTATCGATTCCTTGCTAGGTTTCAGGTTTTCAGTCTTGTGTATATATTGGATGTTGGAAGCCTAAGTTAGTCCTTCTCTTTCTGTTTAAGGTTCTCCAAAAGGATGACACCTTGGATTCTTAGCAATTTCACTTTTGCGCGCGGCGGGGGGGGGGGTGGGGGATTGGGGTATTGTGTGCCTGATCTAGCCCGCGCCCCGGTCCTCTGGGCCGGGACCCCGTAGACGGGTTTAAGCGGACCCTCTCCCAGCTGCCCCCCGCCAGACCCCACCTAGAGCTGAGGACTGTGTTACCTGGCTGGCCGTTATTGCGTCTCCCTGCGACCCCGTTTCCCCCACACGTCCATCCGGGACCAGAGCAGAGGGAAAAGCGACCCTGCTCACCCGCGAGCGCGGTCCTCTGGGCCGGGACCCCGTAGACGGGGTTCACAGC
Organism: Rhizomys pruinosus; assembly: GCA_009823505.1. NCBI lineage: Eukaryota > Metazoa > Chordata > Mammalia > Rodentia > Spalacidae > Rhizomys > Rhizomys pruinosus. The sequence goes on from VZQC01012107.1 coordinate 3,030,796, forward strand.
GAGACCCTCTCCCAGCTCCCCCCCCCCAGACCCCTGCTAGAGCTGATGGAGTTGTTACCTGGCCTGGCGCGTTATGCGTCTCAATTTTTTATTTCTGTATGTGTATGAATGTACTGTCTTTCATGCAAGTTTGTGCACCCGTGTCATGCAATGCCGCGGAGGGCAGAAGAGGGTGTCGGATTCCCCTGGAACTGGAGTTCCCTTCTCTCCTGGAATTGGAGTTTCAGACGGTTCTGGGCCGTCATGTGGGTGCTGGGGATCGAATCCGGGTCCTCTGCAAGAGCGGTTGGCGCTCTTAACTGCTAGGCCACCTCTCCAGCCCCACGCATTAGGTCTTTCAAACAGCCATGTCCCCAGAGAACTCTGGACAGCAGGAAGTCAGAATGGGATTTGAGCCTCCAGGCCTGGGTGGATGAGCCCAAGTCTCCAACAACAGTTTTCAGCTATGTACACAGCTGCCATAGAAGGCATTTCAAGGAACTTGAACCCGAGAAAAAAGTAGCTCATAACCCCCGAATGGTCTCAGCTTTCAAACGCATTCCTATGTATTCCTTGCTGAATTCTGAATAGGGCAGATTTCAAGCATTCTGGTGGGTCAGTGCTTTCTCATATTTGAGCCTCCACATGATCACTTTGGAGTTTTGTCTCCCAGAAAAGGCAGATGCTGCTGAATTTAGTACCGAATAGCAAGATCCCAAGCATCATATACCATGGCACTATGTATCATGTCTGCTGGGCTCCAAAATACCAAGAAATCACTTTATTTCAAGACTTAAACCAATGAACGTGGCATCTAATGGTATATGAACACTCACTGAACTGTAGGGAGGCAGAGGGGAACCTCAGGCCAGAACTAGGCTTTCCTCATGTTGATGGGCACCTGACCACATATTTGGCCCATTTTTCATACAAACCATGCCTGGTTTCTTTCAGGACTGGGGGGTCAGGACCCTGAGCTCAGGAACTGAGCTCAGTCAGTAGAGTTCAATTTTGCATGATAAAGACTGTTCTCAGTATTATGGGAAAATCATGAGACCAAAGCCATGTCAGGTGAGGAGGAGTTTAATTTAAGCTAGCAGATACTTCTATAAAGGAGTAAGCGACTTGACTGATCTCTGGGGTCCTTCATACCCCTGTGACAAATGCAAGCAAAGAGCATGTAACATGTAAGTTGTAAAATAAGTGCTTTACAGGTAACATGCAATCACAAAGGCTATAGGAATTTGACATCCTGGTCTACAGATAACATAACATCATAAAGCCTATAGGAACGTGACATCCTGGTCTACAGATAACATAACAAAAACATCATAAAGGCTTATAGGAATGTGACATCCTATCTACAGATAACATAACATCACAAAGGCTATACGAAGGTGGCATCCTGGTTAAACAAAGAAGACTGCTCTGCGAGTGTGTGTGTGTGTGGTGACCACAGCGGGGAGGGGAGAAGGCTCCAGAAGGTCGCTTCTCTGTCTGTCTCTATTACCATAAAACTGGGAAGTGTTTTCCCACTATACCGTCCTCAGGAAGAACAAAGAGAACTGGAGACTGAAGTGCTAATACACTGTTCTTGGGCATCCTAGTTTCTGCTCCCTAGAAGAGGAAACTCTTTCCATGTCTTTGCAGAAGTCAGAGCCCTGACAGTTGCCTCAGGTCATCCTTGCACAACCTGCAAAGCTTCCCAAAGCTACTACTTGGGCTCAGAAAGGTGGGAGTAGCCATTCCCCTGTAGTGTTTGACTCTTACCACTCTTGGTATTGTGGGCAAACAGGAAAATGAGAGCGTTACTGTGGGAATGGTAGAGTGGAGCCCTGGAGCACAGCTGGAATTAAGGTCCTTCTGCCCCCTGCTGGCCAAAGGTCAAAGCACAGCCCTCACCTTTGCTGTTGTTAACGCAGAACAGAGCCAGCAGCTTGCTTAGAAATGCCATTTGAGGGGCTGGAGAGATGGCCTAGCGGTTAAGAGCGCCGACCGCTCTTGCAGAGGACCCGGGTTCGATCCCCAGCACCCACATGGCGGCTGAGAACCGTCTGAAACTCCAACTCCAGGAGAACTCCAGCTCCAGGGGAATCTGACGCCCACTTCTGACCTCCGCGGCATTGCACGACACGGGTGCACAGACTTGCATGCAGACAATACATTCGTACACATACAGAAATAAATAAAATTAATAAAAAAAATTAAAAAAAAAGAAAAAAGAAATGCCATTTGAAAGGAAACAGCCAGAATTGACCAGAGTCCAAGACAACAGCTCCAGAGAGAGTGGACTGATCTGCTTCTCATCCACCTGTGCCCCTTTTCTAAGCCCAGGGAATAATCTGCGGAAGAGGGGGCGTGGTAGAATGTAAGGGCTGCGACTGGGGTGAATGGTGAAACTACAGCAATGTAGTCTGGACACTCATCTGATCAACCTGATTGAACATACAACCCCTCACCACACGCTGGAAGGTGGGGCTGTGGGGGTTTCGGCACAACAGCCTGCAAATTGGTTTTACATGAAGGATGCTTGTACTCATGGATTATCACTTATAGCTAAAAAATGAAAAAAAAAACTGAGAAAAATATGCAGAACAGTTATGGCAGAATGCATGATCTCGGTTGGGGTGGGGGTCGGGGGGAAGGGAAAGGGAAATATGCCTGAACTGAATTGGAAAATGATGTATGAAATGCACAAAGCATCAATAAAAAATGTTAAAAAAAAAAAAGAAATGCCGTTTGGGGATCCACCGCTGGAAAAGGCTGCTTGTCCTTGATCCCTGCCTACCCACACGCGAAGTTTGCACAGAGTGTTGGGGAGAGCTGTCGCGGCTCAGGCTTCTGGTTAGTCAGGAGCAGCTAGTGTGGGCTGATGCCTCAAATGTGTCTTGGCTAAATCTCCTCATCTGCATTCCTGGCTGGGAATCTGCCATGGCTACACAGGGCCAGAGTAGTCTGACTAATGCTCCTGCTCCAACATGGGAATTGTCAAAAATAGACCTGGATTCTTGCCAGTCCTCTCTGTGACTTCTCTGTAATATAACCTAAAATACAGCACATAAACCAAAAACCTAACATAGCTCAGTTCTGGGAATAAAAGAATTTAGTCCCAGCTTTTTTAAAACTTGTGTCCTTAATTGCTGTTTTTCATGTTTTGTTTACCTTTAGAAAACAAAATATCACGAATGAAACGTCATAGATTTTGAGATAAAATGTTCTTAAAGTAAATAGCAAAGTAATTTGCCCTTGATGATCTGACTTCACCTCATATCTGGTGGCTATTTAAAATGATGGTAGGCTGTATTGTTGATGATGTTGTGGTTGCTAGCTTCACTGGAGATCCATGTGCTAAGATAATGTAAGAAAATAATGCATATTCTCTGTCTGCAGGCATAAGTTTTATTTCTTCTTATTATTGCATGTTTGTATGTGGTTTATGGGCATGGGTGTGGTCTGTGTGTGTGGAAACCAGATGTCAGTATCAGATGTCTTCCTCATTTAAATCACCCTTGTGAACAAAAGTTTCCAGGAAAGCTGCATCTTAAAATTGAACATTCCACAAAGGCTGATCACCTGATTAGAACTCCACTGATTGTGCAGAGTTTGGAATTTTGCAGGTCCAGCACTTAATTACATTTATTTGGGGCCATCTTTAAACACCAAAATAGCCACTTCTTGCCTATCTTTGTTTCTGGCTTAACATCCTGTGACTAACAGGTAAAAGCCTTCTGGAGTGTAATAACTCAGCAGACTACCAACTTCATCAGCCAAAAGGCTGGGGGTCATCAGATAGCATCTGAGGCCTAGAGCTGAGATTTCAGTTCTGCTATAAACGCCTATGTAATGTTTCCACCGATATATGTAGAAAGCATCTTGACTTGTGACTTTCCTTTGTTCTGTTACTATAAAAACTTCCTGAAACTGTCACCACATTGGAACAAGGAATTTAGGGTAGCCAGCATCTGTGTTCCCCAGGGATGGTTACTCGTATGTGGCTCAAGAATAAACTCTCTCATCCCCTGTGAGAAGAGAGCTGTGCTTTTGGTGTTCATATTCTCCACCCTACTTTTGGGGACATGGATTGTCCTTGAGCCTAGAGATCATTATTTCATCCTGGCTGGCGGCCCGGTGGCCTCAGGGTCAGCTTGCCTTGCTCTGCCTCCTCTTACCCTGGCTTTTTCTGTGGCTGTTGCAATGCAAATTCAGATCGTCGTGTTTGCATTTCCATTCCCTCAAGCTCACCACTTAAAAATACATTTTTACAAATATTTGAAGATCCTTCTTATGTCTCCTTTGGTTAAATTACCTTTCTATTGCTGGAGGATTGGGTTTCAAGTACTTGGTACATTATGCCTGGAAACAAATCTGTAAGCTTTTCTTTATATTAGATCACTTACTATAAATTTGTGCAAACTTTGTTTGATTTAGTGCCCTTGCTGTGCATTCTACTTTATCTGCTATCTTGGCATTTTCATTGTGTATGATTTCTTGGCATTTGCCTTTATAATCTTCAACATTAGCCCTCATGTTACTTTAGGTATATTATTTATAGGTAGAACATGCTTGCATTTTTCATATTTTGGTATTTTGTTGGGTCTATTTGAATTTATCCTGAAATTAGTAATGTGGTTTTATTCTTACCTTATTTATTGTTTATTTCTCTTTTCACTTTTTTGTTGTTTCTCCTTTTATTTCTGCCAATCAAATTAAGCATTCTATTAGCCCTTTTCTAATTTTTCTTCTGCTTCTAACCTGGAATTAAAAAACGATTTACTTATTTTTATTTTTTTATTATGTTCAAGGGTTCAGATTATTTCTTTTAATTTTATATTACTCTAAAATATGAATATATAACTTCTGCCCTTGTACATTAATTTCCATGCCTGAAAGTAGGTGGTAAGTTAATTCTACGGCTCATTAGATATTCACATTATGGGGGCTGGAGAGATGGCTCAGCAGTTAAAAGCACCGACTGCTCTTGCAGAGGACCCAGGTTCGATCCCCAGCACCTACATGGAGGCTAAGAACCGTCTTTAACTCCAGTTCCAGGGGAATCCGACGCCCTCCTCTGACCTGCGCGGCATTGCACGACATGGGTGCACCAACCTACATGCAGACAGTACATTCATACACATAATAAAATAAAATTAATTTTAAAAAATTTAAAAAAGAAATTACATATGTTTAACGACCTAGACATGCTCAGCAGTTTTAAATTTTAAGCAATGTATATATGCATGAAACATCACATGACCTTATAAATATGTACAACTTTATATTTGTATATGTCAGCCAAAATAAATTAATAAAAAATGATTTATTTTATCTTTAATTATGTGTGTGTGTGTGTGTGTGTGTGTGTTTACATGCCTGAGAGTGCAGGTGCTCGAGGAGGCCAAAGTCATCAGGTGGTTGTGAACCACTGTTATGAGTGCTAGGAACTGAACTTGGTCCTCTGCAAGAGTAATATGTGCTCTTAATCACTGAGCCATCTCTTTAGACCCTGAACTTTTAAAATTAGTAATATCTTATATTTTTCCATAAATAGGCCCTAAACATAGCCTTACTAAGCCTAGGAATCATGTAGAATATTTGTATATTTACAAAATATTTTATTATTATTTATTTTATGTGTATGAATGTATTGCCTGCATGTATGTAAGTGTACTTGTGTCATTCAGTGCCCACAGAGGACATAAGAGGAGATTGGATTTCCCTGGAACTGGAGTTACAGATGGTTGTTAGCTGCCGTGTGGGTGCTAGAATTGAGCTCAGGTCCTCTGCAAGAGCAGCCAGTGCTCTTAAGCACTGAGCCCCATATGTGTCTTTTTGAACATGTAAAAATCCACAAGTGACCATCACTAACCACTGGGCCTTGCTCCTCCCAGCCTTTGAAAACCTCTCCTCCTCAGTACCCAATGCCTGGCTTACACAGCAATAGTTAACATTTTAAGGGTTTTGTATCTTGGCTAACTTTTCTGAGACAGTATTTTCTTCCATTTAGAAATAAATACTTTTAAAATTTAAATTTATTCCAGTAATATACTTTTTATCCATTCATCTTTATATTTAAAAATCCAAGTATCTCATAGTTTATTATTAGGAAATTCATCACCACGATTCATTAAGTGAATAAATTATAAGTGGAACATCATGTTACCTTTCTATACTTTGCGTTTCATTGATATCCTTTATATTCGTGATTCAATGAAGAGTAAAAGAAATACACCCATGCAGTAATGTCACCTTTGTGTATGTCTGATATGGTTTTTATCATTTAATAACTGATTTTATACATAGCTCTCATCTGATAGTGGTTTTATGAATTCTCACAAAAATAGAGAACACCAAGTCTTCAAAGTTACTTGAGAAGCAAATTCCACAGTTGTCTAGTGGAACATCTATTTGGAACCTTGCTTGCTAAAGTGCCTGCAATAAACTCTATTATTAAGGAATATCTTACTTGCCCTAAAAAGCTGCTTATGTAAACCCTTGCCCTAAATACCTGCCTATGTAAACATACCTGCAAAATTTCCCCTTGGTGGTCTCAGGACACATGAGCATCTGTTCTGGCAATCATGTAGGATGTAAACCCACTGATATCCTCACAAATAAAGAATGGTGTGGGTGTGGGGTCCTATAAAAACTGTGAAGAAACTAGACTTGGGGTTCAAGAGTTTTAGGAAGAAATTACATTTGAGTCCACAGATGTGAATAAACTTTTTGATTTCTCCACGTGAGTCTCTTGGTTGTGTGCCTTCTCTGTCCATGGAAGGCCTTATGCCCCAGTTTCTTTTAACACAGGTAGTAAGATAAGCAAGACTTTATTCAGTAAGGCTGCTTCCCTGCTTTTCCAAACTGAAGTAAATAGCTGACATTTTAGTTAACAGTTACATTTTACCATAAAATATGTTGATACTGTTTTCTGTTCAAGTAACCAATAACTCACAAGGCAATGCTTAAATCCCATTTGGGAATTCAGCTAACTAGCAGAATGGACTCCTAAGAGATTTGGGCTTGGGATGTGCCCAAGCTTTTCATCAAGCTGACATTAAGTGCATCACAAATACCATAACTTTCAGGATTTCACTTTTTCAAATTGAATGTGGAGTTGTGAAATCTTTAGAAAGTAGCTAAGTCATTATGTCCTGACTGTCTCCTGCCTATTAAAGCAGGAACTATGAAATAGCTCAAGAGACATATGAAATATCATCCTTTATACTCAATAGCCTGTATCCCAACCACATTGGGAAGGAAAGAATGCAGACAGAAAGAAATTAAAATTGAAATTTGAAGAGCAAATTGAAGAAATTCCTAGGGATATATTAAATGCACAAACTGAAAATTGATATAAATCAAGAATCTTACATAGAATAAAAGATTACAGGAGTTTTGTGGATAGTATAGTTGTTTCATTTCTTTTTACTTCCCTAGACTTCTGCAGAGACTTTTTTTAAAGGAGAAATAAAATGATAGGCAGACATTAGCAACGCTGAAGTTCTGTGGAAACAAAGGACCTTCACTAATGGAAAGGGTGAAAACTCATTCTGAGTTTCTGAAAGAAAATTTAAATATGACCCTTAGTTTTTGAAAAGTATGCTATGCTTTTTAAAATAAAAAATCAAGTTCATCTTAAGGAAATATGTAGGTACTGTGCAAAGATATATGGAAAAGATTTCTGATCCATTATTCTCAACACAAGAAAAATGTAAAATTTCCTTAAACATCTACTTAAGAAAGTCTCGGTTGTAGAATTTACTGTGTATAAATGCATTAATTCATTAAGATTCGTCACCTAAGTCAGGTGTGGTGGTGCACACCTTTAATCCTAGCACTCGGGAAGCAGAGGCAGGTTGATCTTTGTGATTTCAAAGCCAGCCTGGTCTACAGAGTGAGTTTCAGGATAGCTGGGGCTACAGGGAGACCCTGTCTCGAAAAGACAAAAAAAAGAATTGTCACCTAATTTCTATGTATTTCCACAATTTACTATGGTGTGTGTGTGTGTGTGTGTGTGTGTGTGTGTGTGTGTGTGTGTGTGCATGTGTGCTGGTGCATGCGGTGGGATGTTCATATGCATGTGTTTGTGTGTGCTTTTGGAAGCCTGGGGACAATGTTGGCTGTTTATCCTCAGGCAGAATTTAGGGTTCATTTTTATTATAATTTTTTAAATTTTGAAACAAGGTCTCCCACTGGACAAGAACTTCTCTGGGAAGACAGAGCTGGCTGGCCAGGAAGCCTGTTGGGGGTCTGTCTGCCTGTTTCCACCTCCTCTCAGTGCTGAGATTACAAGTGCATACTACCGTGTCTGTCATTTTTCAAACGTGTCTTCTGCGGATTGAACTTTGATCCTCATGCTTGTAAGGCAGGCAGTTTATTGACTGAAATATCTACCCAGACCCACAAATTATTATTTGGAAAAGCATAAGCATATAAGAAGGAGGGCAAAAATTTTTCTGCTCTCCGTGTTGCAGAGACAAAGGTCAAAATAAAAGCACATTTTCCATACTTTAAGAATCAAACTACAATGATTTACAACCTGATCTGTGATGGCTTACACAAATATTCAGACCTAACCCCTAATGACCTATGACTTCTTTATACAAATGGCCTCTTTCAAGAAAAACACATTATGCTGTAAAATTGACTACTTATCAAGATAACAAGAAGTCCACTTGTCCTCTCAGCTATGTCACTACACAGGAGTCTCATGCTGATAAGACCAAGAAACTTCCCTATCAACTACTACAGAAAACGTTCGACCCCTTCTCAATGGCACAGTACCTGGTCTTGGAGCTTGCTCCCTGCATTTGGAATCTCCTCCCTGCATCTTTCCTGCTTTGGTAAATTATTTTGTTGATTCCCATAGCATGCATTTGTCTTCCCATCTTAAAATGATCTAGCCTGTAGTTTAAATAATTCTTATTTCTGTGGCATATTTTGAGGTAGCATCATCTAAAACTCTTGGAAGATGAGGTCTGAGTCTGGCTTCTTCGTAGCAGAAAGTCCTCTTCTCCTCTTGAGCTTATCCTCTTCTTGCCTGAGTCTCAAACACTCTAGAATTTTCTGAGATCAGTAGACAACTGTTGGTGCTCTAAGTTCTTGCTGAAAGTGATGCATGGTGACAGCCAAACTTTTCAGAATAAAGCTTCCACCCTTCATTCTGTGACTACAGGAGGTATTTAGCAAATGACAAAGCTGCGTGATGGGTGTAATTCTGTGTGGGGATTACACTGTACAGGATTATTCAAACACATTATTTTATCCAGGCAGACAAGTAAAGTTGATGTAGACCACCATCACTAGGGGCCAGAGATATTTTTTGCTTCTCGGGATTAGATACTGGATGTATTAACTTATCTTAATATTAAAAGACTTTTAAATCATGGTTTCTTTAATTATCCTTTAATATAGTCAATGTGCGATATAGGGTATTTAATTATGACTAAAATTTTAAAGTGTGGAATTTAGAAATTTTGAATTCATATAATTTTAAATAACTAATGAAAATGATGGCTAATTGTTTATTCTAGTCTAAAAAATAGTTGTTCAAATTTCTCAAGTATATTTTAAAAACATAAACTCACTTTGGACTTCAGTCAGCGATTCTTGAAGTCCCCTCACTATTTTCAGATAGGTTATGTTATTCATTTAAAATTATTTCAGGGGTGTGGGTGGGATCCTGAGGCACAGGAGCCTGGAAGTCGCTCCAGACAGGTACCAGGGTGTGGGCTAAGTTAGGCATATCCCCCCACAATTGGAATTGGTGAAAGAGTATCCAAGTGGACTTTTTTTGGAGAACCTTCAGAACAGGAAGGGAAGAGTGACTTAGACTTCCAATATCCAATATATAAACAAAATTGAAAGCCTGAAACCTAGACAAGTTAATACTCCATAAACAAGGAGGAAAGAAAAAAAAAAAGCATCTGAAGCGAGATCAAGCAAAACCAGACGCTTCTACATCAGCTGAAAGACATTTGTATTTGATCACAAAAGGGAAACCCACATGCCAGACGATGAAGGGACAACATGGGAAAGGCACAGGATAATCCCACACCAGCTCTACACACCTTAGAGAGATGCTACAGTGGGAACCCCCTGGAGGTGACCCAAGGAACAGAGCTTAGAGGATGTGCTGGATAGTTTAGTGTCAACTTTGACACACCTGGGTTGAGGGAGCCTCAATTGGGGAATTGGCTCCATTGGATTGCCTGGGCCACATCTGTGGATTATTTGTCTTGATTGGCGAGCAGTGTGGGAGGGCCCAGCCCACAAGAATGGTGCCACCCTGGACAGTTGCTGTGTAACTGTATACGAAGGCAGGCTGGGCAGGAGCCGGGCAAGCCAGTGAACAAGCATTCCTCCGGACTGTGCTTCAGCTCCTGCCTCCAGGTTCCTGCCCTGAGTTTGTCCTGCCATGGGCTCCTGTGATTAATGAATTGTGACTCAGTAGATGTAAGCTAATAAACCCTTTCCCTCCCCAAAGTTGGTGTTGGTCAGATGTTCTGTGTACAGCAATGGAAGACAGACTAGAACAGAGGAATAATTGCAGACCTAGGCAGAGAAATTGAAGAAAAATAAATAAGAATTCAGAGAACTAGAGAGAGAATGAAAAACTCAAAAAGGACTAGAGGATACAATGACAAACTTTGGAAAGAACTAAAGGAACAGATTGACAAATCCAGAAAGAACTAGAGGAGAAAAAAAACAAAATCTGAAAGGAAGTAGAAACACTGAAAAAGGAGCCAACCAACAAAGTAAGGCAGCACCAAGAGAGATTGAGATGCTCAAAAAGGAAATGGAAAGATTAAAAAAACACAGGATAAATGAAAAGGAATTAGAACACTCATCCAATCAAGAAGAAAGGAAAGGAAAAAAGCCTCAGAAAGAATGGAGGAAGCAGAATAAAGAATATCAGATTCTGGAAGATACACAGAGAGCAATACAAAGCTCAAATAAAGTAATATGAAAATTTAAAAATACACAAATTGGGGGCTGGAGAGAGTGGCTTAGCGGTTTAAGAGTGCCAACTACTCTGCAGAGGACCTGGTTTGATACCCAGCACCCACATGGTGGCTGAGAACCTTCTGTAACTCCAATTCCAGGAGTAACGCCAGTTCCAGGGGAATCTGACCCCTCTTCTATGTCTGCGGCATTGCATGACATGGGTGCACAGACCTACAGGCAACCAGTACATTCATACACATAAATAAATAAAATAAAAATTTAAAAAATACACAAAAGTGGAACAACCAGGAAATATGGAAATATGAAAAGATCAAACCTCCGCATCATTTGAATAGAGGAAGGAGAAAACTCAAGAGAATAATATTGATCAGATCTTTCACAGAAATAATAGATGAAAAATTCCCCAAACTAAAAATAGACAAACCCATACAAATACAGAAGCACATAGACTCCAAATAGACAAGATCAGAAAAGAAACTCCCCCACACCATATCATAGTTAAAATGCTAGATGTCCAAAACAAAGAAAAATTTCTGAAGGCTACAAAAGAAAAACAAGTCACATACAAAGGGAAACCCATCAGAAATTACAACTGACTTCTTAGCAAAAACCATGAAAGCAAGAAGAACATGAAGCAAAGCATTTCCTGTGTTAAAGGACTATGGATGCCAACCCAAAATACTTTACCCAGCAAAAATGTCAATTATAGTTGAAGGAGAGAGAAAAATCTTCCATGACTGAAACAAGATGGTAGAATACATGTCCAGAAAACAAACTCTTCAAAAACACTTGAAACAATCAAAGAGCAGAAGAAAGAGCAACAATCCTCAAACACCCTAGGAAAAAGAACTAATAAAAAACATAACCATAGGAGTAAAATCAGATGCTAGAAGTCCAAATGGATAATAAAGTGAAAGGAAGCAACACCATCTTTCAATTATAAAACCTTAAATATTAATGGGCTAAACTCCCAATTAAAAGGCATAGACTGGGAGAATGGATTAGGAAACAAAAACCATCTATATGCTGTCTTGACAAGAAACCCATCTCAAATTTCAAGAAGGCACAATTAAGGTGAAAGGATAGGAAGAAAATATTCCAAGCAAATGGTACCAAAAGAAGAAGCAGAGTTGCTATTCTAATATCAGACAAAATAGAGTTCAAAGCAAAAGAATCAAAAGAGACAAAGAGGGTCATAACATCTTTATTAAAGGAACAATTGACAATGAAGATCTCACAATCTTCAGGATCTCAAGGCACAGATTAACCCCAGCACACTAATAGTAGGGGACTTCAATACCCCACTAAGTCCTTTAGACAGATCAACAGGACAAAGGATAAAAAGAAAGACATCTGAACTAAAGGAATACAATACACCAAATGGACTTCACAGACATCAATTGAATATTTCATTCAACACGAACACCAGAGAATACACTATTCTACTCAGCACCTCATGGAATATTCTCCAAATAGACCACATACTGGACACAGGAAAAAAACTCAACAAATACAAAAGATTGAAATAATTCTCATGCATTCTATCAGATCACCGGGCAATAAAGTCAATATCAACACCAGGATAAACCCTACAACCTACAAGAACACATGGAAGACTAAACAACACACTCCTGAATAATGAATGGGTCAAGGAAGAAATAAAGAAATAAAAACATTCCTGGAACTGAATGACAATGATAATACAACACAGCAAAACCTATGGGACACTTTAAAAGCAGTCTAACAGGAAGTTTATAGGTCTAAGGCCTACATTAAAAAAAACAGAAAGAGCACAAGTGAATGATCTAACACTGCAGCTAAAATACATGAGAGAACAACAATGAACCCTAAACGCAGCAGACAAGAAGAAATAACAAAAATCAGAGCAGAAGATCAATAAATAGAAACAAAGAAAACCATACAAAGAAAAATCAATGAATCCAAAAGTTGGTTCTTTGAAGGAATAAACAAGATAGACAGACCTCTAGCCCAGTTAACCAAAAGAAAGAAGAACAATTCCAAATCAATAGAATCTGTGATGAAAGGGGAAATTCAACAGACGATGAAAAGATTCAGACAATATAAGGAATACTTCAAAACCTATACTCACTAAGTTGAAAACCTATAGGCGGGCATGGGGGGCATGCCTTTAATACCTACATTTGGAGGCAGAGCGTGCAGATTGTGAGTTCAAGGCCAAGCCTGGTTACAGAGTGATTCCAGACAGCCTGGGCTACAGGGAGAATCCTGTCTCGAAAAGACCAAAAAAAAAAAAAAAAAAAAAAAAAAAGGAAAACCTAGAAGAAATGAGATGAATATCTGAAATCCGGGAATCACCAAAGCTCAACCAGAAGAGATCCACACCTAAATAGACCAATAAACATGAAGAAATTGAAGATGTAATAAGTAGCCTCCCAACCAAAAAATGCCCAGGCCCAGATGGTTTCAGCGGCAGAATTCTATAAAATATTTCAAAAGACTACAACCATTAATACTCAAGTTGTTTAGAAGGATACAAATGAGAAGATCTCCCATCATGAAGCATCATGCTATTACCAAAGGCAGGTAAAGATACAACCAAAAGAGAAGAACTATTAGTCCCACCCTATGAACACAGATGCCAAATTCTAAACAGGATTCTGGCAAAATCGCATACAGACCCAATCCAGAATGATCATCCAACAGACCAGTTGGATTTCATTACCAGAGATGCAGGGATGGTTCATACGAAAATCAATAAGTATCATTCAACATATAAATGGACTGAAAGACAAAAACCACACCTTCATCTCAATTGTCCAGAGAAAGGCCTTTGACAAAATCCAGCATCCCTTCTCATGTTTAAAGTCCTAGAGGAAATAGACTGGAGGGATCATTCCCCAATGAAATCAGAGCCATATAGAGGAAACCCACAGCCAATATCTATCCTAAATGGGGAAACGACAGAAGCATTCCCCTTAAAGCAGAACACGCAAGGACTGCCCCGTCACCACTCCCTCCTTTCAATATATAGTGCTTGAACCTTGCTAGGGCAATAAGGCAAGAAAAGGAAATAAAGGAGTTCTAATTGGAAAAGAGGAAGTCAAGACTACCCCTTTTTGCTGATTGATATTATTGTTACCTAAGGGATGCTAAACCCACACAAGAAAACTCATAGAAAGTGATTAAGCACTTCAGTAATGGTGGAGGATACAAAATAAATCTAGAAAAATCAATAGCCTTCTTTTACACCAACAACAAGCAACTGAAGAAGGACGCAAGGAGACCTTCCCACTCACAATAGCTCAAAAAACAAAACATACCTAGAACAACCTAACCAAAGACACAAGGATCTCTACACAAAAATTTAAACCCTGAAGAAGGAAATTGAAGAAGCATCAGAAGATGGACAAACCTCCCATGCTCATGGATTGGGAAAAATAAATTGTAAAAAATGTCCATTCTACTCAAAACTCATGTGGCAGATTTTAATTGCAAACCCAATCAAAATCTGAAGAGTTTTTTTACAGGCTTGGAAAAAAAAAATCCCCAAGTTTATTTGGAAAAACAAAAGACCCAAATAGCCAAAGCAACCCTGAGTGAAAAGAGCAATACAGGGGGGAATGCTATACCAGACATCAAAACTATATACAGAGGACATATATAAAACACTTGTACTACACAAAAACAACCAGTAGACCAATGGAAAAAACTGAAGATCCAAACTGAGGCACATAACAATTTCAGCCACCTCATATTGACACGGGGCCAAGAAGACACAATGGAGGAAAGACAGCATCTTCAGCAAGTGGTTGTTGGCAAAACTGGATCCCACCTGTAGAAGAATGAAAGATTAACCCCTACCTCTTGCCCTGTACAAAAGTCAATCAAACAGATCATAAGACAATCATGTGTGAAACCCAAAACTCTGAGGTGAGAGAAGCAAAAAACTGGCAGCAGACTCCAAGACATAGACATAGAAAAAGCCTTCCTAAATCAGACAGCAGACTGCACAAGAATTAAAAGATCGAATTGAACAAATGGGACCTCATTAAACTCAAAAACTTCTGTACATCAAAAGAAAACAATAAAGGAAGTGAAAGAGAAAACCCACAGAGTGGAGGGAAACCTTCACTGCCAGATACATCTGACAAAGCATTAATTTCCAGAGTATACAAGCTACTCAAATAACAAAAAAAGAAAAAATGTAATTACTCAAAAGATGGAGCAAAAACTAAAAGACTTCACAGAGGGAATTAGAGATGGATGAAAACATCTTAAAAACTGTTCAATGCATCACTAATAATTAAGAAAAATCAAGACCACTCTAAGATAGTCATCTCACTCCGATAAGACTGCCAGGAGATCAAGAAAAACAAATGATATCAAATGCTGGAAAGTTGTGGGGAAAGGGGAACACTCATCCATTGCTGGGGAATGTAAACTTGTACAGCCACTATGGAAAGCGTGTGGAGAACCCTTAGAGACTCAAAATGAGACTCGGCAATTTGACCCAGTCATCCACTCCTGGGTATAGACTCACAAGAAGTTATCTTACTGCAGAAATACATGCACAGCTATATTATTGCAGCTCTGTTCACAATAGCAAAAAAGCGGAACCAACCCAAAATGCCCCTCAACTGAGATGGATAGAGAAAATGTGGTACATTACAAATGGAATTCTTGCAGCGGTAAAAGTTTCATGAACTTGCAGGTAAATGGATTTAGCTAGGACAGAAGATTATATTAAATAGTGTAGAGTAAACACAGTCCAAGAAAACAAATGCGTGTACCCTTATAATGTGGGATGCTAGTGCAACAAAACCCACGTTTGTAAATATTTCTTGTGGAGAGGTATGCATATTAAGAAGCACAATTAAGCAGAAAGACTGCATCAAAAAGGACTAGAACTACTGAAATGGTGAATCGAGGGGGAGGGGGTGGGAGGGAAGCGGGAGAGGGCACGGGTGTATGTGACTAATGTATATTTAATTGACGTGCGTTCAACAAGTATTCCAATTTTTCCCAGACACTGTATACAGGTTACAGGTGTTTTAGGACTTTAGTAAAAGTAAATATGTTGTATAATAAACAACATTGTTTAAAGGTTATGTTTATAAAATAGGATTTTAAATGCACCTGAGTAATTATGAAATATAATTGTTGTCTCACAATTGTTTTTTCTTAAAATCTGTAACAACAATAACTTTGGGATTAGGATATACAAAGTTCTTCTATAATAATTTTTCTGTTGTACAGTATCAATCACCTTGTAGCATTCTCTCTTTTACTTGTAGGGTGATTTAACTTAAAAAATTGAGTTTACTTCCCAAGTTAATAACATACAATCACCCAAAACAAGCTTGGGATGAATTTGATGAAATCTTGCCTTGATTCCTGACTAAGGTATGTGTACTACAACTACGCCTTTTTGAGACTCCATGGGTCAAAAAATAAAAAAACCTAAACTAAAAAGTTGGGATAAAGATATATATGAACTTTTTTGTCAAAACTTTGCAATTCAAATCTAAAACTAACTAGTGGAAAAGATTTTAGGTGTTCCCACAGGACGAAATGTCACCAACTTAAGGGCTGGAGAAAGAAAAGATACAGCTTTGCATTGTGGTAGGATGTACCAGGAAGTGCCAGCTCAGAAAGGTTTGGCCTGTAATGACATTGAAAGAAGAAAAGACCGCAGACGGCTACAGGCAGCCAAAGCCCTCTGTGGATCCGACTTGTAACAACTATGATGTGTCCTAACAAAATTTACCTTCTAGGTGCCACAAAATTTTAATAGAAGAGACTTTCTTAACCCTCCTTCATAGAACAGGAGGAATATGATGGTGATGAGGTCGATAGCCCTCTAACTGCAAAATTGGAGCGAACTGTTTTTTTTTTTTTTGGTCTTGTTTCAAGAACAGGGTCTCCCTGTAGCCCCGCTGGTCCGGACGCACAGTCTGTAGACCAGGCTGGCCTTGAACTCACAAAGATTCCACCTGCCCTCTCCCTCCCAAGTGCTAGGATTAGGGGTGCGCCACCACACCCGGCTGGACAACTGTTTACAGAAGTAATCTCTTAAGAAACTGGTAAAACGGCCTTCTTTAGTTGACTAATACACATAGGGAACTGTGAAAAGGATATTCTCTATTCAGAACCAAATATAATAACTAAAGTCTCCTTAAGCTGTGCATTTAATCAAAATATAGTAATACAGGATATATTATACAGGAGAGCTCTGATATTCAGCAATGGATTATTCTACCAAGGAGTTGTTGGCCAGTGGATCCAAGCACCCCCCCGCCCAAAAAAAAGGTAAAGGCCTTCTTTCCGGTAAACCTGGGATACCTGCAAGAAGAGAGGGCGATAAGTCCCTGCTGTCAAGGCCTGATGAAAGCATGGGAAAGATGTATTGAGACCACACATGCAGTGTATAGAGGTGTCCTCTGGAATACCAGAGAGTGGTAACCAAAGGCCACTAAACCAAAAAAAAGAAGCAAATAGGGTCTCCTTGATCAAGCAAGACTCCTCCACCAACACCAGCGACACCTCATCTTTCTGGAAATACTGTGCAGCAAGGCAGCCATATGCCCTGTATATCCCCAATCTAATTGGCTTATATGTTAGCTCTCTCTCCTTTGGAGGAATAACCACAGCGTGATGCAACAAGCTTATAGCCTCTTGAAGGTTAGGAGATGTTAAAGCCACAGTAAGACCATATCAATAATTTAACAGAAAAAAAATGTAAATTCATGGATTAACATACCATCCAAAACATCTGTGTCTATACTAAGTAACCTACGATAACAATTAGTAATGTTGTAAATACCTATATATCTAATTTCTTGTGCTTCATTAGTAGGATCGAAAGGTTAATTTCTGGACAAACTTCAGCCCATGAAAGGAAACAGCCAGAATTGACCAAGTCCCAAGAACAACAGCTCCAGATAAAGTAGACTGTTTTGCTTCTCATCCACCTGTGCCCCTTTTCTAAGCCTAGGGACAATCGTAGAATAGTGGCGTGGTATAATGTAAGGGCCTTTGATTGGGGTGAATGGTGAAACTATTTTTTTTTTTTTTTTTTTTTTTTTTTTTGATCAACTTGATTAAACACACAAGCCCCCCCCCCACCCCCCTGCTGGATGGGTGGGACCCATGGGCCCTTGTGTTGGTTTGGGCATAACTGCTTGTAATTGGTTTTACATGAATATGGTGGGCTTGTAAGCATAAATTAATTATTATTGTTAAAAAAAATAAAAAAAATAAGAGAAGTAATAGAAAAAAAGAATTATTTCACGGAGGATAAGTACAAAGACCTATGGGAAAAAGAGAGCAACAGTCCCGACCTAGGAGTTCAACTGCTATTACAAAACCAAGGATATTACTGAGTCTGGCTTCAGAACAGACACATCTTTTGAGCTCAATGGCAGTGTGCTCTGCTTGAGTCTTGTGGCAGCTCCTGCATCCAGTGGTGGTTCACTTGCCTGTCAGAGCTGAAGCTCTCTTTCCTTGTCAGTTCCGGCGGCAATGATACATCATCTGTCTTGGAAATGGATCAAATATTTTTTTTAGTGACACAACTGATCCAAAATGAAAACCAATATATTACAGCAGGCTGTGATTGCCAACTGAGAGGTTTTCATAACTATTCCTTCAAAGAATGTAGAACATCTGTAGTATTCTTTATCCAAATGACAATTGCTTTTCCTCCTAAATCACACCTTTAGGTCTAGAAGATTTTATTTTAGATCTTGAATTCTTTAACATTGACTATTGCTATAATTATAGTGAAACCTCATTTTTATATAATTATTAATTCAATTTCTATTTTTCCTCCAACTTTTGGGGGGTCTTTTTGAGTCAGGGTCTCCCTGTAGCCCCAGCTGGCCTGGAACTAGCTCTGTAGACCAGGCTTGCATTGAACTCACAGAGATCCACCTGCCTCTGCCTCCTGAGTGCTGGTATTAAAGGCATGTGCTATCACACCAGGCTTCCAACTTTACACCTTTAAAAATACAGAGGCTGATAAGGATTGTCATAGTGATTGAAATTTTGTTGCGGAGGTCATGCCACGCTTCACTTTAAGCATTTTAAAGTTGTTATATTAATAATACTACTTAGCTCATGAAGTTAATATTGATTATCAACCCGGCAAGACCAAGAATCACACATGAGTCAAGCCTACGAGCACAACTTTGAGTTATCTAGGTTCGAGTAATCTCTCTGCATGCTTGTGAGTGAAAAGCCCCCTTTAAGGATTTATTTTTATTATTTTAAATCATATGCATATGTGTTTCTGTTGTACAAATACGCACATGTGTCCAGGTGCTCACGGAGGCTAGAGGCTCCATTCCCTGGAGTAGGAGTTGCAGGCTGTGGGGATCCATCTGACATGGGTGCTGGAACTGAACTCAGGTCCTCCACAAGAGCAATCTATCCTCTTAGGCACTGAGTCATCATCTCTCCAGCCCCACTTTNTTTTAAAGAAATGTTTACATGAACTTTCATAGACATGGCACAAAAGGAGGTCATAAATCAAGTCATTTTCTAGACTAGGTTACACACCTAGTCTTAGGATCTGATAAAGATGGGGTTAAGTAGGCAGGAGGGGAAAATAGTTGATTCCTTAAGAAAAACAGAAGAGAAGGGCCATTCTTTAAGGGAGTGACTCTAGATAGACTGACTAGAGTCCAGTGGGAACTTGCACTGAAGGACATTTGGGTATACTACCTTGACTCGCTGGGCCTTAATGTAAGTGACAGGATGGATGAAATCCAATAGGGGAGCTGTGGAAGGGTGCTCATAGGTATGAAATACACAAAAATTCAAATAAAAATTTTTAAAAGAGAAACACAGAATAGTTGTTATAGCCATTGAAGAACAAACTCTTGGATCATATCAATATTGTAAAATTGATTTGTTTCTGATCTTTTTTTCTATTTTTCTGCCTCTGCATTTGACATAAAATTCACATGTGATATATAATAGGAGTATTAGACCTAAAGTTAAAATCATCAAGAACATAGTGTAGCCTAAAGACATAAAGAAGAAGTAGGTATTTTAAACAACCCCTAAACTCCCACTCTCTATATGCTTTTCCTTGTCAACATTTTCATATATAGTTAATAACCTCATATGGAACAGTAAGCTTTAGTTTTAAAAAAAGATTGTTTTTTATTATCCAAATTATTGTAACTGTTGTTTGTGGACAATAATTTGATTTTCCTTGTTAGCTTAGCATTACACCAGATTCCAACTGGTAGAAGTAAACGGAAAGTCATATTTCAAAACCAAAAAAGGTACAATACTATAGCATCTTAAATTCTTTTCCAACAGAGTCATTTCCTCAAGTACCAAATATTAATAGGGACAGAGTAGAAACAGGAGACCAGACTTGTGACAAATGAGGCTACCATAAATGTGTGTGGAATAAAATCTTATTTCTTATTTCTCGATCAGAAAGGAAAATGGACACTGAGGACTGAGGACGTGGCTCAGTCAATAAAGGCCTTGGAAGTGTGAAGACCTGAATTCAGATGGCCAGAACCCACATAAAAGTTTGTATTCAGTGACATGTGCCCACCATCTCAACAAAGGTGGGTGGATCCCTAGTGGCTGTTGGCCAATGAACCTGCAATAGGTGGCAAAGCTCCTGGTCAATGAGAAATCCTTGCTGAAAAATAAAGTGCTCAGGACCCACACTTAAGATTGTCCTATGACCTCCACATATATGGTATGAAGGTATGCATGCATCCTCACATGTGAACATATATTCAGCCTTCAACATGAACACACACAAAGAAAGACAAAAAGGACTCCAGCAAAAGTCATTTTGTGTTAGAATCTATCAACTTTTCCCTGGACAAATGTGAGTATTGCTTAGTCTTTCTTCAACCCTGGCTAACTGTACCATGGAACAACTTGAAGACAGTTAATCAGGAAACACGAAACACTGGTTCTTAAGACACAGTCATTTAGGTTAGAAGCTTCCTCTCTTTTGAAATAACACCATCTATGTCCCATTTTTGAACATTAATCCTTTCTTAAAGTTATGACATTTTTTGAGAAAGACTGAGAAAGAGATGAAAAGCATGTTTGGCAGAATACATGAGCTCTGGTGGGGTGGGGGTATAGGGTAGGGGACATGGGTCTAGATTTGACAATCTTTTACAAAATATATATTAAAAATAAATAAATAAAAAAGCAAAAAAGAAAACCATTCTTATGAAATAAAGAATTGTGCTCGCTTCTGCAGCACACGTACTAAAATTAGGACGATATAGAAATTAGCATGGCCCCTTTGCAAAGATGACATGTAAATTTTGTGAAGCGTTCCATATTTTTCTGCCACTATCATAGGCTGTTTAAATTTAAAAAACTGAATAGAAACACTGAACACTGTAAAAATGCACTTTTGCACTCAGAATACTTTGAGTTGTTGCAATATTAGATTAGCCATTTTGTTGTTACAGAAAATCCTTAACTGTTATTGATGGTTGTTGCCGTAACAGTATATTTCTACCTCTAGTAATGAAATTTATGTGCTAGATTTCAATATCCTTGAGCCTGGGCAAGTGCACAAGCCTTTTAAAATAGAAACATGGTTACTTGCACAAAACTATCAGATATGAGAGATCATTAATGCCCTTGAAGTTTTTTTTGTGGGGTGAAACAAATCGTAAGAATTTGAATTGTTCCCTTATTTAGTATTGAAATTAAGTCTACTTAATCTATCAAATCATGTTCAAGCCCTGATTTTATATACTTGTATCTATCAATAAAAATTGTGAAAAAAGTAAAAATGTTAAAAAATAAACATAAGTCTATAAATTTAAAAAAAGTTATGACGTTTTTATAATTTTTAGCAGATTCAATTTGTCCTAAAATTCTTAGACCAGTATTTAAACTTCCAAAAATGTCTCCTTTGGCTTAAGCATTTAGACAATTGTGATAAAAAAATAACACACACACACACACACACACACACACACACACAGAGCAAAACGAAAAGCTGCCATGAATGCTGTTGCCATTGGATACTCATTTTTAAAAATAATTTGGATCAAAAGAATCAAACTTGGGGTTTACTTAACCTTGTGGTTGATTTGTATCCTCGGTTATCTTAACAAGACTTAATAGACTCCATGTTATTCTAAGGAAGGCAGAGGTTTGATTATGCCATAGGACTTTCCAGAACCTTTATTATAACTTTAGCTTTTAGTTTTAATTTTATTTTTTAGTTTTATATATATATATATGATTATATATTATATATATATTTATTATATAATCCTTTATTTATGATGCTTTGTGTATTTCATACATCATTTTCCAATTCGGTTCAGGCATATTTCCCTTTCCCTTCCTCCCATCCCCACCCCACCCCATCCCAAGATCATGCATTCTTTGTCATAAATGTCATGCATCTTTTCTCTCAGTTTTTTTTTTCATTTTTAACAATAAGTGATAATTTATGAGTACAAGCATCCTTTTTCATGTAAAACCAATTTTGCAAGCAGTTGTGCCCAAACCCACACAGCCCATTGGTCCCACATCCAGCAGGGGGGGCTTGTGTTCAATCAAGTTTGTAAAATGAGTGTCAGGACTATATTGCTGTAGTTTCACATTCACCCGAATCACAGCCTTTACATTCTACCATGCTCCCTTTCCGCAGATTATTCCCTAGCTCTTAGAAAAGGGCACACAGGTGTGGATGAGAGCCAAAACAGTCTATTTTCTCTGGAGCTGCTGTCTTGGGAATCTGGTCAATTCTTACTGTTTCCTTTCATGGGCAGACAGTTTTTGTCCAGGAATATCTTTCGATCCTACTAATGGAAGCACAAGCAATTAGATTATATAGGTATTTAATAGTACTAATTGTTATGCTAGGTTTGGCTTTTGGTATGGACACAGATGTTTGAATGGTTTGTTAATCTATGAATTACATTTTTTTCTGTTAAAATATGATTAGGGGTCTTACTGTGGCTTATAACATCTCCTAACCATTAAAAGATGTAAGCTTGTGACATCAACCATGGGTTATTCCTCAAAGTAGAGAGCTAATAGCCAATTAGATTTGGGATTTATATAGACATTTGGCTGCCACTGTTGCACAGTTATCTCCAGGCAGTTGAGGTTTTGCTGATACTGACAGAGGAGTATTGTTTGACTTAAGGAGACCAATTTATGCTTTATTGGTTTAGTGTCCTTTGGTAACACTCGGACCAAACCACGTACATGCATGTGTGGTCCAAGCACCCCCATGCTTACATTCAAGGCCTTTGACTCAAGGCCTTATCACCCTCCTTCTTGCAGGTAATTCCCAGTCAGAGGAGTGTAGCCTTTACCTCTTTGTGGGGCTTGGATCCTCTGGCCAACATCTCCTTTGGAGAATAACCATTGCTTGATGTCAGAGCTCCTGTGTAATATAACAAGTGCATAGCTTAAGGAGACTAGCATTATATTTGGTTCTGAGTAGACAATAATCCTTTTTACGTTTCCTATGTATATTAGTCAAAGAAGGCATTTTTAGCGTTTTTATAAGAGATTACCTCTTAAACTATGCTCAATTTACAGTGGAGAGTGACCTCATCATCATCAATTTCTCCTTGTTCTATGTGGGAGAGGTAAGAAATTCTCTCATATTAAACTTTGTGGCAGCAACCTAGAAGGTAAGTTTTCGTTAGGACTCATTATAAAATAGTTGTTACAAGTAGATCCACAGAAGGGTTTGATGTCTGTAGCAATCTTGAGGCTTTTCTTTCTATTCAATGTTCAGACTGGCCAACCTTTCTACTGGCACTTTCTGGTAATCCTACACAATGCAAAGCTATAACTTTTCTTTCTCAAACCATTAAGTTGGTGACATTTTTGTCTTGTTGGAACCCATAAATCTTTTTCCCATAGTTAGTTTTTAAGATTTGAATTGCAAGGTTTTTTTTTTTTGGGGGGAAACCCAAAAAGGTTTCATATCATCTGTATCCCCCTCCCCTTTTTTTTAGGGTTTTTTAGTTTTTTTATCCCATGAGTCTCCAGAAGGCAGTTGGATTATACATACCTATAGATGTGGTCAGGCACAGATTTCATCAAATTCAACACATGCTGTTTTTCGGTGACTATGTGCTATTTATTTGGGAAATAAACTTAATTTTTACATTAAATCATCTTATAGGTGAAAGAGAAATGCTACAAGGTGATAACTGTACGACAGAAAAATTTGACAGAGAAACGGGTTTGTATGTGCCAGTCTCAAAGTTATTGTTATATATAAGACATTTTACTGTAATAAACAGAGGATGTGAATGCAATAAGTCTAGAACATCGAGATGTTACATTTTTTTTAAAAATTTATTTAGTTTTTGTAATAGTGTTGATGTAGAATGACTGTCCTTGCATGCTAGAGGTTCTTGTGCACCCGTTGTGTGCAAGCCGCATGGAGGTCCAGAAGAGGGTCTGCGGATTTCCCCTGGAGCTGGAGTTTCTCCTGGAATTGTGAGTTTCATAGGTTGTCTCGGCGCCACTGTGGGGTGCCAGGGGTATCGAACCTGGGTGCCTTCTGTCAAGAGCAGTCGGTACTCTTAACCGCTGCACTCCAAGCAATTCCTTATCCATTTTATGCCGAGGTACAGTTTTAAACAACAAATGCTATGTTTAATATTCCACATATTTACTTTTACTTAAGTCATAAAACACCATGTAACCTGTTACCAGTGTCTGGGCAAAACTGGATACTTGGATTGAACTCACATCAATTTAAATATGCATTGATCTAATATACACTTGTGTTGTCCCTCTCCGTCCCCTCCCACCCTTCCCAATTCACCAATTTCAGTCAGTTTTCTGTTGCGGTCTTTCTGTTGTTGTTCTTTTAATTATGCATCCCTCTCCACGAAAATATTTATTAACTGGGTTATTGGCACTAGCACTCACATTATGAGGATACCATTTGTCCTTTGTTTTTCTGGGACTGTGTTACTTCACTTAACATAAGTCTTCTAGCTCCATCCATTTTACCTGCGTAAGTTCATGATGTTGTCCTCTTTACCACGCATAGAACTCCATTGTATACATGTACCACATTTTCTCTATCCAACTCATCAGTTGAGTGGCACCCTGGGGTTTGTTCCAGCTTTTTGCTATTTGTGAACAGAGCTGCAATTAAATATAGCTGTGCATGTTATCTCTGCAAGAGTAAGTTGTGTCTTGTGGGCTATATACCCAGGACTCCACATTCGTATGACTTGGGTCAAATGCGGGTGTGTTCTGTATGTCTTCTAAGGGTTCTCCACACTGGCTTTCCNACTTATGTCATTTCTAATACTAGAGACAGTTTGTCCGCTGAAAAGTTGTTAAACATCAAACAAATTAATTAAACTAAACAGGTTTTAAAACAGTTGTTGGTGGTAAAATGCAGTGGATGTTGACAGCTGGAAGTAACGTGAATTCCAGATATTTAAAATCAATGAGAACTTCATGTTTCCTGTTTAATTATAACCAACTAACTTTACAAAATTTAATGAGAAATCAATAATTACTAATCTACTAAAGAAAAAGTTTGTCGGCTCCTCATGACATCTGGTGGGTGTGAAAATGCTCGTCTTGTTGATAAAACACTGAGGTTTGAGCTTTCACTGAACTGTACACATTGAAGGTGTGCTTAAAAAGCAAAGCAAAACAATGAAGAGAAGCTACTCTGCAAGCTGTCCAGCAGCCGGCTAGAAAATAAAAGCCAATACTGCCGAAATGATTTTAGGGCGACAAAACTGACCACTAATTCTGCAGCTAAACGTAACTACCATAAGAAATTCTGTAAGCTCGATATTTTGAAAACTGCCGCAAATAATATGAATTTTTTTTTTAAGTGCAACTTTAGCGGTACTAGATGGTTACATTCGCCCATAATATAATAACCATCTTTCTCTTTTGACAGTACTTCACTCTGCTTGCTTATTGAGCCTGTTTCTCTGAATTCTGCCCTCCATGTGCCTTCACCAATTCTGCTTGTTCTTGATGCACTATGTCGAGCTCCTGCTTCCCAAGCTGTGCTATGCGATAATGTCTATCTAAGGCAGCACACCTTTTTTGGAGCAATTCATCATCACAGGAATGCTAGGAGTGTGCTTTGCTCTAGCCTCTAAATCCTGCTGGAGCAATTCTAACCGGGATTGATTTGTGTTGTGAGAAAACACCAAAAAGATTTATGGGATAGCCTTCATCAGGGAGCCATAGAAGGTGTGATTAGGTGCACTGGGCCCTGAGCAATGGGAAGAAATCCATGTAGGAGTCACCAGGCTACTGCCAACCCCAGCCTCCCCCTCAGAATCTATGAGTCAGCCCAGGCCCTCCATTCATTAGGCTGACTACAGAGTTTCCAGGACTCCAACCATCCTCAAATGTGTCTCCAGGCTCAATGCACATAGTTGACACAATTACATGTGTAATTATGAACTAGCATTTATATAGGTGAAGTGGAATATCTCTATTTTTATTAAGGTACAGATTGCAATTCACATAGATTTTTTTTAAAAGGCAAAATATTTCAACACTGATTGGATATTTGGGGATCTAAGAAAAAGACAGAAACAAAAAATAATGTTACCAAGGAAAATTGCGATCCATATGATATGTTTAGCAGATAATTGAAGGCAAGATAGCATCCAAAATGATCAATCTCTCTGCTAGATTAAAGCCCTTCATCTGTCTATCTGTCTTTGGGGATTTCGTCTGCCCTGAAGACATGATGCTGTTGTGTGTATGTGTGATGTGTACAACTGGATTGTGTGGGTGCGTGCATCGGACATGTGCTCAAGTCGTGATAAATAATCCGTTAGGACTTAGAAAGGAAGCGAGGCTTTGTCTTACTCCAGTAAAGCGTAGCCTCAGCTAGACTCATTCTTGAAGGATACTCTTTCAGCATAGCAAAAAAATGAACTCCAAAAAGGCTAATTCAATTTGTACAATATTCCACAATGATTAGATAATATCTATCATGATTGGGAGAACTATGATGCTACAATCACTTTAAGATTATCTTAAATAAGTAATATTGTATTCCTAGTATAATCAGACTCAACGTAATATGGGGCATTTCAAAAATGTCTACTATCTGGGCTGGAAAGTTGACTCAGCAGTCCAGAAGGGACCTGGCATTTGGTTCCCAGCACACACAATAGATGCAAGCGGCTAAAAACTACCATAACTCCAGTTCCACTGGATCTGTATGCTCCTACACTGGCCCCATAGCACATAGTACACCTTACATAACATGCAAGCCAAATAATTTTTTATTATACATGTAATCTCATAATTTGATTTTTATTTAAACTCAGGTCAACCCTTATCCTGTCCTTTTTTTTTTTTCTTTAAAAATATATTTTATTGTCTAATATATTATTTTATTCTATCGTGGCTGTACTGACTATAGGTCTCCAGTACAGATAAGTGCACCACTGTGTTATGCAATCATGCCCAACCTGAGTCAGAAGATGCGTTCGATTCAAATCCTCTGAAACTTGTGTTACAGATGGGTTATCAAACTTCCATGGGGCTGCCTGGCGACGAAATCAACCTTGGAGTCCTCATACAAGAAGCCAGAACTAGTGCTTCTTTTACTGCTAACCATCTCCAGCCCAATACTTAAATAATTTTGAAATAATTTTACAAGTCAAGCAAGAATAGCAAAGGCAAATAATGCCCTATGATTCCACACTTCAAAAAGCACACAGAGTTAAAACCTTGAACTTGACAGAATAAAGAAAAGCATCTCTGTAGAGCGAATGGAAACAAAGGGTATCCAAATGCAGTACTCGACCTCAGCCCCTCAGTAGCTTCTTGGTTCATTCTCTCCAGCAAGTGAAAAGAAAATATGCTCACACCTAGCCTCCTTACCTGTCTGGCAATATAAATGAGGCGCTTTCTGTATTGCTCCTCAAGACTTCCTAAATGAAACTGAGCCCACTTCCTGTGCCCTCTATGAATGCTGCATTAATTTCCTTCTTTTACCCTTGTGTCTTTCTTACTCCCTGCAAACATCTCCCACAGCCACTTCTCAGATTTATTTCTCATACTTTCATGCTTCTCAGATCTTTGCTTCTGAGGCACTTTGAATCTAATATTCACAATTGCTAAATGGCTAAATGAAACAATTGTTTTTGAATCTCCTAATTCCAAAGCTCGTGACTTGTCAATTGGACAAGCTGTGTCTGCATATGGCAAGAATAGATAATCTCCTTTGTGCTTACATATTTTTAGACAGGTGGGATTTTTCTCAGAATTGTGGCATTTAATTTTAAAATCGTGATTTCACAACATTAACACTATTTCCAAAGTGTTAAGTTTGAGATACACCATGGTGGGCTTATTAAAAAACAATTGAATGTGACACCATTCACAAGTGGCTTCTGTACTGTTGCCTCTTGAAGGGTAAGGTGGAGAAGGTGTCTGTGATCTTCCACAGTGTCTGTGGAGGTAATCACATAACAGAAGAGATTTGTCACTGATGCAGCTTGATATGTTGGTCTCAGTGAGCCGAGCTGATACTGACTATGTGGGCAGATAGGGCTTACTCACCAGTGCCGCTAAACACAGTAGAACTTATTAGTACTTTTTATTTTATTCTGCTGTGCTATGCTTTTGTATGTCGGAGTATTTGTGTCTGTCATGTCTGTCTCGTCTGTGTTTATGTATGCTGCATGCGTCATATTAGATTACTGAGGACTAAGGCCAAATGTGTTGTCCTCCAGAGTGCCAATCTTGCTAGTTACTTAATTTTAAATGACATTTTTTAAATCATTTATTTTTGTGTTTTATGCGTTGTTGGGAGCTATTCTTTGCAGCCTGGCTATTTGAGATAAGCGATAGTTTGCTCAGGGTCAGCCTCTTCCTCGGGGACAAATCCAGGCTGTCAGTCTTGGTAGCTAACACCTTTATCAACAGAGTCATCTCACAGGCTTCCAACTTACTTTATGAGACAGAGTCTCTCATTGAATGTTTACCTAATCAAATAGGCTAGGGTGGCTTTTCAGCAAACCCAGAATCTTCTTCCTATGCCTTCTCTGGAGACTGGAGATTAATAAGCAGCGTACCACCGTGCATAGAACTATTTTTTTTACATAGATTTGAGAGTAAAGCTCAGGTCCTGATGCTTGCATCACCAAAACAGCTAACTGAACATTAAACACCTGCTTCAGTCCTCTCTCGCATGGCACTTTTTTAACACTTTAATTATTATTTAAATAAGCCGGGTGCCTAAGTGGCTGCACGCCTTTAATCCTAGCACTTGGAGGCAGAGGCAGGAACGTTCCTACCAACGCGCGAATCTTTGCTGAGCTTCTAGGCCAGCCTGGTCTACCAGAGAGTTCCAGGACAGCTGAGGCTACAGGGAAGACCGCTCGTTGAAAAAAGACCAAAAAAAAAAAAAAAAAATTATGAGCATTTGACATCATACAATGTCCTAATCCATTGAGCCTGCCCTCTCCAATGCTCTAAACTCCTGCTATCAGAGCTCATGCCCCCATTACAATCATCAGTGCTAAATCCTATTCCAGTCAAACTTTAGAACCCAGATGTCTTTCTGGCAAATTCATCCACTGTAGTCTAGTCAGCACATCTAGAAATCCTAAGATTAAGGCGACTTTCCCACCCAGCAGTGATCAGTCTCCTATAGTTCTTAGTTCAGAGCCAGTCCTCCACCCATTTCATTTGCTCCACTCCACTCTGAGACCTCTGTCTGAGTGCCATGGGCCCTTGTGCTTATCGATGCCAACCAACATCGCCACAAGTTCACAATGCTGCCCAAGCCTGTCTAGTAGTCTTGCAAAACCCTGCCTTCCTATGTCAGATGCCTACCACTTTTGGCTCTTACAATTTTTCCGTCCCCTCTTCTGCAGCAATCCCTGAGCCAAAACATGTATAGTTGAAGCTTCACACCTAAGATTTGTGGAACATAGCCAGAGCATAGCAGAATGAGGGGCAGGGAGTAAAATTGGTGCATCCCTCAATTCTCAACAGTGAAACGTTCCATTATTTCTGTGGAGTGTTGCATGCCACACAGAAGCCACAACTGCGCCCAACTTTTGTTAGTTTGTTGGCATTTTAGCATTCTTTTAATTTGCATTTCCTCTATTATGAATTAAGGTTTCAACATCTTTTCACATTGGCCTTAAGCATTTGTCTAGGCCCGGATGAGAGTTGGCCTCAGAGGTTTAAGTGCTGTTAGCCGACTGCTCTGCAGGGACCCAGCGCTTCATTCCCTGACACCCACACGACTGCGCCAACTTTTTAAAGGATGGGAGATGAGCCGTCCAGAGGGCTGTTGTTTCTAGATAGGGATTCCTTATATTACTTACTTTTATATTTACGATGTGTAGGCTGTGTTTACTGGATGTGTTGTAAGGCGGCCTGTCGATGTCAGGCTTAATACCTACAGAGGTCAGAAGAGGTAGCTTAGATTTGACCTGGAACTGCAGTTATAGCGATCAAAGTTAGCGCCATTGGCCAGAGCCAGCCAGCACTCTTCCTGCGACCATCTCTTTTTTTTTTTTTTTTATTAATTTTATTTATTTCTGTATGCGTATGAGTGTATTGTATCACCTGCACGTAGGTTGTTGCATTCGTGTCATGCAGTGCTCTTTGAAGTCAGAAGAGGGCGTCGGATTCCCCTAATAGCGTACTAACTGTTGTTACTATGTTCATACCGTGCATGCAATTGGATAAAAAGCAGTTCAGACGGTTCTTCCTGCAACCAAGAAATCGAGTGCGCGCTGCTTGTTGGGTACTGAGACCAGGGCTGGTCATCTATATATTTGCGCATAAATGAATGAGGTCGGCGGCCAGCCTCTTAACCGCCTAGGCCTCATCTCTCCAGCCCCCTGCTGACCATCTCTATCCCACCCACTTCGGCGGGCCAAACAATTTTTTCAAAACTTGCAAGCGCAAATAACCTATAAACAGATACTCACAACAAGAACCTTATCCATGGACTTGATTGATATGATTTAAAAGCTAAAGCTTCCTGAAAACATTAAAAGTATCACACTATTAGGAACAAGGCTTTAACCTGCAGGGTAATAAAATCCAGCTGTAAGTATCCCCACCTAAGTCCCCAGGTAAGTCAAGGATTCCAGAAAGCCAACCTTAATAAGCCTAGAGTCTGGCGTTTTTATAAACAGGATTACCTCTATAATAGTGTCTCCAATTTACAGGCAGAACTAATCATCCTGTACTGCATTCCTGCAATCTGCGAAAGAATTACTGGAACATTCTGCAATTATGCCACCCTGGAGGCAAGAAACAAGGCCCTGTATCTCACCCTTCCGGGCAATCGTACTTCATTCTCGATACAAGTCACTACATTTGCTCTCTCCACCTGCCTGACCCCACTTCCTTGCGCCCTGCCCGCCTTACCTTTGCACTGTTATGGGCCATGGCCAGGGATGTAAGTCTGGGGCTGGGTTAAAGTGGTAGCCTGCTTCATGAAAAGCTCACCAATTTTAATATGCTGGTAAACTCATCCTTTGCCTACCTAAGATCAGGCAGGCCACTCATCCGCACGCTCAAATAAAAGTCCCACGAGCGTCACTCCTCTACTCCATCTAGCCTGCTAGACTTATTGTGCTGCTGCGCTCTCACGAGGAAGTCAGTCGTATCAACCTTACACTAGTAGACCTTAAACTGCTTAGACTCATATAACTAGGTGTATACAAGTGTCTAGGAATAATCCAAGCCCCAATATAACGGAGCTTAACAGCCTATTGTGATCTACTTAAGAAAAGTTATAATGGTCATCGCTCACTCAATCAATGAATTCACTGTAACCAACTGCTAATCTTTTAAATGGTCAGATTTGACTTCATTACAGTGATAAGCAGCTAGCTTTTCTGTCTTTCAAAATAGGGTCAGCTATACATGCTGATACATACGGGTTCTATAGAAGCGCTAGACAATTATAAAAGGTATATCTTTTAGGAATGGATGCCCGCACACATTAAAAGATCGGCCAATCCTGTCCTACCAACCTAAGGTTTCATTAATGGTCACTTGTGCTAAAAAAAGCCCATGCCCTTTATGGTTTGTCATATTCAAATCAATCTTTTCATTTCAATCATGTAAAGTACTTTGTACCTTCCAATGTAGTACATCCTATGATACAAATTTGTCAATGCAAAGTTGAGCTATACCTGGTAGCAATTTATATTTGTGCTTGTTGTTTTTTTGCTTTGTCTTTGGCTTGCGAGGAATCTTTCCTTCAAGACAAGGGTTCTTCCTAAGGTTGCCGAGTGACATTTTATCTCGCACAGCCTTGGTTTCCTGGCAACGTCATTTGTCTGACATACAAATCTTTTGTTACCAGTCGCTGGCCCCATGTAACTCAACAAAGAGTTACGGTCTTCACTAACTGCCTCTGATTTTGAAACCTTCCCGTGCAAATGTGCCTTAGAACCGCATTAAAGGTTTGTGCCCGCCAACCAGACCCGCTGTGCCTACCTTTAGCCCATTTGAACAACTAAAAATGGTTAAAACCAATCCCATTCCATATCTATAATCCTTGTCCCATAATCCGGCCCCCCACGCTACAGTTTTTTTGTTCCGACGCCAAATATGAGTCAGACGTGTCTGAGCGTATTAATCTAGTTATTTACTGAACCCAAAGTTATTTATTCTCTGATTCCCCCTCCACTTTTTCTATTGGTGACTTTCTATCTGCTAAATTCTCGTAGAATCATTCTATTCTCCTGCCAGAGGTTAACAGTGCAAAAATGTGGGTAACAGCGTAGTTCATTTTTACTATGTACATCTCAATGGCTTGCAAGGAAAACATGTCATTATGGCACAGGCATCCCAGTCCACGAATGGCCTAGGGACGCTGCATTCTCAATAAGAGGAGGCTGCATGAAACCCACCACTCCATTCCACCCCCCCCACCAAACACCCCCCCCACCTTAGGTGCTTCTTCTCCATGTTTTGCCCATCTCAAAGCCGCCTGTTTCTCCTCTTCCTACCTGGCTGTGACCTTCAGCTGTGAGTAATCCTCGATGCTATTCCGTTATTCAAGCTTGTCTTCTGCCCTTTTAACCTTTATTTTTGCCTCTTTTCTTCAACTGTACCGACGGGTAAGCTCATAAGCAAACCTTAATACATAAATCATCTATATCAAAGATAGAACTATAAAAGAAGTAGCTAAAGCTTATTTTACCACCCAAGTGATTTACTGATAGTTAAAATTAGACCAAATAATAAATTTTTCCAAGGTTAAAAGTAACCGGTTATGAACTTAACTAAATAAGGTTTAACACGGATTTGACCTTTGACACAGATGAGCAACACAATGGAGAAATGAAAGCCTCTCCAATGAGCCCCTGCTAAAAACAATATACACCAAGGAACATACTGAAAATAATTACAGAGAACGTTGTATAACTAGATCCGTATTAACGTTGTGCCATCTCAAAGTTATTGTATATAGATTTTATGAAAACAAATGTGAAATAAGCAATTATATCTCCATTTTAACTCAGATGCCTTACCATGTTTTACTTTATTTGTATGTTCAAAAACTGAGTGTAACATTTTCAAAATGATAATATTAATTAGTAGATTTCTGTTTAAATTAGGTGTGGCTCACTAAGGGTAAAAAATTATACTGTATATTGCTGCATTCTTTGCGATATTCTTCGGCCTGCAGCATGCTTAAGCTTCTGTTGGGTAAGATACAAACCCAAAAGATGCGACAAGTTTTCCGTTGTCGAGCCTTTCCAATGGCGTTACAAAGTCTAAGCCAACAGGGCTGATTCATAGCACCATTTTGTTCTAAACTTATGAAATTAAGTATTCTCCTGTTTGTGTTCTCCTGTTTCTCCACTACAAAAGAGAGACACCAGTGTGTCAGTGTTGCTAGGACTCTGGCTGGCATGCACTAAAGGAAATTTTGCCTCCTGAAGGAAATTCCATTGAAAGAAAAGAAATTCCAACACAGGGAGCCTGCTTTGTATGTAAAGTGCCACCAGTAGGCTGGTAAATGCCTTTGCTTTTGTGATTCCAGCGGGGTTCAGGTAACAGTACTGACGAGTCATCGAGTCCTCCATGGAGCTAGTTACTGGCCGGTTCAAGTTCCATCTGACTTTGAGGAAACTTGTAGGAGTTGGAGCTAACACTTTCCGTTTTCTGAGTATTGTCTCCATGGGCTCATGTTGGAATATTGATTGGATTTTCAGGCTACCTCTTCCAATTGCAGGATGCCTCAAATGGAACAAACCTATTAATCCGAAGTATTATGTGAAGAAACAGAGAAGCTCAGTTTTAGAACTATGACTGCAAAGTACTATCAAGAGCCCACACACACTTCTTGGGAAAGACATTCCTCCCAGCAAAAAGGGACACATTCTTTATCTAGTCGGGGATTGATTGGGATCAATTAGCTGCTGACCGAGTACGTGTGGTGACTTAACACGCCATGATTAATGCCATTTTGGTGCCCTGCGATTCTGAGGAAGTGGCTTTTTTCTTGGATGATATTCAATTCCGCCTTTTGTATAGCCCTATTATAGAGTTTAGGATGAATTGCCAGCAGCCCCTGAAAAGATGAAGTAACTGGTTAGGAAGTGTCTTTGCAAAATAGCGACCTTAGCCTCTTGGCTAAAAATTGCGCCTGGACAAAAATAATCAGGTGGGTAAATGCATCCCAGCACTCTTACTGCAAGGCGGGAGAGAGTGCTCCCATAATATCGAGCTCTGGGGTTCTAATCTCCAACTGTTTAATTACGCCCAAAATGAGCGTAACTTTTGCTCTTACGGCTCTACTTATATTTTTGTCATATTATGATTTAATCAAAACATGGCCTGTTATAAGTTAAGGAAAAACATGTTCAATTCACAGTACGCTTATTTAAGTTTGAAGAGCCACCTAGCTTATAATAACTAGCCCAAGCACTCTGTCGACAGTCTTTTAGAACCCATAACCAGAGCATAAGTTTTTTAAGTGATCCAAAGATACAATAGAGAAACAGACTTTTTTAAGCAATATTCAGTGTACACAGACCCAAAATTGGTTTAAATATTCTTAAATTACTAAGGTGTCCATACAACCAATATATGATTTTCAGAGAGCCTATAATTTTATTCTTAACCCTTATATTTAAGATTGAATTCTATCAAATAAAACTAAAAACATCTGAGCTGCCTGTAGACAGTCCTCAGCAAGCTGTGCCAACACGATTCTGCTAAGATGTCGGTCCTGGTGTCTAAATAAATGAAGTTGTATGGAACTAATTATCCAGTAAGCTCTTTAAGGTAAAAACAATAAGCTTCCAGTGTAGAGGATCATGCCAGTTATTTAATGAGAGGTTAGGAGAGATGTTATAGCGCAGATATGTTAAACATCTGCTGGATCAGCTGCCGCGGTTGTGGCCCGGCTCGACATGCCTACTTTTAAGCCCCTGAGCACTATGGGGGGAGGCCAGAGCCAGAGCGATCTTGTGAGCTTCCCAGCCGCAGCTGGGGCGTAACAGGCGAGACCTCTTCATGCAAAAAGCAACAACAAAAAATATTATTGAGAGAGTAATATTCGAAGTATTTATGTAAGTTTATGGTTGAGGCAAAAATCGGCTTCATTTGGAATCTTGCCCCCCTTCTGGCAAAGAGCTGGAAGTAGTAAAAATAATAGTTTTTAAAAGATGTTTCATGATATTAAGCCATATATTATATAAAACATAATACTATGCCGAATACCTTGTGTTGAACTATGCCTGTCACCATTACATAGTATATAAAAATTATGATGACAATATTCGCAATCATACAGCTTAATATACAACTTTATCGTTTAGGCTAGTTTCAGGTTCCTACTCCTACCTCGTCTTATCATGTACACCTTTAGTGGGGATCCTCCCCACCCTGTGTGCCACAATTTAGTTCACCAGTCAGTCAAGTCGGTCTGTTTTCTGATTCCCTAGCCTGTGGGTCCTGCCCTTTTAATATTCCGCATTATTTTCAAATAATATCTGCCCTACAGAGATATGTCCAGAAAGCTAACAGAATCTTTAACATAGGGTGTACATATTACATATACCTGTGAGGACCATTTTTTCTATTATTAATATGCAGTATTGTTATGAGAGGCGCAGTCTGCGCCAGAGACTGGTCTCCCTCCAGTGGTTTTACGCAGTGGGCGGAAATATTTACTTGAACTGCCTCTCTTGCAGAGGGACCGCGGGCAAGTTCAATTCCGCATCCTCACATGGGTGCCTAAGCAATCCGTGATCTTTAACTTCCAAGCTTACCGAGAGAACGGAAATCTGATAGCCTCACTCTCTCACTACCTCCTGCCATCATTATGAGGGGCCAGTTGATCACCAATGACATGGGTTTGTCCTTTGTTTTGTCTTCACCAATGCTACCCTCCCAGACAGGGGTACAGCATAAAAAAATGATAACTAAATTAAAATGTGTAAACTATTTATCACGGTCTATGAAATCATAAAATGATGTATCCATCTAACAGATATATTTCACTTAATAATTCACAAACAAACATTTTAAGAGCCATTACAAGCAAATATTTCATGCTCTTCAACAAGGTTGTTTTACTGGCATTCTTAAAAAACTGGAAAAAAAGGTAGAAATTGGAAGAACAGGCCTAGCGGACAAGCTGTGTTGTTGAAGAGGAAAAGAGACGGGATGTTTCAGCAGCGAACAATATGCGTGCTATTACGGTCATAGCTTCCAAATCCCAGCGAAAAGACCTTTCGTCTTACCACGTCCGGCCATTTAGAATTTACTAGGCTATCAGTTTGAAAGAGAGAAATGCCTCCTTGCGATATGCCAAGCAAATAAGTAGGCCTACCCTTTCGATGTTCATGGTTTCTGTTCGTAAAATTGGGAGCACTGGAATATGGCCAGCTCAAGCATCTTTTCAGTATTTTGAGCCAGTAATAATAAATAGGAACAGGATTCCCATAGCGGCACCGCTCGTTGTTCCAAGTTTTGCTATGTGAAAGCAGACGAGCTGGCATACCAACTGTAAAACGAAGCTGCGCAAGTGGTAAGCATCTACGCTTTGCCTGTGTTGTCATAATTCAGAGGCCCTTTTCAAGTGACGGTGGGTAAGAAGTGTATAGAGATTATACATATTTGATACCCTAAATTTGGATTTGTAGAATTATTGGATTTAGATCCCATTATTAGGATATTATTGCTTAGTATATTGCGTCCTTCACCTCCATTTCGAAACAGGTGGTCTTCCCTGTAAATTAGTAGGACTTCCGCAGCGGCTCCCTGGAACTGGCTCTCTGTAGACCAGGCCTTGGCCTTGAACTCTCAAGAGCTCTAGCTCCCATATCCTCTGAAACTTCTCCCCAAAGCTGGCTAGGCATATAAAGGAGTGCCTGAGCCGACCAACCACCATCTCGGCTTTGAGTTAGATATTTCTTTTTTCTAATTAGATGATTGTTTTTCTCCACACTGCTTTTGAATATGTATTTTCTTTCCATATATTTAAGTGTGCATCTATGTGTTCGGGTAACAATGAAAGTACTGTCGTTTATGCCCATATAGGTTTTATTCCCAACCAGAAGCGTTCGGAAGCAATGCCCGCAGAAAGTCAGAAGAGGGTGTTGGGATACCCCTGGAACTGGAGCTTTAAAATTACTGAGAGGGTTTTCCCTCTAGCTGCTCCATAGTTGGTTCCGCGTAGCTGGAGAAACCTCCTTCGCAAACCCTGGCAGGGTTTTCTTTTGTCTACGAAGGATGCAGATCGGCGTGCTCGGCTTACCATCTGAGCCATTCTCTTTCCAGCCCCCCTCCGTAAAATATAATACTCTTAGCCTAGACGGATCGTAATTAAAAACATATACATAGTGTGTGGACAAGCGGAGCCAGTTGATCATTTGATTTCCTCCAATTAGCTCTCTGCCCCAATGCAAATAAGAAGAGAGCTGACGTTTTTATAATAGCGTGTGTCGGTGGGTGGATTGATCTACCTCTCTTGCTCTACAAGAAAATCACACTCAGTGCTTGTTAAGCTTAGCTTAACAATTGGAATTATTTTTCCCGAGTGACTTTCTTTCTCATTACTTCTTTAAATTAATGCTTTTCAGCAACTTATAGCATATTAACAGAATTTGAATGGTGGACTGTGCACTTATTGCTAGAAAACTTGTGGCAAACCCACTTAACTTAAAGATTGATTCTCTCTGCGCCATCTCTTCTAATTCCTCCTCTGTGAAAACTCTGTTCAGATCTTGGCCATCTTTATGAGTGATTTCATGGTGTTTTCTTTCTTCTTTGTTTGTTTATTTTTATTTTTTTATTTGTTAATTTTAAGGGATTCTACAATATAATGGACACAGTTGTTTGCAGATAACATTGATGTTATCTTGCAGTATGTTCATAACAATTAGGTTAATTGCGTTGATGTTGCAAGTATCTATGTCCAAATTTTGAGCAACCCAAGGTACTAAGATGTTTCTTGGCCTCTCTCAATTTTCCTCCTCTGTGAGGGTCTCCTTTTTTCAAGATCTTAGTCCATCTTTTGAGTGATCATTTGTTTTCTTTCTTCTTTGTTTTTTGAGAGCTTGTATACTCTGGGAAATTAAGTGTTTTGTCAGATGTATTTGCAGTGAAGGTTTTCTCCTACTCGGGGGGTTTTCTCTTTACTTCCTTTATGTTTCTTGATGCACAGAAACTTTTGAGTTTAATTGAGATCCCATTTGTCAATTTTAATTTGATTTTATCTTTTATGGTGTATGAATGTACTGCCTGCATGCAGGTTTTTTGCACCCGTGTTGTGCCAATGCCATTGGAGGTCGAGATCGCCTGAAGGGTGTCAGATTCCCCTGGAACTGGGAGCCAAGAGGTGATTGCGGTTCTCAGCTGCCACGTGGGTACAGGGATCAAACCCGGGTCCTCTGCAAGAGCAATTGGGGCTCTTTAACCACTAGGCCATCTCTCCAGCCCTAGTTTTTGTTTTTTAAGACAGCATCTCCCTGTAGCCCCAGCTGGCCTGGAACTCACTATGTAGACCAGGCAGGCTTCAATCTCATGGAAATACACATGCCTTTGACTCTTGAGTGCTGGGATTAAAG
The DNA here is from genome assembly GCA_009823505.1 of Rhizomys pruinosus. Lineage (NCBI taxonomy): Eukaryota > Metazoa > Chordata > Mammalia > Rodentia > Spalacidae > Rhizomys > Rhizomys pruinosus. The sequence continues at coordinate 3,069,792 of VZQC01012107.1, forward strand.
GTGAGCACCATCATGCTGGGTTTATATTAACATTTTTTTTTTTGGTCTTTTTGAGACAGACAGGGTCTCCCTGTAGCCCCCAGCTGGCCTGGAACTCACTCTGTAAACTAGGCTGGACTTGAACTCACAGAGATCCTCCTGCCTCTGCCTCCCAAGTGCTAGGATTAAAGGTGTGCACCACCAAGCCCAGCTTCTATTAACATTTTTAATATCAGTAGTATTGTAATAATATGATTCGTTGGGCATAGTTAACGTTCTTCCCCATTCTTTAAGAAGTCCCATAGTTTTTGGCTCTAGGAGGGTAGATATCAAGAAGAGTTACCTCAATGATAGACTTTCTTTAGGGGGATTTAAAATAAGTTTCTTTAACCTAAAAACTGATTTTAAACCTTGATATTATACTGAATAATGAGAGACTCCTTTGATGCACATCCTGAAAAGTTTGAATCCTTGAAAACATAAAGATGGTTCAAGTCAGGTAGGAGGTCTGTGTAAGTAGTCACAAGCCTTATGATTAATAAGATGGCATAATTTATCATCCTCACTTGTGTCCTTAATATCAAGAACAATAGTTAATCAACATTTAATCATTTAACAAAATATATTGATGAAAATTCCGAATTCCTCAGACTATTTTTAAAATTCTCAATGTAAAGTGATTTAAGAAACAGGTATAAAATAAAGTTGGCAGAAATGTTTTGAGCCAGTTACTCAGTTATTGAAGGAGTTACAAGTGAGTAATTCTAAAGTCCAGTGCTTCTTAGATTCTATACAAATAACTAGAAATTATTTTACCAGACAGCTCATATAACTGATATATGAATAATTTTCATCTGAGTACCAGAGACACTGGCCACACCACTGGGTATTTTCTACCTAAAATAGTGAATTACTCTAATGAAGTTATTTTTCTAATACTATGTATAATTTAATCCATTTTGGACTAAGGTGATTGAATCCACTTGATGTTATCAACTGTACGGTAGTTTGTTACCTACATAATAATTGGTAGGAAACAGTTACACATTGAAACTCTGAGCTGTTCCAAACAAGGAGAGGCCCACGTTGTTACATATGACTTGTCAGATATCTCATTTCTGCTCAATGAGGGAAATCTGCTTTCAATTCCAAACCCTGATAAGAAATCTAATCTTCCAGACAAAGTTAGCTAAATAACCCAACATGAGAGCAAGAAAGACAGTGGACAAAAGCTCAGAGTAAGCCAGTAACAGCAAGTAGTAACCAGCAAGAGGCCATAAGCCATAGCATTGTTCTACACTGAAGAACCCTTTAACAAGGCTCAGGGCTCCAGGCCTTTTGACAGAGCGTATTGCAAGTGAAGCAAAGCTTTCTTAGTAATACTCAGATACTATCCCAGCAAGGTAATGAAGGCAGTTCAGAACTAAGGCAAGGGGGTCGGGAAGCTATAGCCATGAAAAAAAATGGGGAACCCAAAGAGGAGAGGGTCAGTAGAGCTTAGAGGGTACAGGGAAGATGAGAGCAGGCTGGGTGGAAAAGAGACCACTGTCATAGCTAGGTATACCTAGAAAGGTCTCTTCATTAATTCTTTGCTGAGAAGATGCCAGAAGCCCATGGTAAATCCTTGTACATGAAGGTTTGTGTGCTTGTGCATTACTGGTACTGAAGTAAATACCATGTCCAATTGCTACCGCAAGTTCAGTCGTTCCCAAACAATGCTTCCATTGTCTTCTTAGTACTTAATCATCATCTGCAGTCATCTTACTTAAACTGGGTGGCTATCTCTCTAATGAACAACAAGATAATTAATTCAAGATAAAGACCCAGAAGCCTCACACCTGTAGTCTCAGCACTCTGGAGGCAGAGGCAAGATTATCCTGAGTAGGTGGCCAGCCTGGGCTACAGAGTGAGACTCTGATTCAAAACAAAACCAGATATAAAAATAGACAAAGAAAGGGGTGTGTAGGTGGTATAGCTGCATCTATCTTTCCGACTTCCATGTTCCTAGATTAGACAGTGGGAAGATAAGTAGTAGGTACTCCAAAGATATTCCTAGGTTAGACAGTGGTAGGATGAGTGGTAGGTACTCCACAGATATTCTTAGGTTAGACAGTGGTAGGATGAGAGATAGGCACTCCACAGATATTCCTAGGTTAGACTGTGGTAGGATGAGAGGTAGGCACTCCACAGATATTCCTAGGTTAGACAGTGGTAAGATGAGATGTAAGCACTCCACAGATATTCCTAGGTTAGACAGTGGTAAGATGAGATGTAAGCGCTCCACAGATATTCCTAGGTTAGACAGTGGTAGGATGAGAGGTAGGTACTCCACAGATATTTATACAATTTATGTCAGATACTATTTTGAGGGTTTTCTTTCTTTTCATTTTTTTTTTTTTACAAAATCTTGAGAACAATCATATGATTTAGGGTGTATACTTATTTCCATTTTGTATTTGAGGACATTGAAGGAGAGAGAATTTATATAACTTGCTTAAGTTTATAAGCACTGAGATGTGGCAGAAGCAGGATGTGGTTCCCAGACACCCAGTTATTCTAAGGACTCTGCTATCTGCCTCTCTTTCCAAATAAGGCCATAATACATTGCAGTCTCTCTCTCAAGGTCAGAGTAACCTTGCAGCTCTTAAAAAGAGTCCAGTCTCTCTTCTTGTGGCTGACAGTGAGCCCAGCTCTCCCACCCAACACCAGAGCCTGATACAACATCGAGATGCAATTTTGCTTTCTTCTGTGGCAACTTCCTACATGCCAGTAGCCACACAGCCTAGGTTACATGGAACCTTCCCCTCTCCTTACTCTAGAAATATGCAATGATTCAGAAATGTCCTTTATTTTATAGAACAAAAGGGATCATGTCCTTTCAGGGCCCCATCCTGGCTGCCTATGACCTTGGTGATTTCTCTCCAAATTGCTGCCCCATTTCAGAGTCTCTTCACAAATATGCTCATGAGCCTACCACTCTCCTAAAAAAAGCTGTTCTGCTGTCTGTAACTCCAATTCCAGGAGAACTCCAGTTCCAGGGGAATCCGAGACCCTCTTCTGACCTCTGAGGCATTGCACGACATGGGTGCACAAACCTACATGCAGACAGTACACTCATACACATACGAAAACAAATTAAAACAAATTTAAAAAATTAAAAAAAAAGCTGTTCTGAAGGGGAATATGGTCTCAACTCTTCTTTCTATGAACTTATGTTCTTTTATATGTTATAACATTAGTGATTATTATATACTTATATTTGTTGTGTAAATAATAGAAAAATTATTCTTCCTGGACTCATAGTACATAAAAATACAGCTAAATCATTTTTGAATATAATTAAAACCTCTCAATCATAGATAAATCAATGGTCCATAGTAGATTAAGGATAATCTCATATACTGTGTACTGAATTAGTTTTCTTTATAACCTTAAGTCAACTTGTTTTTTAAAATTTATTATTTTTTATGTGTATAAGGCTTGGATGTGTGTAAGTGCACTCATGTCATGCAATACCAGTGGAGTCAGAAGAAGCCATCCTATTTCCTCAGAACTGAAGTTATGGATGGTTGTTAGCTGCCATGTGAGTGTTGGGAACCGAACCTGGGTCCTCTCCAAGAGCAACTGGTACTCTGAACCACTGAGCCATCTCTCCAACCCTATCAACTTTTTTTTTTTTATTATCATGGTTTTACAAAACTTTATGACAGAGAAGTGTCACATTCAGAAAGAGTTGGGCTCCATAAAGGCTAAATGCTCATGCATTTTAATAGTAATTTTAATTTTTCATGCCAATGCTACACGCCAGGTAACCCCAGTTGTTCTGAGAAGTTAGACAGTCTATAACTTTGCAGACAAAACTGTTAACACACAGATACTGAATTCCCTTTTCATCTCTAACAGGCTGCAGTGGGAAGCCCATAAACTCAAACAGGAGGCAACATAGATTTGTTTTTAAAAACTGTACACTTTCAGGCTGGAGAGATAGCCTAGCAGTTAAGAGCACTGACTGCTCTTGCAGAGGGCCCGGGTTCGATCCCCAGCACCCACACGGCGGCTGAGAACCGTCTGTAACTCAAATTCCAGGAGAACTCCAGTTCCAGGGGAATCCGAGACCCTCTTCTGACCTCCATGGCATTGCACGACACAGGTGCACAAACCTACTTGCAGACAGTGCATTCATACACATACAAAAATAAATAAATTTTTAAAAATTGTATACTTTCAACTTGATCAATCCCTGTGTTTATTTAATGCAAATAGGTTTAGAAACAAGCAAAGATTCAATGTAATCGCAATTAAAATCCCCACGAGTTTCTTCACAGTCTTGGGAAAAAAATCCTTAAATTCATATGGAAAAGCAAAAGACTCCTAATAGCTAAAGCAACCCTGAGTGAAAAATGCAATATGGGGTGGGGGGATCACTTTACCAGACTTCAAACTATATAACATGGCTATAGTCATAAAGACAGCCTGGTACTGACACAAAAACAGACCCATTGACCAGAGCCAAAACAATGCCTTCTAGTGTGCCTTCTGCAAAAGTTCAGTATGAAGTTAGAGATCTGAAAACTCATAGTCAAGCAAATATTGGGGAAAAGTTTACACTCAGTCTGGTAGCACTTGTTCCTACAGTTTCTGCTTCAAATCAAATATTTTTATTTAGTAATGAGGACACTGACCATAATGCATTCTGTGCAGCTTCTATGTTCAAGGTAGAATATAAACATCTTCATTACAGTTTATCTTATTTAATAACACAAAGTCTCATTGGGTAGATAGAATTTATTAGATGCATTTCATAGGATAAGAACCCAAAGCATAGGGAGATTAAGTAGTTTAGCCATGGAAGGAATGGATTTTTATGTGTCATGTCAGCTGATGTGTGGCTTTTGACACTTTATTTTTTATTTTATTGTATGAGAATTTCATACATTAGTACACTATTTACATCATTTTCACCCCTTTCTCCCTTCCCCAATGCTTTCCAGGTCCCTCCTGCTCCTAATTCTATGACCTCTTCTTTGATTATTATTGTTGTATATATAATATTATATATAATTTGTGAGTCCATTTAGTTATTGTTCCGTTTATATGTTTAAGGCTGATTACCTGTCTGGGAGTTTGCTCTTCATCTGTAGGTCCCGCCTTTTGAAATTCCTGTGTCTGCACTGGTCTGCCAACTAGTCCTTTATACTTTAAAATAACTTTTCACATACGGTCATTGTTAGAAAAAATACACACACACAAATGGAAGTGTGTCTTTGCATCAAGGATTTAGTTTTAAGAACAGCTATTCACTTGGATATTCTACTAAACTGTTTTTCATATTTCTTTTTCAAAACAGAGTTAACTTTTTAAGAATTTTCTTTCTAATCTCCTATATTTCCTTGGGTAGTTTCTTGCACATATTGGACACTAAAAAGCATATGAGCCAAAAAAAAAAAATCCAAGAAAAAAAGGCTTGTTGGGGCTGCCACAGCATGGTAACAGCACCTCACAGATAAGCTTCCTAAAGACAGTCACACAGTGCCCAGAGTTGGATGGCAAAACTTGCCAGCCAGTCCAATTTTTGGATAGAGTGTTAAAACAACTTCGAATGTGTGATCAGAAATCTGTTGAGAGTGAACATTTTGGAACTACTTGCTCCATTTTTTTCACTCATGGAAAAATCCTTTTTTATATTTAGGAAAATCTCTTTTCTCTTCAGTTTTTCTTTTTTTTAAATATCATACTTGGTTTGGGGCAAAGTGGGTATTAAAAAAGAATTGATGAAAAGAATATATATGGGAAGGAGAGTACACATTTATCAAACCAAGGACGTTTAGGTTAAGGAATTCCATTTTTTTTAAGGTAGATTGTTATTTAAAGAAAAAATTAGAAAGTAGGAAAGGAAAAATAAAAATGTCCAAATAAGTTCTCTGCTCGGCTTTTTCTTTTCATTGGTATACATGTTTTTACTTATTTACTTAGTTGCTACTGAAAAAAATAAATTGGGTTAGGGGTGTAACTCAGTGGTTGAATACTCGTCTAGACCAGAGAATAACCAAAAAGTTTAAAATGGTACATTAAAAGCAGAGCAACGACAGAAAGGACTGCATTGAAAGAACTGACTGAAACAGTGAACTCTGCTCAAAACACTCAACTTCTCAATGGAGAATATTGAGAAAGACTGAGAAAGAATGAAAAGCAATGTTTTGGCAGAATGCATGAGGCGGGGGTGGGGGCATGGGGGGGGGCCACAGGGGTCTAGATTTGTTAATAAAACAAAAATCAATTTATGTGAAAAAAATAAAGATGACATCATAACTTTGCAGGTAAATGGATGAACTCAAAGCAGAAAAACAAACATTTTGTGGATGCTAGCACCAAATCACCCTAGTTGAAAAGCAAGCTGAGCAATGTTAAATGTTAGAAATTATCTTTCTTTTAATTTATAATTTTTTTAGGTGTGTATCATGTACGGTCATATTTTTTATTATGAATTTTTTTATGTGTATGAGCGGACTGTCGGCAGGTAGGTTTGTGCACCGTCTCATGCAATGCCTCAAGGTCAGAAGAGGGCTTGGATTCCCCTGGAAATGAAGATCTCCTGGAACTGGAATCAAAGACGCCATGTGGGTGCTGGGGATCAAACAAGGGTCCTCTGCAAGAGCATTCGGCACTCCTTACCGCTAGGCCATCTCTCCAGCCCGTTATTCTTTACCTGAAAGAAATGTGCTGTTATAATGTGAAACCCGTAATGGGCTCTAGATGAACTTACCACTTATTTCAGATGTGTAATTGGGGGTATAAGGGGTATGAGGATAAGGTTATTCATCTTTTAGAGTAGTATAAATTTAAAAGGGAAATTGTGAATTCTTAAACATATTTGGAATTAACATACAGTTTAATTTTCAGAGGTCATAATTTGGGGATATATGTGACATATGGAAATGCATAATTTTGGGAGCAATCACAAATGGAGGGACAACAACCACAAGGACGGATCAAGAGAACTGACTAAAACAGTGTAAACTTCTGCCCCAAACAATAAACCTCTGCAGAGAAAAACTTAAAAAAAAATAAAAATAAAAGCAGAACACATAGGGTACTACATGACGTTTGATTTGTGCACATATTGAGTAATGTTCAAATCAAGGAAAACCTGACATATTGTTGCTGTATGTTTGAACCATATCATTTGTGTGTGAGGAACAAGAAAGCTCTGATCATAATACTACTTCATACCTGGCCAACATTTGGTCTTTCCCTTATCTTCACTTCCACGTGGGAGAGTGTCCCCTCTGCATTGCCAGAAGTCACCAATTTCTGGAAGCCAATTAACTGCTACTCAGATCACCCTATTGTTTGGATGAACATGGTGCCAGATTGAGGTTGAATGTGACCTTCTTGGTCACAGTAATTAGCCTAGGTAGGTGAATCGTGATTTGGGCCAACTGAAGCATGCTCAGGGATTTTTTTTTTTATTACAATTGGTAGCAAATGATTCTGTTCCTTAATTTAGGGGGAGAAGAATATGAGTGTGTAAGGTCAGAGCTATCTGCTACCAGTTGCTACCCCATGGAGATAGGCAGTATTTAACAGTAGGCAATCAGTGTGTGGTGGGGTGTGGGTGTGGTGTGTGTGTGTGTGTGTGTGTGTGTATGAGAGAGCGAGAGAGAGAGAGAAAGGAGACATAAACACATTCATACATAGATATACAGAAAGACCGGAGAGAGAATGACACAGAAGCATTAAGAGAGGGTCAGAGATAGGTGGATCTCTGTCGTGGGTTTCCCACGGCCGGACCGGGTCTCCCAGCGCGACCGCTCGCCGCAACAGCGGCTCCCAGGCCCCCTGGTCCTCAACCAGGCGCACCCCACCTGTCTCAACCAAGCACCCCCCAACCGTGTACCCACCACCCCCCCCGCCCCCCCAAGCCCGGCCCACCGTACGCGGGCCCCCCGCCCCACCTGGAGGCCCCGCGATCTTTAGCAGCAGTGGCTTGGGGATCGCCCCTCGACTTGCCTAAATTTGCATAGCTTTACAAAGTTGGATGTTATTGTCCTTTAAAACTTGAAGAGCCTAATCGCCCAAACCTGGGTGTTACCGTCTGTCCGCCTCTACGTTTCCAAGCTTCTTGCCCCTGCCGTCCCTTATGGATCGCTCCCCTCGGGCACCCCCGGCCGCTGTTTTTCTCCCGGCTTCATTTGGGCCCGCCCATTGGCCCTACCCCTGGCTCGCCCGCGGTTGGGCGGCCCTGCTTTGTCTCCGAGGTTTGGGGCGGCCCCCCGAGCCCGCCCACAGCTTCTCGTGCTTTGGTAAAAACGCTTCCTGTCATGTGGACAAAGGCACACCGTTCCAATGGAAGCTCAGCATTTGACTCCTCCTGCATCACAGAACTTTGCAGAGCACAGAGAGAAGGTCTGGATGCACAGAAATATTAGTAAGGGCCTTCATGTGTGTAAAAATATCTTTATGTGAAATTTGTAGAATACCAAATTTTGTAATCACAATATAAAAAAAGGTCATAGACGGGGAATAGTCACAGATTCAGAGAATCCTGACTGTTAAAGACTTAATGGTGCTGCAAGAAGCCATTTGAAGTTTTTAAGCAGGCAAGTGGGAAAAATCAGACCCATGTATGCATGTTTATAACTAGCACCTAGCTGGCATTGGTTTGCAAATGGTTATGGCAGTCTCCACATTCTATATCACACATTTCATGCAGAACATACTATAGAGATCCGCCCTTCTTGGTCCTAATTTTTAGAAGCTTTCTATGCATTATGGATAACACTGGATTAAATGCACTACTATACTTTGAGAGCATTTTTATAAACATTTGTTCCTAGTCTATCACGTGAAGTTTTTTTTTTTACTTTGTTGATATATTTTTACTGTGATAGTGCTCAGACATATGGTTGATCTATTTTTAGATTTTGGAACCTCTAAAATGACTTCTTATTGGCTTGAATTAGTTTTACAGTGTGTGGTTGTTTTTTTTTTGTTTGTCTTTTTTGAGACAGGGTCTCCCTGTAGCCCAAGCTGTCCTGGAACTCACTCTGTAGACCAGGCTGGCCTTGAACTCACAAAGATCCACCTGCCTCTGCCTCCCAAGTGATAGGATTAAAGGCATGCACCACCACACCCGACCTAGTTTACATTGTTACCATCAGTGTATGAGGGTTCCCTTTTGTTCACATCCTCGTCAGCATTTGTTGTTATTTGTTTTCTTTTTATAAATATTTTATTGTTTTTATGGGTGTATGAGTGTAATGACTTCATGTACATAGGCACATCCATGATGTACAATGCCCGTGGAGGTCAGAAGAGAGCCCTGGATCCCCTGGAACTGGAGTTATAGACAGTTGTTACCTGTCATATGGGTGCTGGGAATTGAACCTAGGTCCTCTGCCAAAGTATCCAGTGTTCTTAACAGCTGAACCATCTCCCTAGGCCCGTTATTTATTTTCTTAATAACTACCATCTGACTGGGGTAAGGAAGAATCTCAATGTGGTTTTTATTTACATGTTTCTGAAGGTTGCCAAGGTTGAACATTTAAAAATTGTTTATTGATTTTTGGAGGGGTCTTTTTGAGACAGGGATTCCCCGTAGCCCCAGCTGGCCTGAAACTCACAATGTAAGCCAGGCTGGCCTTGAACTCACAGAAATCTGTCTGCCTCTCCCTCCCAAGTGCTGGGATTAAAGGTGTGTGCCACCAAACCCGGGAAAAATTATTATTGATTATTGGAGAACTTCAGATAGTATATTTTGATCATATTCAGACCTCCCTCATCTTTATCCACACACTGCTACCCCCAACACTTCATGTCCTTTGTTGTTGTAAGGCATAGGAAACCTAATTTGTGTTCCCCAGATTCTCCTGGGTGTGAGTCTCTCTCCCTAGAACCCTGGTCAACCTACCTAAAATTACATTCTTAAAGAAAACTGACTCTCCCTCTTCTAGCAGCAAGGAATTGTCAACAGGTCCTCAGTTAGGACTGGAGCTTCTTGTTAACCTTGTTAATTCATGAACTAACTCATGAATGAGTGAATGAGTGAGTGAGTGACTGAGTGAGTGAATAAATAGGGCTTACCTATCATGACTAAACAAATCCAACTGGTTTTACCAAATTTAGGTAATGAAAACTCCTAGAAATGATTAACACTTTCAGTAAAGTGGAAAGCTATAAAATTAATATACAAAAATCAGTAGCCTTTCTATACATCAATAAAAAGCAAGTATGGTGTCCCTCATTTGTGGATCCTAGCACCAAATCTCTGTTTATAAGACAAACTGAATAAATCTTTTTTTTTCTTTTTGAGTAAATATAATACCTAATTTTACTCATCAACTTGCTATGTAATGCAAGGATGTAAATAATATTTTTTCTTTCCCTGAATATAATTCTGCTCTCAAAACGTGAATCTCTAAACATGTTTTGGAATTAACCTATAGTTTCTTTTCAGACATCATAATTTTGGTATATGTGTGCTATGTATATGTGCATGTTTTAGAGTGATACAAACTGGAAAGAACAACAACAACAAAATACTGGGTCAAATAACTGAGTGAAACAGTAAACTTCTGCTCCAAATAGTAAACTTCTGCATTGAAAAGTAAAAAAAAAAAAAAAAAGACAGAGAAAAAGATAAAAGACATGTATGGCAGACTGCATGAGCTCTGGAGGGGTAGGGGGGCAAGGAAGGGGGGAATGGATCTAAATTTGATTAAGATATGTTGTATGAAATGCACAAAACCTCAATAAAAAAAGCAANAAAAGTAAAAAAAAAAAAAAAAGACAGAGAAAAAGATAAAAGACATGTATGGCAGACTGCATGAGCTCTGGAGGGGTAGGGGGGCAAGGAAGGGGGGAATGGATCTAAATTTGATTAAGATATGTTGTATGAAATGCACAAAACCTCAATAAAAAAAGCAAGTGAAGAAAGTACAGAGAAACCCTCCCATTCACAATAGCCTCAAAAATATCTTGGAATAAACCTGTCCAAAGACATTAAGCAGATTTACAATGAAAAGATTAATATTTAAGCAAAGAGGTTGAGGAACACACCAGAAGATGGAATGACCTCCCATGATCATGGATTGGAAGAATTAATTTATAGATTCAGTACAATCCCATTCAAGGTCCCTACAACATTCTTCACAGAATTAGAAAAAACATCCTAAAATTTATGTGGATGTACAAAAGACCTCAGATAGCCAAAGCAACCCAGAGCACAAAGAGTAATGCAAGGGGATTACTATACTAGATTTTAAACTGTATTACAGAGCTATAGTCATAAAAGCAGCACAATACTGGCACAAAAATATACCCATAGATCAATGGAACATAATTGAAGACCTAAACATGAGTACATGCTATTTCAGTCACTTGATATTTGGAGGAAGGAGCCAAGAACACTCAATGGAGGAAAGATAGCGTCTTCAGCTAATGGTGCTGCCCAAACTGGGTCACCACCTATTGAAGAATGAAAATAGGCTCTTGCACAAAAGTCAACTCACCTTGCACAAAAGTCAACTCCAAATGGATCAAAGACCTCAATTTGAAGTGTGAAACTTTGAGACTGTTAGAACAAAACATTAACAACAACCTACAAGATTTAGGTGTAAGAAAGGACTTTCTGAATCAGACATCAGTTGCATAGGAGTGAAAGTAAATAATCAACAAGTGGGACCTAAAGAAACAAAGAAGTGAAGAGAAAACCCACAGAGTGGGAGAGAATCTTCACCAGTGACACATCTGACAGAGGTTTAACATCCAGAGTATATAAATTACTCCAAATCAAAGGACCAAGGAAACAGATGGCCAATTAAAAGATGTGCTGAAGATATTGTTAGGTCTGGGTTTCCCAGAATCCCAAGGGACAAACAGATGTCCACTTCCTCCAGAGGCTGTCAATCTTATGACCTCTTCTCCTTTACCTGATGTGCTGCCCAGTGGCTATAAAGGGGTGTGCCTCAGTCACCATCTTGCTGGCTGTCCCACCATGTGCCAACAGGTAGTCAGTCCTGACAATTCCTGCGGTAAATATGTTCCTGGAGTGACTAAGCTTCATCTGCCTGTCTTTTATCTGGGGTTTGGGCCATTATAAATCTAACAGATATGAGCAGAGACTTTTCAAGAGAAATTAAGATGCCTCAGAAACATCTTTAAAAGTGTTCAACATTGTTAGTAATTAAGGAAATGCAAATCAAAACCATTTTAAGATTTTATCTTACACAGGTAAGATTGGCTATGATCAAGAAAACAAATGATACCAGATGCTGGAGACTATGTGGAGAAAGGGGAACACTCATCCACAGCTGGTGGGATTGCAAACTTGTGCAGCTCCCATGAAAAGCAGTGTGGAGAACACATAAAAGATTAAAAATGAACCTACCACCTGACCCAGTCATACCACTCCAAGTTATATACCCAAAGGATGCATCCTATAGCAGAGATATATACACAACCATGTTTATTGCTGCTCTTTTCACAATAGCAAAGAGCTGGAAGGATCCCAGGTGGCCCTCAACGACCAGTGGATAATGAAGTTGTGATACATTTTTACAATGGAGTTCTATGCAGGGGTAAAGAAGGATGACATCATGAAATTTGTAGACAAATGGATGGAACTGGAAGCTGTTATGCTAAGTGAGGTAACATATTCTCATAAAAACAGATAATTTATGTTATCCTTCATTTGTGGTCCCTAATATCAAATCCTTATATGTAAGTCAAAGTGAGTAACTGGCCAGTAAAGATAGTATCACATTGGTTGTTATCCCTATAGCTATAGCTTGAAGTAAATATCTCTATTTTTCTCAGTTCTAAGATTTGTGAGAAAGAACAAATTCTTTTTTCTTAAGTACACTAAAATATACATGAATTTGCTATTCAATTTAGGAATGAAAGGTATATTTTTACCTGTATACAAGCTTATGGTTAAACTCTGCATCCCCAAATATGTTTTGCAGTAATCTATAGTTTAACTTCAGACTTTGTAAATTTGCAATATGTAAGGATGTAAAAAAAAGCTAAGAGTAGAATTACGAATATCAACATGGAATAGATGACCCCAAAGCACAGAGCTGAAGTGTTGCTTAGAGTACTGGAGTGTAATAACGCTGTGACATGCTTCAAGTAGAAAATGCATTTTTTAATTTATTATTTTTTATGTGTATGAGTGTACTGTCTGCATGCAGGCTGGTGCACCCGTGTTGTGCAATGCCGCGGAGGTCAGAAGAGGGTGTAGGATTCCCCTGGAACTGGAGTTCTCCTGGAATTGGAGTTCAGATGGTTCTTAGCCACCGTGTGGGTGCTGTGAATCAAAGCCAGGTCCTCTGCAAGAGCAGTAGGTGCTCTTAACCACTGAGCCATCTCTCCAGCCCCCAAAATGCATTGTTTTATAAGCCTTGTTCAAGTCTTTTTTTAAAATTAATGCTTTGTGTATTTCATAGATCATTTTCCAGTTCCAGGCATATTTCCCTTTCCCTTCCCCCCACCCCCTCACCCCACCCCATCCCAGATCATGCATTCTGCCATAACTTTCCTGTATCTTTCTCTGTTTTTTTTTCCTTCATTTTTTTTAACAATAAGTGATAATTTATGAGTACAAGCATCCTTCATGTAAAACCAATTTGCAAGCAGTTGTGCCCAAACCCACACAGCCCATGGGTCCCACCATCTAGCAGGGGGGGCTTGTATGTTCAATCAAGTTGATCCAATGAGTGATGAAACTATATTGTTGTAGTTTCACCATTCACCCCAATCGCAGCCCTTACATTCTACCACACCCCCTCTTCTGCAGATTGTTCCCTAAAGCCTTGTTCAAGTCTTATAAAACACATTGTTTTATAAGCTCTTAGCTGTGAAGTTGATGCTAATGAAGTAACAATGTACTGAATAAGGATATGGTGTTTTTATAACAAAGCATATGTTAAGCAAGGTTATACAGGGATAGCTTTAAACAGTAGAAACAGGAAATGAGAAATTATTGGTAAAAGTTGCAAAATTTTAGTAACACCAAATGAGCAAACCCTGAGAACCTAATGCATAACATGGTAGTTATAATGAATAATTTTGTAAGGTATGCTTGAATCATTATAAGAAGGTTGAGTTTAGGCTGGGCATGGTGGTGCACGCCTTTAATCCTAGCGCTTGGGAGGCAGAGGCAGGCAGATCTTTGTGAATTCAAGGCCAGTCTGGTCTACAGAGTGAGTTCCAGGACAGCTGGGGCTACAGGGAGACCCTGTCTCAAAAAGACCAAAAAAAAAAAAGAAGGTTGAGTTTAAATGGTTTCACCCAAAAGAAAGAAAATGGGAGCAAAGTTACATAGTGAAGGACTGATTGATTGATTGATTGATTGATTGATTGATTGACTGATTGATTGACTGTTGAAGACTTTATAACCAGAGACATCAAAACTTATCTCTGTAATTCGTTAAGGAACAATAATCTGACATTTGATATAATTAATGTTTGAGAAACTTCTTTAGAATTTTTTTTTTTTTTTTTTTTTGGTCTATTTGAGGACAGGGTCTCCCTGTAGCCCCAGCTGACCTGGGACTCACTCTGTAGACCCGGCTGTGCTTTGAACTCACAAAGATAATGTCTTAATACACAAATGTGTGTATATTTTAATGTTTTGATTGGAAAACATGTTCAATAAAACTTGTTAAATTAAATAAAACAACTGGGACCTTATTAAACTAAGAAGTTTCTGTACAGAAAAAGAAACAACCAAAGAAGTGAAAACCCACAGAATGGGAGAAAAATCTTCACCAATGATACATCTGACAGAGGTTTAACATACAGAATATATATTGAACTCAAAAAACAAAGAATTAAGAAAACAAGGTGCCCAATTAAAAGATGGGCTAAAGATCTCAACAGGGAGTCCTCAAAAGAAGAAATAAAGATCGTTAAGAAATGTTTTAAAAAGTCTTCAACATTAATCTGAATATGATCAAATATATTGTATGAAGTCTACAAAAATTCAATAAAAAGAAAAAAATCTTTAAAAAGTTAAAAAAGTGCTCAACATTTTTAGTAATTAGGGAAATGCAAATTAAAATCACTTTAAGATTTCATTTTACCCTAGTCAGACTGGCTAAAATGAAGAGAACAAATGACCCCAAATGCTGGAGAAGATGTTGGGAAAGGGGAATTCTCATTCACTGCTGGTGGGACTGGAAGCTGATAAGACCCCTATGGAAAGCAGTGTGGAGGCCTCTTATAAAAACTAAAAATTAGCCTACCACTTGACCTGATTACACAACTCCTTGGGATGTACCCAAAGGATGTCAGTCCTTCTGCAGAGATACTTGTCCACCCCTGTTTGTTGCTGTTTTTTTTTTTTTTTCAATAGCAAAGAGATGGAAGCAACCTACGTGTCCTCAACTGAGTGGATAATGGAAATATGGTCATTTACACAATGAAGTTCTACTCAGACGTAAGGAAAGATGGAATCATGAAATTTGCAGGCAAATGGATGGAACTAGAAACTGTTATGCTAAGTGAAGTAACTTCGGCTCAGAAAAACAAGTGACATATGTTCTCGCTTATTTGTGGATCCTAGCACCAAGTCTTTACATGTATGTATCCTGGTATAACTCCAGGAACCAGGAAAATGGAAAGGAACCAGGGAGACAAAGGGAAAGAGGGAACCTGAGAGAGAAGAACAGTAGGAGACAGGTGTCACTAAGGGAGAAAAGGATAAAATGGGAGTACTTTAATGGGAGGGGGAAGGGAAAGTTATACATGGAAATTTGGGGATAAAGGGAAAGAAGGAGCTCAAGAGAGACTGGTATTATCAAGGGAGAGATGGGGAAATGGGGACAATGTAAATGGGAAAGAGATGGAGGGAGGGTTACACAGGGATGGAGAGATATAAATTATGCCTAGCTGGTATAACTCTTCCCACCCCCACAGGGAATCACATTAGTATAGCAACCTAATGACAAATTACGTATACAATATCTCTACATGAGTCCATGTGTATAGTTGAAGGTTACATAAGAAGTAACAGTGTCAGACAGGAGAAACCTTTCTTTGTGTTGTTTGCCAGGATAGTCCAAGAGATTCTGAGAATTACAGAGCCCCCGATTGTCTCCCAGAACTTTAAAGTAAGACGTATTGCTGAAGACAAAATGTACTTAAGCGACCAGATTTGAAACAATGGAGCTGGAACTGACCTGGAAGCCACTTCCCCTGAAGGCCATCTCTCTCACAGCTTTGGAAAGCACTATCTAAGCTGGTAAGTGAAAATGTCAATCTATGGTCTGCCTCCAGCTTTAAGAGCAAATAAATACATCAGTGACTAGCACAGACATGGCACTTTTATCTTGGGGGCAATCAATGGTTACCTAATTGAACTTAAACCCCACTCATTGGAAGGAAACTCATGTGTGGTGCTATAAATACAGCCAAATACATATGAATGGAGAGATCATAGATCTCAGAGAAAATCCAAAGGCTGTCAGCATCCTAGACTAATGTAATTTCTACTAAGTGTTGTAAAACATGTTATCCATTATTCAACACAGTCCCAAATCTTTCTAGTCACCCACTCATCAAAGAAGCTTATTTTGCACCGGACGAAGACTATACTCACAACTGTCACACACAGAAAACTAGTGGCGAATCACAAGTCCACAAGTGACACATCACAATGCAAGTTCTTACACATAAGGCTCATGAAACATAGAACAAGAGATAAAAAGGATGCTAATGAATTTCTCAATTCTCATTAATGAATCCCCCTCATGCAACAGAGGACCAGGAACAAAAAAGATCCCAAATGGCCAAAGCATGGAGATTAGGAGTCAAAAAAGTGTGTGTCCTCTGACAGGACTCCTATATTAAATTTCACTCACCCAGGGCTCAGGGACCATTGCAGAAGAGGGGACAGAACGACTGAAATAACCACATGGAAATGGAATCATACAAACTCCTGGGCTCTGCTCATATGGTCCTACAGTGGTGGTGTCGGCATACACAAGACCCATGCAAACTCAGATACATAGAAAAATCCCAGCATAGAAAGTAAGGAAGTGCACAATTTAAAAAATATTGGCAGCTGGTAAGTGCTGGGTAAGAAAGAGCTGATATTCTTAAAGCAAGTGAGTCTGGATGGGCTGGCTAGACCTCAGTGCATGAACTTACACTGAGGAATGTCTGGGGATGCTCACTTGACACAAATGGGCCTTGACACAAATGTCAGAGTGTAGATTATATCCAGGGGTGGGCGGGTGGAGGGTGCAATGGGAAGGAAGGGGTTAAAAGGTGATTGGATGTCTCCTACATTACATGTAGAACATCTCAATCATATGTGTGTGTGTGTGTGTGTGTGTGTGTGTACAATACAAGTTGGAAAGAACAACAACCACAAAAGAACAGGGAGGGGGGAGTGAAATAGTGAAGTTCTCCCCAAAACAATAAGCTTCTGTTTTGAAAAAAAAAAAAAAACTCTGAAAAAAAAGAAAAAAAAAAATGCAAGACATGTATGGCAGAGTGCAGGAACTCAGTTGGGGGGGGGGCATCCGAAAAGGGAAGTGACTCTAAATCAGATTGAGAAATGATATATGATGTATGGAGATATACATCATATATCATATAAAAATAAAAAGGAAGATTGAGATATTCTGTATGAAGTATTATAAGTAAAATTAAATAAATAAAATATTTTTTAAAAAGATATCTTAGTGGAGACATCCAGTAGGCATGCATCAGTTTTCTAAGGAGCCCAAATTGATTATTATGGGATAATTTCAACCTTTTTTGAAGTGGACTTAAACCATTTTGAAATGGACTTTTTTTTTGTCTTTTCGAGACAGGGTCTCCCTGTAGCCCCAGCTGTCCTGGAACTCACTCTGTAGACCAGGCTGGCCTTGAACTCACAAAGATCCGCCTGCCTCTGCCTCCCGAGTGCTAAGATTAAAGGCATGCGCCACCATACCCGGCTGAAATGGACTTCTCTGAACATCAAACTACAGATCCAGCAACTCCTCCCACCCAATTTACCTAGGGAGAGGGACTAAGGGCTTGAAAACCCAAGAGTGTGCATGCTAGGGAGAAATGGTCTCCAAACCTCTATTACAGACCAGTGCTGCTGCACTGTCAAATGCCAAATAAGGTGTTCTATCACAGGAGTGGCAGTCTAGTCTGGTATAGATATGACCAACAAAACTCCAAATGGATTTATGGCCTGCTCCCTGGGGAGGAAAGCACAATGGATATCCTAGGCCAGGTTGACCCCTACTGGCAGGGGGTGTTATAGGCCCCAATCGAAAGAGCCACTGCCATCATTTTGTTAAAGGGCTGTGATGCCCTTGCTAGGATACCATTCAAACTTTTGTGTTTGTGTCCATAGGATGGCTTATTATATCTTTAATGTCTGTCTAGATGTTTGTGTTTCTTTCTTCTTTCTTTTTTAAAAAATATTTTATTTATTATTTTTATTTTATATGTGTTTTTTATATAAAATATTTTTATGGATGATGATTTGTGTATTTCATACATCATTTCTCAGGCCAATTTAGACACATTCCCTTTTTCATATCCCCCACCCCACCCCAGTTCATGCATTCTGCCATACATGTCTTGCATTATTTTCTCAGTTTTTTAAAAGATTTTCTCTTAGCCAGGAGTGGTGGCGCACGCCTTTAATCCTAGCACTTGGGAGGCAGAGGCAGGTGGATCTCTGTGAGTTCAAGGTCAGCCTGGTCTACAGAGTGAGTTCCAGGACAGCTGGGGCTACAGGGAGACCCTGTCTTGGAAAAAAAAAAGATTTTCTCTGCAGAGGTTTATTGTTTGGGGCAGAAATTAACTGTTTCAGTCAGTTCTTTGACCTAGTCCTTTTGTTGTTGTTGTTCCCTCCCATTTGTATTGCTCCAAAATATGCATATATATATACACATATATGTCACACATACACCAAAATTATGACCTCTGAAAACAAACTATGTTAATTCCAAAATATGTTTAGGAATTCATATTTTTCCTTTTAATTTTATATTACTGTAAAATTTGAATATATACCCTCCACCATAAACCTGTATATTGTGAACAAAGCTGCTAATAAACATGGCTGTGCATCTATCTCTGCAATAGGATGAGTCCTGTGGGTATAGACCCAAGAGTGGTATGACTGGGTCAGGTGGTAGGCTCATTTTGAGTCTTTTAAGGTTTCTCCACAATAGCGGTTGTATGAGTTTGCATTCCCACCAGCAGTGGATGAGTGTTCACCTTTCCCCACAACCTCTCCAGCACTTGGTATCCTTTGTTTTCTGGATTATAGCTAGTCTTACTGGAATAAGATGAAATATTAAAGTGGTTTTAACTTACATTTCCTTAATTATTAGCGATGTTAAACACTTTTTTAAATTTTGATTTAATTTTATTTATTTATTTATTTATTTATTTATTTATTTATTTATTTGTAATAATGTATTGTCTGCATGTAGGTCTGTGCACCCTGTCATGCAATGCTGCGGAGGTCAGAAAAGGGCTTCGGATTCCCCTGGAACTGGAGTTCTCCTGGAATTGGAGTTACAGATGGTTCTCAGCCGCCATGTGGGTGCTGGGGATTGAACCCACGTCCTCTGCAAGAGAAGTCGGTGCTCTTAACTGCTAGGCCATCTCTCTGGTCCAAACACTTTTTAAGATGTTTCTCATCCATCTTAACTTCTTCATTTATGAAGTCTCTGCTCAGCTCTTTATTCCATCTTTTGAGTGGGTCATTTGTTTTCTGAGTAGTTTATACACTCTGGATGTTAATATTCTATCATATGTATCACTCTGTGGGTTTTCTCTTCATTTCTTTGATTGTTTCTTTTGTTTACAGGAGCTCTTGAGTTTAATAAGGTCCCATTTGTCAATTGTTGACCTTATTGTTTTGCACAGCTGCTATTTGACTATGTCTTGTAGATTACTACCAAAATTTTCTTCTATCATTTTCAGAGTTTCAGGTT
This sequence comes from Rhizomys pruinosus, assembly GCA_009823505.1. Lineage (NCBI taxonomy): Eukaryota > Metazoa > Chordata > Mammalia > Rodentia > Spalacidae > Rhizomys > Rhizomys pruinosus. Next base: position 3,089,732 of record VZQC01012107.1, read on the forward strand.
TCAAATTGAGGTCTCTGATCCATCTGGAGTTGATTTTTGTACATGGTGAGAGGTAGGGGTTTAGTTTTATTCTTCTACAAGTGGTGATCCAGTTATGCCAGGACCATTTGCTGAAGATGCTGTCTTTCCTCCATTGAGTCTTTTTGGTCCCTTTGTTGAATATGAAGTGGCTGAAATTGTATGAGCTCAGGTTTGGATCTTCAATTTTGTTCCATTGATCTATGGGTCTGTTTTTGTGCCAATACCAGGGTGTTTTTTTATGACTATAGCCCTGTACTATAGTTTGAATTCTGGTATGGTAATCCCCCCATATTTCTCTTTTTGCTCAGGGTTGCTTTGGCTATCCTGGGTCTTTTGTTTCTCCATACGAACTTTAGGATGTTCTTTTTCTAGGTCTGTGAAGAAGCTCATGGAGATTTTAATTGGGATTGCATTGAAACAGTATATTACTTTGGGCAGGATGTTCATTTTCACTATATTTATTCTTCCAAACCATGAGCATAGGAGGTTCTTACATCTTCCCATGAGCATAGGAGGTTCTTACATCTTCTAATATCTTCTTCAATATCCTTCTTGAGGGATTTAAAATTTTCATTATAGAGATTTTTAATGTGTTTGGTCAGGTTTGTTCCTAGATATTATTATTATTATTATTATTATTATTATTATTATTACTAGAGGCTATTGTGAGTGGCAAAGTATTCTTATATTCCTTCTTCAATTGCTCGTGATTGGCATAAAGAAAGGCTACCAATTTTTCTAAGTTAATTTTGCTGAACCTGTTGATAGTTTGTAGGAGTTTTCTGGTGGAGGTTTTTGGTGTCCCTTAAGTAAACTATCATAGCATCTGTGAAAAGGAATAGTTTGACTTCCTCTTTTCCAATTAGTACTCCTCTAATTTCCTTTTCTTATTTTACTGTTCTCGCAAGCATTTTGAACACTATATTGAAAAGGAGTGGGCATAGGGGGCAGCCTTGCTGGGTTCTTAACTTTAAGGGAAATACTTCTAGTTTTTCCCCATTTAGGATAATGCTGGCTGTGGGTTTGTTGTATATAGCTTTAATTGTGTTGAGTCCAGTTCCTTCCAGGACTTTAAGTATAAAGGGATGCTGAATTTTGTCAAAGGCATTTTCCATATCAACTGAGATGACCATGTGATTTTTGTCTTTCAGTCTGTTTATATGGTTTATGATGTATATTTATTTACATATGTTGAACCATCCCTGCATCTTTGGTATGAATCCAGCTTGGTCATGGTGGATGATCTTTTTGATATGTGCCTGTGTGCGGTTTGCAAGTATTTTTTTTTTTTTGAGAATTTTGCATCATCAATTGGGTCTATAGTTTTCTTTATTTTGGCTGTATCTGTAGCTGGTTTTGGTATTAGAGTGATGTTGGCTTCATAGAAGGAATTTGGGAGATTTCCTTCTGTTTCTATCCTCTTGAATAATTTGAATAGTAGTGGCTGTATGTAGGGACACCCAGCTTGAATTGCAGGCTAGCTTTCCAGCTGGCATGCCTCAGGACACCACATGGCCAAGAGTCTGGCCCTGCCCCAAGGAAGAGCAAGCAGCATGGTCTAGGTACATGATACTGGGTGGCGCAAGGTGTGTGCAGTGGCATGGAGTTGGGGGACTTGTGATCCGTCCTGGTAACTGAAGTCATTTGATTTATAAAAGCAAGCTGTGGCAAGGAATAGATTTGAATTTCATAGTAACATCATTACGGAATTCCCAGCCATTATTTTTTATTAATTATTGTGTGCATACAGGCTAAGGTAGGCCTGCATTTTGTTCGGGTGGCCAGCAGGTTGGAAAAAGTTTCCCTTTGTGGAATCTAGGTAGCTGGTGTTGTGAGTGAGCATTGGCTGAAGGGAGCGATCGGCCATCAGCCTGAAATTCTTGTCCAGGCTCTGGGCAGGTGAGAAGTCACAGCCAAGAATGGAACTCATGTCTTGTGGGTCAAGGCTAAGGGCCTGGGTTGAAAATATCAACAAGGCCTGGCTATGGGGAAGTAGCCGGCTGGTCTCTGCGCTGAGAGGCCAGCTCCCCACAGTGTCCTCAAAGTGGGAGCTGTGTCCCCATCCCCCTTAGCAGGGCCGCATGGTCCCTGTTCGGCATAAAAGGAAAGCTTCCTACAACTGTAGGTCTTCTTTACATGTCTTATAGAATTCTGCCATGAATACATCTGGACCTGGGCTTTTTTAGTTGGGAGAGTTTCTTTCTTAATCACAGTTTTAATTTCCTCCTTTATTATGGATCTATTTAAGGTGTCGATCTCTTCCTGATTATGTCTTGGTGGATTCCATGATGTCAGGTGTATTCATCCACTTCTCTTAGGTTTTCAAATTTAGTACAGTAGAGGTTTTTGAAGTATTCCCCTAAGATCGTCTGAATCTTTTTGATATCTCTTGTGATGTTTCCCTTTTCATCTTTAATTTTGTTCACTTGAAGTTGCTCTTTCCTTTTTTTAGTCAATTGGGCTAGAGGTCTATCTATTTGTTTATGCTTTCAAAGAACCAGCTCTTAGATTCATTGATTTTTTTGTATTGTTTTCTTTGTTTCTATTTCATTGATTTTTGCTTGGATTTTTGTTATTTCTCCCTGTCTACTGGGTTTAGGATTCATTTGTTGTTCCCGCACAAAGCAACACCACCAACTGGAGACAGAATATCTAAATACTTGAACCGTATGGGGGACATTTTCATTCAAACCACCACATTCCACTCCCTGGCCTCCATAGGCTCATGACCATATAAAATGCAAAATACATTTAGTCCAACCTTTAAAGGCCCCATAGTCTTTACCAGTTTCGATTCTATCAAAAAGTGCATAGTCCAAAGTCTCCTCAGAGACCTAGGCCAATCTCTTAACTGTAAGCTCCTGTAAAATCCAAAGACAAATTACATACTCCCAACAGTGGAACCAAATACACATTCCCATTTCAAAAGGGAGGAGTAGAGGCATAGTGAGGAAATACTGGACCAAAACAAGACTGAAAACCAGCAGGGCACATACCAAGTCCAATAGCTCCAAATACTACTTTCAGGATTTTACTTCCAAAGGGGTTAGATGGCTCAGCTCTTCCAGCTTTGCATGCAACATACATATCTTTCTTAGGCTGGCAACACTCACTGTATGCAGCTCTCCTTTGCAAATATCTCACAGCTCTGGTATCCCCAAGTGCCTTCTTGGGGACTCAGCTGCCAACCAGGCTTCACATTCACAGTTTCATGCAATGGCCTATCAGGGCCTTCTTTATGCAGAGATGCCTCTGCTGCACTCTGCCTGGCCTGGGCGGCTCTCTGAAACTTCGGAGGAAGAACTGAGGACTCTTGCATCCTTCATGCCTCTAAAGCCAAGACCGTGTGAATGAAACTGCGAGTTTGGCTGCAAGTTCGGGGATGAACTCTGTCCTACTTCAAGCATATTCATGACTTTTCTCTGCCCTGGACTTGTTAGAGCAGAAAACCCTTTCAGTATTTTCATTTCAAAAGTTGGAGGCTTAGCTGGGTGTGGTCTTGCCCTGAAGGTACTCTTCCCATTGTTTACTTGTAAATCTGGAGACCTCTCCTTAATCACTTAAATCTCATTCTTTCCGTTGTTTACTTGTAATTATATAGGCCTCTCCTTAATCACTTTAATCTCCTTATCAATGGGATCCTCTCCATCACACATCTTGGCTCCAACATTAATCTCCCTAGTGCCCTTTTCCAATCCAAACTGTATATTCTGCATTTATTTCTTCCCCATTTGCTCTTTTTCACTGTAGATCTGTATAATATTCACCATTAATAGCCACATCACCATTTCTACATTCAGCTGTCTTGAAATATCCTCTGCCAAAGAAATTAGTCCATTGCTTTTCAACTTAGACTCAGACAAGCATTTGGGTTGTGGGCAAACTCTAGCCAGACTCTGACAAAAAAATCCCAGTTGCTGCCTAAGTCTTTATTTTCCTCTGGAAATACATTTTTCTCAGCAGCACTGGTTTCTTCTAGGCTTCTACTAGAATGGGCCATTAAGCTCTACTTACAGCAGTCAACAGCTTTTCTAGCCCAAAGTTCCACATTTCTCCAAACACCCATATGGTCAGGCTCTTCACAACCAACAGCCCACTCTCTGGTACCAAAAACTGTATTAGTCACTCTCCTGTTGCTGTGATAAAACCACCATGACCAAGGCAAGAGTTTATCTGAGCTTACAATTGACAGTTCCAGGGAATTAGAGTCCATTGTGGTGGGAGGCATGGTGGCAGGAGCTGGAGTAGAGAGCTGAGGTTCACATCTTCCAATGAGGACAGGAAGGAGAGAAAGAGAGGAGAGAGAGAGAGAGAGAGAGAGAGAGAGAGAGAACTGGAGGACTGCAGGTTGTTAATGCACTAAGCCCACCCCCAGTGACATACTTCCTCCAGCATGACCACACCTTCTAAGATCTCCCAAAACAGTGCAACCAACTGGAGACAAAATGTCTGAATATTTGAACCCTATGGGGGGCATTTTCATTCAAACCACCATTGTAAGAGAATTATTTTATTTGATTTTTACATTTTCCAGATACTATGTAACTACATTACAAATAACTGCTTTATTTAGCTCACATATAACAAGGGAGGAGGACCATTACTGTCATTAAATTACAGATGTAAATAAAAGACAATAAAGTCAAATCATTTATCAAGACCATAGTAAATAACACATCCAGACCTCATAAGCACTAAATGGTAGAACCAGTATTCACAGCCAAGGAGTCTACTGTCAGAGCCTAAAAAAACCATGCCAGACTCCTAAGATTAAGAGAGCAGCCAGAAGAGGGTCCTCACGTTGGGGATTGATTAAATTTTTCCTTAAGAATGTAGATAGCAGAGATCTCCTGAGGCCAGCAGAAGGAAGAGCAGGAGACAGGTAGGAACTGGGTGCCTCAGCAAAGCTGATTGTTGTTCCCTTAATCCAGCTGTTTTTGGCTTGATTGGCTTTTGTGGCTGTGGGGTTGGAGTTATCCTCCCAGCTGGGATTAAAGGTGCTGTGTTTGACTTGATTGGATTTTGTGGCTGTGGGGGAGTTATTCTCCCACTGGTATTAAAGGTGGGCTTGTGTGACTCTTGAGACTGAGGTCTCTGAGGCCAGCGGAATGACCGGGAGTAGGCTGAAGAGCCCCCCCGCCCCCTTACCCACCCCCTGCCAACTGATTATGAAGAGGCATCTGAAGGAGGCAAGCAAAGCAAGCCTTCAACACAGTGAAGAGCATTTGGACTCACATTGGAATACAGGCAAGGAGAGACCCATATGCCAGGATCACGAAGAAGAGACAACTACTGGAAAGGGACAGGATAATCCGTCGCCAAGCTTTACCAACCCATATGGAAGACTCCTGCAGTGGGGTCCCTCGGGGATGCCCCAGGGAACAGACATCAGAAACACAATTGGGAACATATTAAAGAAAACTACAGTTATAAAGAGCAAATCAAAGAACTAAGAAAAGAGATGAAGAACTCAAGAAGGACCTAGGAGTAGAGAATGGCAAGCTCCAGAAGGAAGTAGAAACACTGATAAAGATCCCATGTGAAAAGACGGAACCAACCAGTGAAGCAAAAAGCTACAGGAAGAGATTGAGAAGCTCCAAAAAAAGTAGAAATACTAAAGAAATAAAAGAGGAAATGAAAAAGGAAATCAAACACTCATCCAATCAAGAGGAAAGGAGTGAAAAAGCCTCAAAGCAGAATGAGGTGAAGCAGAACAAAGAATATCAGACCTGGAAGATAACACAGAACAACTAAAACCTCAAGGAAAGATTATGAAAAATTTAAAAAATACACAAAAGTGGAACAACCAGGAGCTGTGGACACTATGAAAAGATCAAACCTCCACATTCTAGGAATAGAGGAAGGAGCAGAATCCCAAAGAGAATGGTTATTGATCAGATCTTCAACAGAATAAAAGATAAAACTTCCCCAAACTGAAAAAGACAAACCAATACCAATACAAGAAGCACATAGAACTCCAAACAGACAAGATCAGAAAAGAATTCTCCATGCCACATCATAGTTAAACAAGAGACAAAAACTTAAAGCCACAAGAGAAAAAACAAGTGACCTATAAGGGAAAGCTATCAGAATTACAACTGACTTCTCAATGCAAACTATGAAAGCAAGAAGAACCTGGAGCAAGCATTCCCAGTGTTAAGGGACAATAGATGCCAACCCAGGTTACTATACCCAGCAAAAAAATTGTCAATTATAGTTGAAAGGATGACATGAAAAAATCCAGAACAAAGCAATTAGAAGATGGAAAAAGAAAGAAGGAAAGAGAGAAGAAAGAAGAAGAAAGACAACCACCCCAGCACTAGAAAGAAATCAATAAAAGCATAACTGCAGAAGTAGAAACCTAAACCCAAACCACAAATGGAAATAAGGCAAAAAGGAAGCAACAACAACCTATCAGTCATAACCTTAAATATTAAATGGACAAATTCCCCAATCAAAAACATAGACTGGGAGATTGGATTAGGAAACAGAATCCATCAATATGCTGTCTACAGAAACAATCTTACCTTCAAGGACAGGCACCACCTTAAAGTGAAGGATGGAAAAAAATATTCCAAGCATGGTACCAAAAAAAAGACAGGTGTTGCTATTTTAAATATCAGACAAAATAGAAGTTCAAAGTAAAAGAAATCATAAGAGACAAAGAGGCCATACATTTTTATCAAAGGAACAATTCACCAAGATCTCACAATTATGAATATATATGCCCCAAATTCTGGTGCACCAAACTTTTATAAAGACAATTCTCCAGGACCACAATCACAGACTAACCCCAGTAAAACTCATAGTAGAAGATTCAATACTCCACTGAGTCCTTTGGATAGGTCAAACAGGACAAAGAATAAACATAACGAGAGACATCTGAACTGAACGATATGATACACCAAATGGATCTCATAGACCTCTACTGAATATCCATCCTAATACCAGAGAATACACTTTCTACTCAGCACCCCACAGAATGGAACATTCTCCAAATATTGACCACATACTGGGACACAGAAGAAACCTCCACAAATACAAAAAAGATTGAAATAATTTATGCATTCTATCAGACCACGTGCAATAAAGCTCAAACATCAACACCAGGACAAGCCCCTCCTGCCTACAAGAACACATGGAGACTAAACACACACTCTTGAATAATGAATGGTCAAGAAAGAGATAAGAAAAATAAAAGCATTCCTGGAACTGAATGACAATGACAATACAACACAACAACCTATGGGATAACTTAAAAGCAGTTCCTAAGAGGGAATTTATAGGGTGCCTACATTAGAAAAACAGAAAGAGCACAAGTGAATGATCTAACACTACAGCTAAAAGCACTTGAGAGGCAACAACAGATGAACCTAAACGCAACAGACAGGAAGAAATAACAAAAATCAGAGCAGAAATAAATGAAATAGAAACAAAGAAAACAGTACAAAAAGTCAATGAATCCAAAAGTTGGTTATTTGAAAGAAAAACAGATACGACGACCTCTAGCCCAGTTAACCCAAAAGAAAGAAGGAACAACTCCAAATCAATACAATCCATGATGAAAAGGGAAATATCACAAAGCAAGACAAAGGAACAATCATATGGGAATATTACAAACCTATATTTCTACCAAGTTTGAAAACCTAGAAGAAATGGACGAAATATCTGAAATCCTCGAATCACCAAAGCTCGGCCAAGAAGAGATCAGCAGTTAAACAGACCCATAACATATGAAGAAATAGAAGATGTAGATAGAAGCCTCCCAACTAAAAAAAAGTACCAGGCCAGACGGTTTCACGAGCAGAATCTATAAAACATTTCAAAAAGACCTACAACTATCATTACTGAAACTGTTTAGAAGGATACAATCAGAGGAATTCTCCCAAATTCCTTCTATGAAGCCAAGCATCACTCTATTACCAAAACCAGGCAAAGATACAACTAAAAGGAGAATTATAGACCCATTCCCTAATGAACACTGATGGTCTGAAATTCTAAACAGGATACTGGCAAATTGCATACAGACCACATCAAGAAGTCATCCATCATGACCAAGTTTTACATACCAGAGATGAAGTGGTTCAACATATGAAAATCAATAAACATCATCAAACACATAAAAAATCAAAGACAAAAACCACACCATCATCTCAATTGATGCTGAAAAAGTCTTTGACAAATCCACATCCCTTCATGCTTAAAGTCCTAGAAGGAATTGGATTGGAGGGATCATTCCTCAATGTAATCAAAGCCATATACAGGAAACCCACAGCCAATATCATCCTAAACGGGGAAATGACAGAAACATCCCTTTAAATTAGAACTCGCAAGGCTGCCCCCTGTCACCACTCCTCTTCAATATAGTGCTTGAAACACTTGCTAGAGCAATAAGGCAAGAAAAGGATATTAAAGGAGTACTAATTGGAAAAGAGAAAGTCAAACATCCCTATTTGCTGATGATATGATGTGTTCAACTTAAGGGATGCTAAAAACTCCACCAGAAAACTCCTAGAAAACGATTTACAGCTTCCGCAAAGTGGCAGGGATACAAATAACCTTAAAAAATCAATCTTTTCCCCAGAGATACCTCCTTGAGAGGTTATATAATCCCACAGGTAAACATGAGCACCACTAAATATACTCAGTGCAACATATACATATGTGTATATATATTATTTATGAACTGGTAGATGTATATGTAACAGTAATAATCGAAGAAAGGGACAAAAAGTTGAGAGGGAGTTGGGGACATGGGAAGAGTTGTGGGGGACTGGGAAGAATGGAAATGATGCAAAGTGGATACTCATTTATGAAATTCTCAAAAATAATTAAAAATTAAAGAAACCAGGCGGAGGCTGTGTAGGGAAGGTGAGCATGGGGGTGGAGGGAGCATGTCGCGGGGGGGTGGAAGCACCGAGGAAGCAAGAGGGAAAAACGATACTCCGCGAGGAGCAGGGAATTCTGTTTGCTTTCTCGCCTTGATTATTATTTTTTACATTTCCAAAATGCTTCTTTATCGATCAGTTCTAATTCTTTTAATTTTAACTTCTTTTTTTTTTTTTTAATGTGTATGCATGTACTGTCTGCATGCAGGTTTGTGCATCCCTGTCGTGCAATGCCATGGAGGTCAGAAGAGGGTGTGGGAATCCCCTGGAACTGGAGTTAAAGATGGTTCTCAGCTGCCGTGTGGGTGCTGGAGATTGAACCCGGGTCCTCTGAAAGAGCAGTCGGTGCTCTTAACCACTAGGCCATCTCTCCAGCCCTAATTTTAACTTCTTTCTTCTCTACCAGACGTCTTCAAAAATAAGTTATTTGGTATGGAATACTATGGGTATCTACGGCTGTTTTAAGGAAACAAAATATTCTATTAGTATTTTAAGTTGGCATACAAGGCAATGACATTCATTTCGATAGCCTTTTCATATCTATTTTGTTCATAAAACATGATTGCTTCACAAATTAGCATGTCTTTGGGCAGGGCCAGAAGAATCTTCTCTGTGTTCTTCCAGATTTAGCACATGGGTTGTTTTAGTGAACACAGGAGATAACATTTTCACAAAATTAACAAAGCACAAAAATTCTCTTTACATGATCTGGAAAGATATATATGTTCTGTTGGCTGAGGAAATTTATCTTTAAAAAGTTTAAATTTTAAAAACTTATGTTACTAAAATATATTTCAAGTAATTGGTCAAATGCTAGGAATGTGCAGCTCAGAGGAGTTTTAGAATGACAGTCTCTAGCAGGTTCTGAAATTGAACTTTTGTAATTGAAATATAATTTTATTAGCTTAGGTCTCTTTTTCTTTACTGCATTCTTGAATTTAAACGGCCGCATAAGGAGTATGTGACCATCTCACTCTTCAAATGAACAAACAATATATCAAAGCTGTTAAAGTACAATATATTGGCCAGCAAAATGGCTCAGTGGTGAAGGTGCCTACTACCAAGTCTGGTGACTTGAGTTAGACTTGAATTCAGTCTTTGAGATTCACATGGAGGGAGGAGAAAACTGACTAAAATTGTCCTCTGGTCTCTCTATGTGGGCTGTGTACCTGCACCCCCCGCTTTCCCTCCTACCCCACAGGAAATCAATCAATCAATCAATAATAAAAATTAAATTCAGTATAACTAACTCAATATGGCAGTAAATAGATTATCTTTGTTTAATGATCTGTATGTCACTTCCTTCTGTACATAAAGCCAGATCAGTGAGGTTAGCCACTTGGCTTTGGTTGAAAAATTTCCAGTGCAATATGCCTTTTCATCTTCATAGTCATTTAAATGCACTTTGTTACCTAGTTTTGTGACTTGGCTTTATATTTTATGGAATTGATAACATTCCCAGACTGCTTTGAGAACCATCCATCTTGTATACAGAGGAAAGCCTTAATCTTTCCATCTTTATGCCCAAGACAATGAAACAAAACTGTCATAGAAATAAGTCCACCAAAATGAATCCATCAAGAGCAGGAAAGATAGAGAGAATGAATCAATAAAATCTTGTTTCTGCAACTTGTCATTGTAAATGATCGGATAACCAGTTCCATTTCAGAAAGTGTGTTTTGAGTATGGTAACATCTGCCATCTAGTGGATGTCTGAGTGACTATCTGAGGAACTAGAAAATGTTATTGCATCAGTAAATAGAAGAAATGAAGGCAGTTTTCACTCGTATTTCATCTGCTTCTTCGTTTATTTGTGTTGTAACAAAATTGGAAAGTACAGATTTTCATTTAAAAAATTATCATTTGTAGTACCAATTTTCTTGGTAACAATTCACCCTTTCAGAGTAGGAGTCTTCAAGTCCAGGAGAAAGGAAATTAAAAGATCTTTTCTTAGGTGGTCTTTTCTAGTCACTAACCTTAAGCATCTCTTAGGTGCTGATTGCCCATATATTTGTGGTTCCAGACCTGATCTGTTCTTTGAACCCCATTGCCATGCCAGACAGTTTGCATATCCCTTCTACTTCGATGACTAGTGGGTATCTTACCTCTAACTTTCAATTTCCTTCTTTTCCATCTCTGCCTCTCTTAGCCAGGTTAATACACCATTCCCTTCATCACCTAAACACGGTTCTTTGTTTATCTCCCCCCACCCTCTCAGTCTTCCTAGGGCCAATCAGTGAACAACTCTGGTCACTTTACCTTTCCATACATCGTGACTTCCACCATTTCTCTTGATGTACAGGCAGCTAAGTCACCATGTTATGCTCCTGGCCCAGAATTCTGTGGTGGCCACCTGAGGAGCCTCTGATCTCCACACAGTAGCCAAAGAAGTATTAGTTTTTTTTTCTGTTGCTGTGTCAAACTACCCAGAGAAAAGCAACTTAGAAAAAAGGTTTCGGGCTGGAGAGATGGCCTAGTGGTTAAGAGCACCGACTGCTCTTGCAGAGGGCCCGGCACCCACACGGTGGCTAAGAACCGTCTGTAACTCCAGTTCCAGGGGAATCCGACACCCTCTTCTGATCTCTGTGGCATTGCACGACACGGGTGCACAAACCTGCATGCAGACAGTACATTCATACACATAAAAAAATAAATAAAATAAAGAAAAATGGTTTCTTTGGGCTTATGGTTTCTTTGGGCTTATAGTTCAAAGACGAGGGTCTCTCATGGCAGGAAGGCAGGACAGGGAAGCACTGTAGTCTGGATACAGAGAGGGAACACCAAGTGGCACCAGGTTATAAAACTTCAAAGCCATCCTTAGTGACTTCCGCCCTCCAGCAAAGCTTTATCTCGTAAAGGTTGCACAGTCTTCCTAAAGAAGAGTGTGGAGATCAAGTGTTCAAACCCACGAGCCTATGGAGAACACTTCACATTCAAACCAGGACAGTGATCAAAGCGAGACTCATTAAAGAAACTTCTGTGCAATTGTCTTCAACGGCTTCTTAGAGCATCTTGAATGGAGTCTAGACTTGTCACCATGGCCTGAAAGTGTCTCGAGTAATAGGACCATGCTGACCTCCTAGTGGAAGGTCACCCACACTGGCCCTGATGCCCTCCAGGCTGGGCGGCCTTCCTGTGCTGCAGCCTCCTGAACTCCGCTTTGTTTTAGAATTTGTACTAACTCCCCTGCACTGCTGCCCCTCCGCCCCATCTGCAAATTGCTTGTTCTTCCAGCTCCTTTATTTTCCAAGTCAAATATCATCTCACAAAGGTCTTTCCGGGCCTCTCTACTTAAAAGAGCATCCTTGATCTATTTACCCACAAGCCCAAGGCTTTTCATTGTTTAACCACTCAAAAAGGAAGGACTGGGGGAAGGAAGGATTGGGCTAGTGGTGGGTACAAGGGTCTCCATTTCTCATTTATTACTATTGGATCCCCTGGAACTGGAGTTACAGACAATTGTTAGCTGCCATGTGGGTTCTGGGATTCAAACCCAGGTCTTGTGCAGGAACAGCCAGTGATCTTAACTGCTGAGCTATCTTTCTAGCCCCCCTGAAATATAATTTTAAAGCTTCATGAATCATGCTAGTGTACTTATTCTTGACTTTAAAAAATATCTTATTCAAATACATGACTGAAAATGGCTTTTAATGGATGATGAATAGAATTTAAGTTGAAAAATTTCTTGTTCTTTTATTTTTTTAATTTATTTTTGTATGTGTATGAATGTACTGTCTGCATGTAGGTTTGTGCACCGTGTCGTATAATGCCATGGAAGTCAGAAGTCAGAAGAGGGTGTCAGATTCCCCTGGAACTGGAGTTAAAGATGGTTCTCAGCCACCATGTGGGTGCTGGGGATTGAACCCAAGTCCTCTGCAAGAGCGGTCAGAGCTCTTAACCGCTAGGCCATCTCTCCAGCCCCTGTTCTTTTATTTTTAATCCTTGTTTTATTAAATTGATTTTTTTGAGATAAGGGCTCATCAGTATGTGCTTTGGTCTGTCCACTGGTGAAGTTACAGGAGTTACCACCTCTATTAGCCTCTTCCTGTACCTTCAGCTCTGATCTGCCCTGCAGAAAAGGCACAGACACAAATAGATATTTAATTCTCTCACTGTAATAATCTCCTAAGCAAAAGTCAAAATGAGACTTGAATGATGTTTTGTTGATAGATGACTGATTGCTATATGAAAAGCTAAGTGACATTTCATTGCCTTTGTTGATAAATATGACATTGTCTTTTGTCTATCATGCATGAAAATTGGTGAAATCTAATTACTGTATCTTTCGGAAAACAAGCACTTATTTAGATCTCCTACATGCAAGAAAACAATGTTACATCTCAGTAACATCAGCCTCGTTCTACAAGATGCAGAGCGAGAATATATTGGGTGAATTTGCAAGTGCTTTTCATTTGTAATTCAGAATACAACATTGAATGAAATAGGCTTTATTGTGTATTAATTTAAGAATCTGGAGAGCAGGATAAAAACTAAGGTAAAAGGTTATGTTGATGGGCAACATAGTGGGCAAATTGCTTGTACTCACCTGTTTACAGTATTACAATCTCTTTCTGAGCTAACATTTGACATTGAATTCAGCACCTTCCAAATGGTTGCTTCTTTGTTGAAACTAACCCAAAGAAGCAACCATTTGGAAGGTGCTGAATACCTTTCCTACCTTTAAAGGCTCAGAATCTGATGAAGAGATGGCTCAGCGGTTAAGAGTAAAGAAAAATAAAGAAAGATGACATTATGAACTTTGCAGGAAAATGGCTGGAGCTAGAAGACATCATGCTGAGTGAAGTAACGTAGTCCCAGAAAAACAAACAACGAATGGTATCCCTCATCTGTGGATGCTAGTGCCAATTACCTAGTTGTAAGTATTTCTTGTGCATGGCCCCTTGAGCTTTTGTCCAAGCAGTTGGGAGTGATGCATATTGGAAACAACAACAAAAACAACAACAACAACAACAACAGAAAGGACTGCATCAAAGAACTGACTGAAACAGTGAACTTCTGCTCAGAACAGTCAACTTCCATATGGAGAATTTTGAGAAAGACTGAGAAAGAGATGAAAAGCATGTTTGGCAGAATGCATGAGCTCTGGTAGAGTGGGGGGGGACATGGGTCTAGATTTGATAATCTTGTACAAAATATATATAAAAAATAAAAATAAAACATAAAAAAAGGAATTAGACATGACTAGTCACACACACAAAAAGAGCACTGGCTGCTCTTGCAGAGGAACCAGGTTTGATTTCCAGCACTCACATAGCAGTTAACAACTGTCCATAACTCCATTTCCAGGGGATTCTATGCCCTCCTCTGACCTCACCTCAGTGGGCTTTGCATGACACAGGTGGACTTACGTATGTGCATGCAATACACTCATACACATAAAATAAAAATAACAAATAAAGGCTCAGAACCTAGTGGGAAAACTAACAAATAAATTGTTATCTGTTTAAAGCTATAGTTCAAGAAAGATAGAGCCTATGAGCTATGTTATCTTGGGCAAATGGGACTGAAATAGGTGATGGGTTAACATGTGAAAAACAGGATGAGACAGGAAACATGTTGAAATAGACAGTCATGTAGTTATGTTACTGGTATGGAGGAGAAACAGGAGTATGATGCTCTTGATACAGACAACATCAGAGCTGTAGGGACCACTAAGCTTCATGCTTTGACACAACCTCATGAGCAATGGAGATTCATTGGAGGCTTTGAAGTACTATCCTGATACAGGATAGTACTGGTTTGCAGAGACATGCTTCTCAAACCTGGCTCCATGAGAATCACTTAGGAATCTTTTAAGCTGTGTATTCTGATTTGATATGTGTGGTGGAATTTCCAGCCGCATTCCAAGTGAAATTATATTTACTGGGTGCTATAATTTGGGGAGTCTTCCTTTGGGAACATCCAGTAGGAACATCCACCCTCACAGGAGTGCCAAGGAGATAGGTGCCCCCATAGAGATGAGAAGTACTGAGGGCCTAAGCCAAAGCAGTTGCTGAAGATGTTTTGTGAACAAAGTTTTAGAGACTTGCTTCTTAGAGACATGCAGACATGTTTAAAGAGTTGCAGTGATCCTGTATATATCCACCACCTAAATTCCATGATTAATATATTCTTATATTTGCTTTATCCTGTGTCTAGCTGTTCTGTCTTCTACTAATTCATCTATTTATCTTCCTTTTTTGGGTGCATTTCAATAGAAGTTGTGGACATCAGTACTCTTTGCAATGAAAACAATCAAGATTGATTGAAAATTAAGTAAGGAGAGGAGATCGTTTATGGTGTTTATGACTGATGAGGAAGAAAATAAAAAGGGAACTTTATGGGGTAGACAAGGAGATGTTGTGTAGAGTTCCAGCAGTATTACTAAATTTGAGATGTCACTCTAATATGACTTATGTGTATGCACAGATGACATCTACAGCTCTAGCCAGATCGGACAGTTGGCAGTACACACTAGGAATCATCAGCTGGCAGTTATAAACTGAAGATGCAGCTGCTCTGGAACAGAGAGAGGGGGAAGGAAGACTGTGCTGGCAGTGTCCTGGGGAAATGGCATTTACAGGGGTTGTAGCACAGGACGGAATAGAAGGAGCAAAAGAGGAGATGCAGACGAAGATATTAAAAATATTTCCGGGGTTGGAGAGATGGCTCAGTGGTTAAGAGCACTGACTGCTCTTTTAGAGGTCCTTAGTTTGATTACCACATGATGACTAACCATCTTTAACTTAAGTTCCAGGAGATCTGATACCCACTTCTGACCCCTGGGGCCATCATTGCAGAACACAGGTGCATTTACACACATACAAGCAATACATTCATACACATAAAATTAAAATATAAAAAAGAATAAACATATTTCCTTGTAAATATCTTTGCATGGTTTTAGTAATATTTTGGCTATATTGTGATTTAAACGATGTTAAGTTTATGCTTTATGATACAGTACATGCCAACTCTTAGTGTGTTTAGATGTGGACTGGATAATTTGCTTTCAGCTGGCAGTCTTACCATTACACTGCTCTATTTGCACAACAGTGAGCTCAAGGAGCCAGAGATGATCAGAATTGCTTTCTCCAGTCTGCCTGAAATGCGAGACTGCTCCTTGTTTGGCGGGAGCTGGGCTGAGTTCTGACACTCCTTTGTTCCTCTCACCAGTAGGAGCCCTTTTTGTAGAAAGGCCATTAACCATAGGTACATGTTTGCAATGTATTGAAATTCACTTCTGATTGACTTTGGGGAATTCAGTATGATGAGACTAAAAATGATATATTTTTTCTTTAAAATTAAAAGTCACAAATTACATCATTGACTTTTCGTATTGTTATGCTTTAGCTGTATAATGTAACTTTCTAAAAGCAGAAATAATTGAAGGAATAGAAAATACCAGAAAGTAATATTGAGATAGGGAGGAACGGAGTGGGATAAGGCAGCAAAGAATCAAAGGAAAGAATAAACTTAGCCAGAAAAATAAAAACAACAATCTGCAGAGGAGGAATAGGTGTGTGCATCCCTAGAAATGATGTTTAGTTTACAGTGTGGCCTCACACTTCCTATCAATAGCTAGACAGTAGTTTTTTATTTCTCTGTTACAATTTCTCAATCTACTATTACAGCATAAAAAAGAGCCATGTATAAAATATGCAAATACATATGCAAATATGCATATAAGCACTTAGCTATGTTCCACTGAAACCTTACTTGGAACTTATAACCAGAAGCCGACTGGACTGGATCATGGCCTTCTTTGCTGAGCCCTTGGTTAGAGCGAAGGTCGAGAAATAGAAACAAGAAGGCTTTTCTAGAAGGACTGGGTAGTAAAATTCATAATCTTTTGAGACACTAGTGTTTCTGTCATGTAATGTTTGGTGTTTACTTTTAATAACACTTTTAAAATAGAAAAATCATATTTGGCTCATAGGACCTACAAATTAATCATAAACTACATTTGATGTTCTTAGATTTTCAACACATCTAACAGTGAACACAAGGGGTTTCTGCACCAATTACTTCTCCAAATCTCCCAGCAGTAAATTAAATCAAATTCCTACTGTACTCGAGGTAAATATGAGGCTCACGGGGAGACAAACAACATGACCCCACTTTAGAGGCCAGTCACAAATTGTGGCTCTGAGGAGCTTCTGACCTGTGTGCTGGGGTTTCCCTAGCTTCCTTTTCGGGTGCAGTAGTTTCTTATTACTCACGGAAGTGAGTGAAGCTCTTATTTATATTTACTGGTTTATTGTTGTTCACAGGCTTGGATTTACTGGTGGTTTGATTTGCCTACATGCCATGGCTTCTTAATCTACCTTGGTAAATTCATAGGGGGAACCAATTACTTGTATTAGTAAATTGTTTATCAATCTGTGCTTTACTGTTGGTGCTGGAAAGTGGTGGTGTCGGTATGCTTGAAGAAGATCCAATCCTTCAAAACAAAGATAATTGCTGCTTCGTATGATGGAGCCACTCAAGGCAGGACACAGCTTGAAAGGTGGCTCAGACAATATGGAGTAACTTAGAAGGGGGCACAGCTTGATCTCCACAGTGAGGCTACAAGATCCAGCCTCCTGGTGATCTCCTTTTAGGGGGCAGCTCTCTTTCTGAAGGTGCCAGAGACTCCCATGAGTCAAAACAGATTTTTACCACTCTGAAGATTCTGGGATATCTTAGAAGCTCTGGTTTCAGGAATTGGAGACTAAGATCCAGTATCATAACACCTGGTCCTTTGACGACCTGGGAAGTCACAAGTGCTGTAGGAGTTCTGTGCCAAGAACGAGGGGCAGAGACTGCACTCAGTTTTCTTCTGTCACAATCTTTGTTTTGCTTGGTGAGTGTTTTTTTTTTTTTTTTTTCAACCCTTTATAAATGTAAAAGCCATTCTTAGCTCACAGATCCTATAAAATCTGACCTGAATCACATTGGGCCAGTGGGCAGAAGCTTGCCAGGCCCCTGTCTAGAGCATATATATATATAGTGTCTGATTCTAAAGTGATGATAGTAATTTTGTAACTCTATATACTACAAGTAACTGATACATTTTCAAACAGTTCTTGTCTAGGTAGCTGACATGCAAATTCAATTTCTAATTTATTTATTTATTATTTTTTATGTGTATGAGTGTACTGTCTGCATGTAGATTGGTGCACCCCTGTTGTGCAATGCCGCGGAGGTCAGAAGAGGGCATTGGATTCCCCTAGAACTGGGATTGAAGACCATTCTTAGCCACCATGTGGGTGCTGGGAATAGAACCTGGGTCCTCTTTAAGGGCAATCATTGCTCTTAACCACTGAGCCATCTCTCCAGCCCCGCAAATTCAATTTCCTAACAACTCAGTGAAATTCCCTCACTCATTGTGGAAGAAACTGGTTTTGTCTATATTTCACTTTCATTTTAATATTATTAATTTATGAACATATCTGTTTGTCAGATTCCACCTTGAACTATTGGTAACATTTTACCTTTTCTCACAGAGCTAAAAAAATTTTTTAACACATACTTGCTTGTTTTTCCTTTAAAAAAATCATTGACAATGTGAATATCAATAACCAGGACTTTTAAAACTATTATTTATTAAAAGTTGTGGTGCATAGATTTCTAACTTATTTATTCCCATTTTGATATTGCCAAATGAAAAAAAAAAAGCAAGGTTTTAAAGAATTGTTTGGGAATTTGTACATAGATATATATCATGTGTTTTGACCAATCCACCTCATTCCCATCCCTCCAGTTCCTCACCTCATCCCCATGCTACATTAAACTTCCACCTTCATGAGCTCTTCTTAAAAAAAAAAAAAAACCCACTGAGGGGCTGGAGAGATGGCGCTGACTGCTCTTGCAGAGGACCCGGGTTCAATCCTCCCCAGCATCCACATGGTGTCTTTAACTCCAGTTCCAGGGGAATCCAACACCTGACCTCTGCGGCATTGCACGACATGGGTGCACATACCTACATGCAGACAGTACATTCATACACACAAAAAATAAAAAAAAATTTAAAAAAAGCCACTGAGTCAACTTAGTGATGCCTATGTGGACAGGGGTGTAGGAATATACACTGATATTCTCAGACAGGAGCATTATTACCTCTCCTTGGGGAAAAACTGATTAGAAACCAGGCTATGCTGAAATTCAATATTTAATATATTTTGCAATTTACACACACACACACACATGAGTAATATATGCATAGTCAACCAATCATGATAACGTGTCTGGATATATATTTGATTTCTAATATTCATAAAATTTAATATTCCTCAATAAATTAAAATAGTTTACTCCACAATAATTCTAGAATCCATTTTCTACACATGCTCATTTTCAAGCCTGTATGAGAGTCATAGTTTTACCTTTAATAAAATTATTATCCTTTTCCAGGCAAATTCTTTCTCCTCTTACATCCTCTCTCCCACTCTCACATCTACTTCCCTGAGAAAAATGCCTTGCGGTGGTGAAGTTGCTCAATTCTCTGTCACATCTACAAATGTGCCTGTACTTGCATGTTTTCTTTTTTCTTGTTACAACACAAGAACTCACATTTTAAGGCATATAAGATGAATCACTAGGTCTGATCACTGGATGCTTTACCCTTTAATCTCAGAACTCACATCCCATCAATTATTCTAAGCCTGGTTCCTTCAATGCTTACTTGTTCTCCTGTCATGTAGCAGCCTGGGCCGGCATAAGTCTGTAATATCCATAAGGTTAGCATCCTGCGCAGGTGGTCCTGACTTTCCTTACCCTCATATTTCA
This sequence comes from Rhizomys pruinosus, assembly GCA_009823505.1. Taxonomy (NCBI): domain Eukaryota; kingdom Metazoa; phylum Chordata; class Mammalia; order Rodentia; family Spalacidae; genus Rhizomys; species Rhizomys pruinosus. Next base: position 3,109,411 of record VZQC01012107.1, read on the forward strand.
CATTTCCTTTACACACCCTGACCCAGTCCCATGACTTCCATCATCAAAACTTGCAGATTCCTCTTAAACATGTGTTCTTCATTTAGATCTCCCCTCCCTCCCAAAGCTTCAAACACATATTAAGATGCATTTGCCAGATGCCTCTATATAGATGTCCTTGAGGGACTTAACATTTTCTAGCTACCATGTTAGTGAAGAATCTTACCCTTCTATTAGTTGTAGATGTGAGAGCTCTTGGGTGTCATCTTTGGTTTTTCCTTCCCTGTTCTTTCTGTCAACCAGCACTACCAATGATAACATCTCAACAGTTGCTCAATCCCTTCAAGGTTATATCCAGTTGGTACAATTAATGGACTTTCACAGAGTTCTGCCATGTTGCCTTTCTTCTCCAGCTTTGCTCCCTTCAGTTGGTACAGTCAGCTGATCATGTTAAACTCCAGATTTGATCATATCACGTTTACTAAAACACTTATGGGCTCCCTGTCAATCAAGATCAAGTTAAACTCCTTCATAAGGTGAGGTAAGAGCATGTCTCTGCCTTATGCCAAGGAATTGATACTTAGAGCCCCAGGTTCCAGACTCTTGTTGCCTCTTTTGTAAATCAAATGTGTCTCAAAAGGGCCCTCCTTGTATAAATGATAACATACATCATCACCTTGCATATTAAGGTTCTTTCATGGTCAAATTTTCATTTGCATTTTAAGCCTGATTTCTTACTTATTCTCTTTCATTTTGTCCCTAGGCACACTGAACTCTCAAAGCTCCATACATGTCAGTATATCATCACCTGGGAATATGTTTGAGGAGCTCCCTCAGCTCCGACCTTTAGCTTATGCTAACCTTTCTTTGTTTCTGCAATACTTGCTTGACACCACTTTATGTTCCAGTTCTTCTATAAACCCTTCTATACCCCTTCTGCATCTGAAATAGGTTAAATGCTTCTTCTAAATGATTCCATTGTGTTGTACAGTTGTGTTTGTTATAATCTATTAACACAATTAAAATTATTTATTATTTTTGTTTTATGTGTATGAGCATATTGCCTGCATGTAAGTGCACCTGTATCATGCAATGCCCACAGAGGTCAGAAGCGGCCATTGGATCCTCTGGAACTGGAGTTATGGGTGGTTGTTAGCCACATGTGGGTGCTGGGAATCAAACCCAGGTCCTCTGCAAGACCAGCCAGTGCTCTTAACTGCTGAGCCATCTCTCTAGCACAGATGTTCATGCAAATTTTCATAATTTCCTACTTTTATTTCTCCTTCATCTTGAAGGCTTCCCTCTTTGACAAGCTCTAAGTTGTCCACTATTTTATTATCATGCAGCCTAGCTCACAGTAGAACTACATAAAATAGCTATAACAGGTTGATATAAAATACCTCTTCATGAACTACAATCAAATTTTAAACCAGTTTTATCATAGTTCTATTTAAATTTCTCCATAAACTTGATTTTTTTCCTATAGAGCAATGATTTCTCATCATTTGGGTGTCCTTCACTACATGTATGTTGTCACAATAGAGTTAATTGAAGAAAGCAATAATAAATAATTTAAAATATATTTTTGGATTTCCCTTTTGTGGTTATTATAAAAATTCTTTTAAATAACTCTCTTAAAACACCAATTTTTCAGTTGACTTCAGATATTTAAAATGATTTTGGCTACATTAAGATTATTGGTCATGTATAAATTTAAACATGAAGTAGATTACTAGACTATAAGAGAGGCAACACATTAAAATCAGAAGTTGTATTTCATTGTGAAGTTTTGTTAATGAAGATACTTAACAGTGATTTTATTGATAATGACAGGTTCAGTGATTTCAAATGGAAAGTAACAAAACTATTGTAATTTTTGGGAATATGCTTTCATTTCCCCAAAATATGATGTGCTGTAGGGACATACAATACACATACAGACACACACACATACAATATACAAACATATGGATGGACACACACTCATTGACCAAATAGAATTTAGTAATAGAAGTATAATGTAAAAAGTGATCTTGGGCTGGAGAGATGGCTCAGTGTTTAAGAGCACCTACTGCACTTGCAGAGGAGCCAGGTTCAATTCCCAGCACCTACATGGCAGCTAAGAACCATCTTTAAGCCAGGCATGGTGGTACTTGCCTTTAATCCCAGCACTCAGGAGGCAGAGGCAGGCAGATCTCTGTGAGTTCTAGGCTAGCTGGGGCTATAGGGAGACCCTGTCTCAAAAAGACAAAAATAAATAAATAAGTAAATATTTAAAAAATGATCTTATTTTATGTCAGACTTATCCTAAGGTAGTTGATTGAGAACCATCAGTAATTACAAGAGATTTAGCAAAACAAAATGAGATCCTTAGCTATGACATATTTTTTAAAAACAAGCCACACTGGCATTTTGCTAGCTGCTATGTTGGGCCTAAAGGATAACATCTTTAGAATCTATTATTTACCTTTTATTAGTTGGAATAAGATGTTACATGTATGAGAAAAATTGCGATTCAATAAAATTCAGTGTCATAAGATGAACTGGGAACAACCCTAGAGACAATTTCATTTATTCACTTGGAATTTTTTACTAAAGTAATTATCTGCTCATATTTTATGTATCTAGATTTGAGCTGCTGTTAACATCCCATAATTTTCCCAAAAGCAAGAAAACATTTTCTCACATCTTAAGTGATCTCTTGTACACACATGATAGTATCTTGCCACAGCATATGAATTATAGTTGTATGACCTGCCCTGAGGCCTCTCTAGCTTCAGGAAAGATAAACATGCTGAATAAATAGATGTTACTCCAGATTGCAGTCATTTCTCCGTAGTGAACTTCAAAACTGTGACTCTCAAAAATCCAAAGCCTAAGGCAAATAAAAAAAATAAAGAAAATACAGTCAAGATTGTTAAAGAGATAGTTTGATGGATACATTTGCATAAGTTTCCATAGTAATTCTGAATGTTAATTACCATAATTATCAAAATAAAAGACAGACTAGCATATTAGATGTAAAGCAGAATGCATCAATTGGTTACTTATATGAAATGCATCTCACTGGCAAAGACAAATGTAGTAGAAATAGGCAGTACAAGAAAATAAAATTAAAAAAATAGCAGGAGATATATTAATATCTGACAAGACTTCAAAGCAAAATTAGAAGAGATAAAGAAGGTCATTTCATCGTGATTGAGGGGACAATCTATCCAGAGTCCATAACAATTAAACATAGATGCATGAAACATGAGCTTGCCCAACTCCATAAAACAAATACTACTAGATGTAAAGGCACATAGTGATCTCAACACATTAATAGTGGGTGATTTAATATGCCACTCTCAGCAATAGACAGGTCATCCCAACAAAATATCAAAAAGGAAATATTATATCAAAAAGTAAATATATGAGTTAAATGACATTATAGTTCAAATAGACATAGACATTTACAGACTATCCTACCCAAAGACAGAAAAATACACATGCTCCTTAACAGTCTATACATCATTCGCTAAAACGAGGCAATTGTAGATCACAAAGGAAGTTTTTGTTAAAAAGTATTTGCTAATATTAGGAAATTGAACTAAATAGAACCCAAAGTAGAAATTGGCAGGAAGACAAATTAAAGAACATATACAAATTCATGGAGATTGAAGAACATACTATTGAATAATGAATAAACCATTCAAGAAATCTAGAGGGAGCCGGACATTGTGGCACCTGCCTTTAATCTCAAATTTCAGAAATCAGAAAGGAAAATTTAAAAATTCTTAGAATTGTATAACTAAGAAAAATTTCATCAGAATCCATTAGATACAATAAAAATAGGTCTAAGAGGGGATGTTTATCAGACTTGATGCTTACATTATAAAAAATCAGGGGGCTGGAGAGATGGCTCAGTGGTAAAGAATACTGGCTGCTCTTGCAGAGGACCCAAGTCCAGTTCCCAGCTCCCCAGTGATGGCTAACACCCATCTATAATTCCAGTTCCAGGGGATCCAATGGTCTCCTCTGACCTCTCCAGGCACTACATGCAGTTAATACAACTGCATGCATGGAGGTAAAGCACTCACACACACAAAAATAAAATAGAACAAAGTAAGTTTAAAAGTTAGAGAGGTTCAAATAAAAAAACTTAACGATACATGTCTGGATCTTAGAAAAATAAGGACAAGCCAAACAAACAACGAATAGATGGAAAGAAATAATAAAAATCACAGTGGAAACCAATGAAATGGAGATGAACGATGCAAAGGATCAATGAAACAGATAATTTGAGGGGCTGGAGAGATGGCCTAGTGGTTAAAAGCTCCGACTACTCTTGCAGAGGACCCGGGTTCGATCCCCAGCACCCACATGGCGGCTAAGAACCGTCTGTAACTCCTATTCCAGGAGAACTCCAGTTCCAGGGGAATCCAACACCCTCTTCTGACCGCGGCATTGCATGACACGGGTGCACAGACCTACATGCAGACAGTACATTCATACACATACAAAAATAAATAAAATTTAAAAAAAAAGAAACAGATAATTTGAAAACATCAGCTCGGGAAACTGTTATCTAAAGCAGTCAAAGTAACGAGATGGCCCAAATACAAAATAAAGTAAATAAGAATATAATATTCTAAAATCTATTCTTTTTAATTTAAAAAATATTTTTATTGAAGTTTTGTGCATTTAATACAACATTTCTCCATCCAATTTAGACTCCCCTTTCCATGGCCCCACCCCACCCAAGTTCATGCATTCTGCCATACATGTCTTGTATCTTTCTCTGATTCTTTTTAAAGTTTTTCTATGCAGAGGAATATTGTTTGGGGCAGAAGTTTACTGTTTCAGTCAGTTCTTTGTCCTAGTCCTTTTGTTGTTGTTGTTCCTTCCTTTTAATTTTTTAATTATTTTATGCGTATGAATATTTGGCCTGCATGTAAGTGTACCACATGCATGCATTCCCTGTGGAGGCCTGAGGAAAGCATCAGATTCCTCTGGTAGTAGAGTTACAGATGAGAGTTACAGTGGGTGTTAGCTGCCATGTGGGTGCAGAGAATTGAACCCCAGTCCTTTGCAACGGCAGCCAGTGCTTTTAGCTGTGGAGCCATATTTCCAGCCCCTAAAACTTATGTTGTGATACTATGGAAAATTTCAAAGAAATGGCTACATTTCCAGAAAGTTGTCACTTATATTTTGTTTGTTTACTTGGTGTGTGTGTGTGTGTGTGTGTGTGTGTGTGTGTGAAGATCAGAGGTTGATGCTGGGTTTCTCTTCCTTGTTTCCTGAGACAGTCTCTTCCTGACCCTGGAGGGCACTGATTTGGCAGGTGTAGCTGACTGGCAAGCCCTGGGACCATTCTGTCTCTTCCTCTCCATCACTGGGACTACAGGTATACATCATCACATCAGGCTCTTTTGTGGGCTCTGAAAGTTTAAGTTTAGCTCCTCATACTTGCTTAGCAAGTACTTTACTGACTGAGCCACTCACCCGGCCCATTTGAAAATAATGAAGCTGGGTGTGGTGGTGCACGCCTTTAATTCCAGCACTTGGGAGGCAGAGGCAGGCGGATCTCTGTGAGTTCAGGGCCAGCCTGTTCTACATAGTGAGTTCCAGGCCAGCTACAAGGGGACCTTGTTTCAAAAGACCAAAAAAAAAAAAAAAAAAGACAATGAAAACATTCAATAGTTCTGTTGTTATTTTTCTCATTTGGAAGATTAAAAATTGCCAACTTTTTATCAATACTAAATTTTACAAAGTATGTATACTTATAAAATATTTAAATTTCAAACAAGCATTGTTCTATAATGTGAATTTATGAATAAATTTAGGTAAAGCTTAAAGAAATCCATCCTTTTATTTTATACATTCAAATATATGCACATATGTGATAATGATAGACAATTCCATATGGAAAAGGATATTAAAATCATTCTATAAGGAAAGAAACCTGGCCTACGTCCTACTTTCTATCACCTTTATTACCTAATAACCATTTCTTTCTGTTTGTTTCTGGCAGTCTTAGGCTATTTTTCAAAACATGTCACTGAAATACATGGTCTTCTGCTTACTTGAAGTAAGACCTTTGTTTCCCCATAGTTAGGAATATCAATCCAGTTCTATTAAAGATAGATAGGTTTCTGGCCTAAAACTTGCCCTGGGCCAGGTGCTTAGAACTGTTAGACTATTCATTACTGTTTATGCTACAAGGGAAAAGGAGTCAAATCAAGCTTTCATTGTGACTATTTTGTCCCCAAAGAATTGAATATACAACATAGTATAGAAAAAAAAAACTGCCAGAGAAATTTTTCAACATTCGCCTTGTTTTCTGACCTTCTTATATATTGTTAGATAGAAATAAATTTTTTTTTTTGAAGCTTGCAGGTCAACTTTTGTTGGAACTAAAGTGAATTTACACTGAAAGAGAAAACATAAAATGTTTTCCTTATAAAATATTTTCAGTGAGTTGGGGCTGGAGAGATGTCTCAGCAGTTAAGAACACTGACTGCTCTTGCAGAGGACCTGGGTTCAATTCCCAGCACCCACGTAGCAGCTAAGAACTGTACTTAAGCTGGGTGTGGTGGTACACACCTTTAATCCTAAGCACTCGGGAGGCAGAGGCAGGCGGATCTCTGTGAGTTCAAAGCCAGCCTGGTCTACAGAGTGAGTGCCAGGCCAGCTGGGGCTACAGGGAGACCCTGTCTCAAATACATATATATATATATATTTTTTTTTTTTTTTTCTGTGAGCAACATACTTATGAACACACTGCTTCCCAAGAGGGACAATGTGTTATAGTCCCCAGCTTAATGGCCACCTCTCAGATGCCTGCCAACCTTCCATCTGTTATATCAGCAGGACAACTGTGGACATTTGTGTTTTCAGGCATTCAATCAATGCCTACTACACGCTGACGACACACCAGTCACCAGATTCAGCATGACAGCAAAAGGGTGAACAATACAGACAGGAAATTTCTGACTGCCAGTTACAGAGTGGTCGGCAACAACCTGCAAGGGCAACGACGAAGATATTAGCTACTCATTTGCTTCAACTTCTAGATTACACCAGGCTCCTTCCTCTGTGATAATCTGTTATTCTTCACTCACTGTGCATATCATGATATACTAAGACAATTGCCCATCCGACATACATACCATTGAACAGGTGATTTCACAAGGTTTTGTACTGGTCTCTGTTGTCAGGACCCAGCATGATGCTTGGTACATCCTAGTTGTCTAACACACACACACACACACACACACACACACACACACACACTGTTATGGTTGAATCTTACTGGAAGGGGAGTATCCTGTTTCTCTACAGTAGCTTCATTTACCCTGCCCAGTAAGAGCAAGTGAAAGACATCTTATCACTATTGGAATCACAAAACAGATTGAGACAAGATTGGGAGAAAACAACAAATTGAACATTTCACATGTGTTATCTCCCTAAAGTAACCCAAACTGTTGTCTAACTATATTTAGTTATCACCAAACTAGATTTGTCACTACTTTATGAAACCACTTTAGTTAAACATGACAAGTAATCTCAGAAGGTTTGGGAAATGTAGAAATATGTCAAATTTTTTAAAGAGTTGAGTAGAGCTGTGTCAGGCCCTGTCCACTGACCTTACTTTGTCCCTTGAGTTACTGTGCAGCATCTCACTTAGTTCTTCATTCACACTTCGCTTTTCCATACCCCTGGGCTTCCTCCAACATGGTTCTGTGAATTAGCTGGCTTTTTCCTGGTGACATGTCTCGAATCTTTCCCTCCTTATCCTCGACCGATTTTCTCTTCTATAGGAATTGTCAGTGATAAACAAGCTTTTGTCAATCTACATATTGTGTGGAAACTAATTTATAAATGCATAAATATAAGAGTACTATTTTTTTCTGGTGTTTAAGGATGCATCACCATACATGTTTTGGGCTCCTAGTTGGTCTATATGAAAATCATTGCTACCTAGGGCACTCAAGAGGTGAAAATAGGACAGTCACAAGTTCAAGGTCATCTTGAGTGACAGAGAGAGAGAGAGAGAGAGAGAGAGAGAGAGAGAGAGAGAGAGAGATTCAATGACAAATTGGGATAAGCTAAAATGCATTAAATGCACTGAATCATTTCTGGAGAATGTTTGAGGGGCTTTTCAAAATGTGTGAGCAAATATTCTCTTAAAAAAAGAAAAACTTAAGGACTGCTCTAGCAGAGGACCCAGGTTTGATTCCCAGCACCCACATGGTGGCTAAGAAACATTTTTAAGCTGGGCATGGTGGCGTATGCCTTTAATCCTAGCATTTGGAAGGCAGAGGCAGGTGGATCTCTGTAAGTTCAAGGCCAACCTGGTCTACAGAATGAGTTCCATGCCAGCTGGGGCTATAGGGAGACCCTGTGTCAAAAAAAAAGAAAAGGAAAAGCTTTTTGCTGGAGAAATGGTCTGGTTTAGAGAACTGGATGCTCTTAACAGAGGACCTATGTCCAGTTCCCAGCACTGACATGATGGCTGACAACTGTCCATAACTCCAGTTCCCGAAGAGCCAATGCCTTCTTTTGACTTCCCTAGGCATTTCATGACATGGGCATACTTATACACATGAAGCCAATACACTCATGCACATAGAATAAAAATAATAAATCCAATATTATGAAAAGAAATGCTTGTGTGTGGTGGCACATACCTTTAATTCCAGCAATTGGAAGGCAGAGGCAAGGCAGATCTCTGTGAAAGTGAGGCCAACCTTGTCTATGTAGTGAGCCCCAGGCCAACTGGGGATACAGGGAGACCCTGTCTCAAAAACAAAAATACAGAAACAAAACAAAACAAAGAATAGCCAACACTAATTGGACTGAGTGGAATAAAAAGAGATAAGAAGAGATGCAGTTGAAAGAGGGAGATGTTAGGAATGGTCCAGGGCATGGAACTGGGAAGAGGAAATGGAGGGAAAGTTGAATATGATCCAGATACATTAGTATATGAATGGAATTCTCAAAGAACAAATGACAAATTATATTTTAAATGATTTGTTTGTTATTTTATTTTATGTGTATAAGTGTATAGCCTGCAGGCATATAAGCACACCTATTTCATTCAATGCCCACAGGGGCCTCATGAGGATGTTAGATCCCCTGGAACTGGAGTTATGAAAAGCTATTAGTCACCATGGGGGTGCTTGGAATTGAATCTGGGTCTTGTTGAAGACTACATGTGTTCTTAACCACTGACCCATCTCTCCATCCCAACAAATATTTTTAAAGAATGTTCATTCTTTCTTTGTGAACTGGGAAATTCTGGAAGCATTTGGATTAGAATATTAACTTGGATTTTAACAGAATCATTCTGAGTGCAGTGGTTGAGGATAGATTATGGGAAAGCCAGTCTGAATGCCTATTACACTGGCTGCTGTTGTAATAGTACGAATGTGGAATCTCATGCCAGCCTAGTAACCACTGTGGCCAGATTATGGACACATCAGAAAATGGAACTCAGAAGTTTTCTTGAGTAATAAGATGTGGTATTTGAGAGAAAGAATAGCTGAAGAGAGTGGTATGAGTTTTGATATAACTATAAGGAGGATATGAAAGCATGCCAGGTGTGTGGGAGGTTTCACATTTGCTTCTTGAATGTAATCCTGAGGTAAGACATCCTAGTGCAATTTCAAGTAGGTAGACATTTCTTACAACCATGAAGCTGAATATCATTAATGGAATGAGTCAAGAGAGAAAGGAGTCTGATGAGTTTTGAATACACTGAGGTTAAGCAATTGGGAGACCACAGGATGGTCATTTTCACATTATTAATTCTGTCATTCTGTGAGCAGGGGAGGACTTTCCATCTTCTATTGTTTTCCTTAATCTTTTTCTTCAGAGTTTCAAAATATTCATCGTAGAGTTCCTCACCTCTTTGGTTAGATTTATTCCTAGATATTTTTAGGGTATTGTGAGTAGGACTCTTTCCATGATCTCTTTCTCAGCATATTTGTTATTGATATATAGAAAGGTTATTGGGTTTTGGAAATTCATATTGTATCCTTCTATTTTTCTAAGAACGTTGATCATTTCTAGAAGTTTTCTGATGGAATTTGGGGATCTCATGTAGAACATCATACCATCTGCAAATAGGAATTATTTCACTTATTTTTCTATTAATATCCCTTTAATTTCCTTCTCTTGATTCATTGCTCTTGCGAGTGCCTTAAAAATTGTATTGTAAAAAAAATGGGAACAGGGGACAGCCCTCTCTCACTCTCACTTAGCTTAGATCAAGGGTGAGAGGGAAGAGAATCAGTGGCAGCAAGTGTGGCCAACACATTATGCACTTGTTTTGTGTTCTTTGGTAAATGAATAAAGAAATCTGTTGGGATAGAAGCCAAAGGAGAGAGTAGGCCAAAGAAAATTCTTTTCTAAAACTTTTGTTTTCAATGGGAAAATTCCTCATGCTTATATCCTTTTGGACCTAGGAAAGAAGAGAAATGGATGAGATAGAAGACAGAGAACTTCTGGACCAATGTCTTCCAGTTAAAGATGAAGGGATGGAATGGGGTCCATAGAGAATCATTGGTAAAACACACTTGTTACAGACAGGAATGAGCGTGAACAGACAGGGGTTGTGAGCATGTATATAAATGGACAGTGAGTCCCTGTAGAAGTGCTTTTCTGATTGGTCAGGTGAGATAGAGGGGAGGGTAAAAATGGGGAAGGTCAGAAGAGAAGGGAGAAAGGGGACATTTCTGGAGAATCGGAACAGAGAATGGATCTAAGAAAGAAAGAATGGAAAGAAATACATTTTATAAAATATGCCAAATATCTTGTTTTGAAATTACTCTTGGGTGAAATGGTTTCCCAGATATATAGTTCTCCAAAGCTAAGGAAACTATGGAAGAGTTTACTATGCTTTTAGCAAACAGCAATTTCTCTGCCATTAAAAGCAGAGCCAGAAGGAGCCTATGAGGCCCCATTCTTCCCTGAGGTTTATCGACAGTGATTGCTGGGAAAGGAGGTGCCATTTGCTCAGTGGTGTAGCCACTGATAAGTTGTTTATGATCCAGTCATAACATCCCTCCTATGCTCATAAAAGCAACTCTAATCAAACTCATTGGCTAACACACAAAAAGAAAACATGAAAATAGTAGAGACTAGGGAGGAAAGGTTCAGTAGGAGAGGGAGGGGAATGAGAGAGGCTAAGGGGGATGCAAAGGACCAAAATTCACTATATGCCCTCGTGACACTGTCAAAGAATTTTAAAGAAGAGAAACAACACAGCTAAATGTTTATGTTTAGAGGGAAAGAAATGCATAAATTGCAGGTTTATATGATTTGGATTTTATTGGTTGATCACGTTAAAAGGTTAATGTTATCTGTCTATTTAGTAGACATTCTCAATTGTCTTGTTGGCTCAGTAAATAATTATGCAATATAAGGGAGATAATAATATATTATTTTATAATTATATAATTATAAATATATAATTATATAAATATAAAATTATATTATTTTATAATATAATATTATCTCCCTTTTCTGTTCAAAGTTATAAAATGTTTGCTTTTAAATAAAGTACATTTCTTTTTTGATATTAATAAGGAAGAAGTTCTCGTCTTTAAAGGAGTATTTTTGAACAAAGTTCAAGTGAGAATTAACTATCCTTTGCCTCATCTGAAACCGTAGAAGAAAAGCAGGAAACCAAATACTGAGGTACATTTTGTACAAGTTTCACTTCCCCCCAAACCTGAGCACGCTTGCATTTCATGAAATAATGGGACTGAGCACATCAAACATCCAGGAATGGCAGTAGATCCACATCTCTTGGGATCCCTTTTATGTCAGCAGTCGAGATACCTGATACCTCAGTTCAGATAACTCCCTGTCAGCAAGGTTCACTGTTAACCTGTGGTAGGAGCACAGGAATCCCTTTGACAAGCTCTTACAGAGTGATAACAATACCTCCTAGAGGGCCATGTTGCTAGGTAACAGCTGGTTTCCTTGGTCACAGTGAATCTATCGAAGTCCCCCAAAGTGGCAGCACATTCTCCATGGGCAGTGCTTGCTCATATCCCTTCCTGAGAACACAAAAAGTATCTTCCAAAAATGGTTTCATGAAGGCCAGAGAAACTTTGCACCTGCCAGGCATGTCTAAAAGGTAGGAAAATGAAATTAAAGTTACCTTTGTTATTACTTGAGAGAGGAAATAGAAGTCAAGACATAATGTTACATGGTTATATTTCAATTAAATATATAAAGTCCTGTGACTTGATTGCATGGCTGAGCATGGTTGTTTTCAGAAGGAAACAAGCCCAGCTATCCCGCCCCTACACCCCCATGGAAGGGAGATGAAATGCTTGACAGTAACTATGTCTGCAGATATGTAAAAAGCATGTGTGAACTTCAAAGAAAAAATGGAACAGCTCAAAGGCAATATCTATCTATCGGCATTAAATGGGGGAAGTTTGAATATATCCAAAGACAAGACAGGCACTGGCTCTTTAAAGCTACAAATCAGATAAGGACAAAGCTCTGTCTTTGCTTCCTGGTTGGGTATTTTATTACTGTCAACAAGTGTTTCACATCATGCTCATGATGCGCATTTTTCCAGGTCACAGTTTTCTTAAAGTTTTTGGCTTCCTATTGGTGTATTAACTTAGTTCACATTCTTTTTAAAACATGAGATAGCCTTTTTGCTTTCAATATTAAGTGCCTGTGGCTTCATAGAACATAGGCTCCTGAAACACTTTGGAGATACTGACAGAGTGTAGAACCAGGAAGCAAAGACTAGGTCTCATCTGACTGGGCCTCATCCTTATCTGACTTGTAGATTTAAAGAGACAGTGCCAGTCTTGTTTTGGTGGTAAATAGATTTATTTAAATCTACCAGGTTAATGTTAATAGATATTGCCTTTGAGCTCTCCAGTTTTCCCTTGTAGTTATTTCTAGCTTCTATTTACTGCCTAGAGTCAAGAAAAGAAATATCCTCTGGTAAAGGACTGGAGGCTGAAGGAGTGACAGAATGTTCTCTTTCTGGCTAGCCAGACATGCGTATCTCAAGCAGTGTCATATGCTGATTTTAATCTTAAAATCTGAATATCTCATAATTTGGAGAAATTGGTACTCAAAAGTTGTTATGAAATGGGTAGAAAGTCTGTGCAGAATTATGGACTTCGTGTTTATCTAATTGCTAAAACCCTTGGACACTATCCTAAGGGGGGTTATTATAAGTTCTGTGTAAGCTGATCTTTCTAACAGTACTGTTATCTTTTAGGCAGTATTATTTATGAAGTTGAAGGACAGTGCAATAAAGTGGCATGCAAAATAGAACTTACATTCCAACACTGACATTTTCAAAGAGAAAAGAAAGGAAAAAAAAAAAAGGAATAGGGAACCAGGAATGGAGGAAAAGGAAGGAATAAATAAAGAAAAGGGAAATGGGAGGGGAGAGGAAGGCAGGGAAAGGAAGGAGAAGTTTTCTTAGCATTAATATTTTGCAAGTCACACTGTTTATACTCTACTGTTAATACCAACTTCCTAAAAAGTCCATTTAATTCGGAGTTTTATTTTTAATTTATATATATTTAAAAATATTTTATTTATTATTTTTTAATGTGTATGAGTATTTTGCCTGCATCTAACTGTATCTACGTTGTTCAATGACCTTGGAGGTCAGAAGAGGGTGTCTGATTTCCTGTAACTGGAGTTAAGGACAGTTGTTAGCTGCCATATGCATGCTGGGTATTAAACCTGGGTTGTCTGTAAGGGCAGCTGGTGCTCTTAACTGCTGAGCCATCTCTGTAGCCCCTTGTAATTTTTTTTACATCTAACAGCTATTTAAATTAAAAAAATTTATTTACTGATGTTTTATGTATTTCATACATCATTTTTCATTTCTGTTGAGGCATATTCCCCTATCACTTCCCCCTACAAGACATAGGTGTAGGAGGAGACTTTCTAAATCAGACAGCAGCCCCATGGGAAGTAAGGTCAACGGTTGACAAGTGGGACCTCATAAAACTCAAAAGCTTCTGTACAGAGAAAGAAACAATCAAGGAATACAAGAGATAATACAATACAAGGGAAAACCCTTGTAATTTTTATGTTATGTATATGAGTGTTTGGCCTGCATGTAAGTACAACTATTGTATGCATGTCTACAGAGGCCAAAAGAAGGTGTTGGATCCTCTGGAGTTAGAGTTATGGAGGTTGTTAGCTGCCATGTGGATGCTGGGAATTAAACTCGGGTTCTCTGCAAGAGCAGCCAGCACTCTTAACTCCACAGGTCCCTTCACTCTCCTGTGTATACCCCCTACATACACAGAATTAAAATAATATATACGCATAATAAAAATAAATAAAATGTAATTCAGACTGAAATAAATAATTGTAGTTGCATGTTTTTCAAAATTAAATGCTGCTATTATATAGCATTAATCTGAATAATTTGAGATATGTCTGCTGAAACCTTAGGCTTTAGGAGAACTGAAATTGTTTTGTAATGTCTTTAAAAGACAGCCTTTTAGAAGGGCTGGTTGATTAATTAATATTTACTCAATTTATGGCTTCTGCTCTGGGAACTTACGTTAGAGTAATCTGAAAAGTAGTAATAATAATCTTCAAATTAAAACTGGGTATATTTCATATTTCATTTCCAGAATGAACAACTTACTTCTTCCAGATTTTTTTGATAATATAATTTTATTCATCTTTAGATCATTAATATAAAGGATTGCATTGGTAAATTAGAAAGAATTTTAGGGGGGAATGATTTTTAACTTAGAATGATGGCTTTAGTGAGGTGTGAATTATTTGTAAACTCTTTGGCAACTAGAAAAATAAGAGAACATGGAAGAAGATGGGAAGAGACTGAGGCAATAATAATCATAGTGATTTTGGCAACAGCAATATTAATTGCAAAGTGAGTATACCCTGCATCCTAGAAATGACTGTTTTCTGTGTTTCACTTAATCCTCTGTATGTGTATTATGTACAATAAATGTACATGATATGATATACTATAAATAACTCAACAGTCACAGCAAATAAATTATTATGATCCTATTTTAAAGTGAGATTATTAAGGCCCCGAAAAAGTTGGTAAAGATTTCCAAAGTCTACAGTGTGGTAGAGAAAGCACTGTGAACTTGAAACTTTAGTCCATGAACCAGGAAGTGAACTGATGTTGGAGGTTTCCGTGTGGGGCAAATTCAGCACAAAAACAAGGAATACTGTGGAAGACATGTCTTCTGTGGATTGTGGTGAAGCAATTCAAAGCAATGATAGAGATTTGTTGAAGTAGAATAGTCTTTTCCAGGCTTTGCTGCAGTAGGCATACCATTTTCAGGGAGTAAGAATAATTTCACACCCAGCTCACTCTTGAATCTAGACCTCCTGCAGCAGGTGAAAACCAGAGATGATCAGGACTGGCCCAAGAACATGGCAAAAGCAGACAGTTTGGCTGGCAGAACTACTAGAAGCTAATCTTATAGAATGGTTTACATTCAAACCTTAATTCTTTTTTTTTATTTTTTTTGTTTCTATTTTCTTTTTTTAATATAAATACTTTTTTATTATTAAACTTTTTCCATAGGTCATACATCATTTCTCAATCAATTCTAGAATAGCTTCCCTTTCCATGCCTCCCACCCCACCCGAGTCCCTGCACTCTGCCATACATGTCCTGTATCTTTTTCTGAGTCTTTCCAGAGTTTTTTTCAGTTCTTTTGTTGTTGTTCTCTCCAACTTATATTGCTATAGTATATATACATATGTACATATTTATATATATAAAATATATATGTATATATACTATAGCAATATAAGTTGGAGTATACAAGTATATATACATATATACATTTTTATATATAAAAATATATATGTATATATACACATATCAAGTGATATACACACATATCACTTGAATCGTAGGATTTTTTTTTCCCTAAAAGATGTCATGTCTTCCTTAAGGAAGTGCTCAAAAGTTCCTCCTTGGCAATCCCAAACAACTATCAATCCTGCACTTTTGCTCCACATGGGGGTCTTTCCCTCCCATGGTCCCCCAAATGAAGTCCAGTAAGCACGGGTATGCATGGGGGCACCTACTGAAATGTCCTGCAAATATGGATCACCAGACTTCCCGTTCAGGGAGGTCTTGGAGAGCCACTAATGGGACTTCAGCCAGTGTCCAGTCTATAAAGAGGAAAGTCTGCTCATCCTTCAGAAAAGGAAGCCTGGTCTAGCAAGACCTGATTTTGTCCTCGAATGGATGGAACTGGTAAATGATAAGCTGAAAGGAGCAAGATGCTCCCCCCCCAAAAAAAAAAATCCCCTGAGAGACCCCTGAGGACCAGATCCTCAACTGACCTTGAGAAAACAAAAACAAAAACCTTGGTTAATCTGGCCTAACTGTATGGCCTTAAGCGTCCAAAAGGAAAGTGCAACCAGATTTAAATAATCAGTAACACTAGAGAAACTGTACTGCAGACATAGAACTTGAGATCTTAGTAAAGAGACAAAAAGAAAAAAGAGAAAGAACTGTTGTTTGGCCTGCCTTCAATTCTTACTGGCAAGTGCATCAACTCTGTGGCTGCCACTGCTTTTGGCACTCCTCAAAGACATGAGACACAGCTTTTTAACCTTCCAATATGGACTGAGGACTCATGTCTCTCCAAGAATCCTCCAAACCTTCAATGCCAGATGGGGACTACTGAGATACCCAGCTTGTGGACTAAACAGCTAAAGGGATGTCAGCATCAGAATATAGACTGCCATTGTTGGACTACCTGGGCGGTATAATGGAGGCCAGTGTAGGGGGATCAAGACAGGATGCGTGCTTACTGGACTTCTTCCAGATTTTGTGAGAACATCTAGTTCTTTCTATTATTTCATTACCATCATCACATAACCACTGCCTATATATAAGCAAATATAACATAGATGTAGAGAGGGAAATACTAGGTTTAGAAGATGAAAATGATGCATTAACTCAAAGAGCTTGAATTTTATCTCCTTTTATCAGAATGATGGTCTAGAATTAATATTAATTGTATCATGTCTCAGAATTGCCTGGAGTTAGCAAAATCTTACTGGATTTCAGAGTCCAGTTCAATATTTTCTGGAATGAGGGTGGAGTTTGAGCATTCTGGAAGTGTGCCTTTTGCTAACTGAAAAAAACTAAATGGAGCCTTTTTCTTCTTTCCTAAGTAGAAAGCTCTCATGGTGAAACAAAGGACAAAGACGGAACATTTAGTAACTGAGTCACACTGAATACTATTTTGCTGACCCTGTGAGTCGCAGAGGACACTCTGGCCTTCATGCAAGCCTTTTGCAGCCAAGGAGCTCAGCTTCATCCTGCAAAGTAGGCCACCTGCCTCTTCCTCCTTCACTCACCTTACAAGTAACATAACTGCCAACTTGACATTTTAATTAAACAGATAGCACCCGCTGCTGCAGACAGTTTATGGGGCTTATAAATGTGTGACTGTAAAGGATGCCACAGTGTTCTGATGGAAGGTGCTTGGGAATTGATAAATTCTATTATTGTTGTTTTTCATCCTGCCTTCTCAGCTCACCTGATGCCTTCTTGTTAGTCACTGTACACTTTTAAAAATCAAGAATAGATGGCCAGTTCAGATAATGCCACCTATTTTAAAGACATTATAAATCAAGGCTGACAAATACTGGGCAATTTCAGCCATGGCTGTTTCTGCAGGACAGCTTTATATCATAGAATTGATAATATCAATTCCTCTTTTTATAAAAGTTTAGATTTGTAATTTATGATAACTGTTTGTTTACTGCCAGCAGAAAGATTAAAAATGAGTACACCAATATACCAAGTAAACTGCATGCGCCTGGTTTTATTTGGAGGGGAGGCCTGGGTTTACAAGCAGAGGGATGCTATATAGAATGTTATTATCACCAGTCCCACTTTTAAAGTTGTTTGCAGCAAATGAGAGCTGTTCTATTCAGTAGTGAAATTATCTATATATGGTTAAGTGCAACACCCAGAATAAGAAAATCAATATTAATGATTTTCTTTGGCAACTGTACCCTAATAATGACAAATCTTTATAGTTTCTTAAAGCAGAACAATGCCTTTCCTGATATCTGTATCTTATTTCAATCCTAGTGGTTAATGCATGATTGTTTACCAGTGTGATTTGGCCAACCTACCTAACCTCTCAATGCTAAAGCTTCCCCATGTACAAAACCCAAGTCAAAGTGGTACACATATCATTAGGAGTGTGGAATGATTGAATGTGTGAATCTACAGCTCTTTGTGTAGTATCTAGCACATAGTAAGTGTTCAATAAACATTGGCAACAAAATTATTATGTTAGGCTAAATAGCAGGCATGTTATCCAGCCCAGCACAACAAAACCTATCAGTCAGGAAGAGTCTATACCATCTCCCGAATATTACAAACAAATAACAGATAATGAGAAGTGCTAAGTGTCTTGTCCAGGTGCATAGCTGGCACCACACCATAGGCTACTAAGACTTGCAGGTACTGTAGTTAAGTTCAGTAGGGTGTGCATCGGAAGAAGCTGTGGAAGGAACATGACTCGGGTTGTCATGTAGCTGGGAAGGTGCTTTATTTAGACTTTTCTGACTAAGGGTTCAGAAATTGATTTACTGAGATTTCTCCAAAAAAGCATAACAAACAAAAAGCAGAATGAAGAAAATTCTACATAGAATTTGTGGTAGAAGGGAAATGAGAGAAGACTGAGAGTCCCCGTATTGTCATTGTTCCACCGCTGCTTCTGATCTCTGCTCACTGCAGTGGTGTCCACGAGTGACAGACGAATGTGAGGACAGGCATCTAGGATTTCACACCCAAGACAACCCAGCTAGTCATCTACTGGCCAGTATCCTCTTAGCGGACACTCTTGACCATTCTACAGTTAGAAAGTGTCAGGAGTGGAGCCAGGGACAGCAGGGAGAGGGAAGGGGGAGGGAAAGGGGGAAGAGGGCAGTATATCAGCCGTTTACTCATGATTATCATCAGTTTTCATATTATTAAATGGCTGGCTGCTATTAGGATAATATCACAAAGAGTTCTGACTTTAAACCAAAAAAATGTGACTCAGTGGTAAAACAGGAACAGCACAAGCACAAGTGAATACAAAGACCAGAAAGAAGTGTGGTGCACATGCCAAGGAAGTGGCAGGACTTTTACTTGCTTTTAGACTTACTTTCACATCACAGCTCAACATAAAGTGAAAACCACCCAACTGCCTCTGTCAAATCTTCCAAGTTTATGACCCTGTGCCTTTCTGCCCATCTTCAAGAACATTACATTTCTGATACTTCAGATTTAAGAACCAAGAAAGAAGGAGACATGTAGATTATTATTCTGTTAACTTGATTTTTCATTTTGTAAACATCTTTGAGTTATGAGCCAGAAGATACAATTGGCTAGGCTCTCTGTCACTTCCCTGATTTCATTTATGTATTTTATTAAAGAAAATGAAATTTAAAAACCAGTTAAAATTTTATCCCTTGTTCATCCACGAATATGTTATTTTATTTTTCTTTATTTTATTTTCAGTTATTTGCTCAAAATTATTGGGCAGTGATCTGTTTGTAAATATAAGTATTTGGTTACACTAGTCAATGTTCATAGAACCTCAAATGGTTATAATTTGTTTTCAAATGGAAAGAGCTAGAAGATATCATGGTGAGTGAAGTAACAGTCCCAGATAAACAAATGACGAATGGTATCCTTCATTTGTGGATGCTATCACCAATTACCTAATTGTATGGTAAACTAAGCAACATTAAAGTGATCTGAAAACAACTGTGCTCTTATATTGTAGAATCCCTTAAAAATAAAGATAAAAAGAAATACAACAATGCCAAAAAGTTAAAAAAGATTTGTTTTCAAAACAAAGTACTCAAGAAAAGTCTCTAAACTGGCAAGGTAGGAAGGAAGGAGAAATGTATGCATTCTGACACAGACTGGAAAAATGGATGTTGTCTACAAGAAGCCCATTTCACCAGGAGAAACACCATCTTAAGGTGAAAATATGGGAAAAATATTCCAAGCAAATGACACCAAAAAGCAAGCAGGAGTTGCTATTCTAATATCAGAAAAAGTAGACCTCAAATTAAAACTAATCAGAAAGATGAAGAGGGTCACTACATACTTATCAAAGGAACAATTAACCATGAAGTTTTCACAATCATAAATATATTTCCACCAAACTCTGGTGCACTGAACTTCATAAGCACAATTCTGTAGGACTTCAATGCACAGAGTAATCCCAGCACACTAATAGTGGGAGACTTCAATACTCCACTGAGCCCATTGGACAGGTCAACTGGACAAAGAATAAACAAAGAGACATCTGAAATGAACAATACAATACATGAAATGGACCTAACAGACATCTACTGAATTCTACACAAGCACCAAAGAATATACTGTCTCCTCAGCACCTCAAGGAACATTCCCTAAAATCAGCCATATACTGGGACACAGAGAAAACCTCAGCAAATAAAAAAAAAAGAAATAATTTGATGCATCTTATCAGATCACAGTGTAATAAAGCTTAACATCAACACCCGAAAGAGCCCTGCTAACAACAAGAACACATGGGGACTAAACACACTCCTGAATAACAAATGGGTCAAAGGAGAAATAAAGAAATAAAAGCATTCCTGACACTAAGTGAAAGGGATGATATGACACAGCAAAACCTATGGGACACCTTAAAAGCAGTCCTGAGAGGGAAATTTATAACCCTAAGTGCCTACATTAAGGAAACAGAAAGTAGGGGCTGGGTGTGGTGGTGCAAGCCTTTAATCCCAGCACTCAGGAGGTAGAGGCAGGTGGATTTCTGTAAGTTCAAGGCCAGTCTGGTCTACAAAGTGAGTTCCAGGACAGCTGGGGCTGCAGGGAGACCCTGTCTTGAAAAGACAAAAAAAAAAAAAAAAAAAAAAAAAAAAAAGGGAAACAGAAAGAGAACAAATAAATTACCTAACAGTGCAACTAAAAACACTTGAGAAACTTGACAGTGGAAATCAATGAAATACAAAAATCAATGAATCCCGGGATTGATATTCATCCATTTCTCTTAGGTTTTCAAATTTAGTAGCATATAGGTTTTTGAAGTATTCTTGTATGATTGTCTGGATCTTTTCTTTATCTGTTGTGATGTTTCCCCTTTCATCACAAATGCTATTGATTTGGAGTTGCTCTTTCTTTCTTTTGGTTAACTGGGCTAGAGGTCTGTCTATTTTATTTATCTTTTCAAAGAACCAGCTTTTGGATTCATTGATTTTTGTATTGTTTTCTTTGTTTCTATTTCATTCATATCTGCTCTGATTTTTGTTACTTCTTCCTGTCTGTTGGGTTTAGTGTTCATTTATTGTTGTCTCTCAAGCGTTTTTAGCTGCAGTGTTAGATCGTTTATTTGTTCTCTTTCTGTTTTTTTTTTAATGTGGGCATTTAGGGGTATAAATTTCCCTCTTAGCACTGACTTTAATGTATCCCACAGGTTTTGCTGTGTTTGCCAAAGCTTAACCAAGAAGAGATTGACACCTTGAACATACCCATAATACCTGAGGAAATTGAAGATGTAATAAAAAGCCTCACAACTAAAAAAAGCTCAGACCCAGATGGTTTCACAGCAGAATTCTATAAAACATTTAAAGAGGTCTTACAACCATTACTCCTCAAAATTTTCAGAAGGATACAGGGGGAAATATCCCAAACTCCTTCTATGAAGCCAGCATCACTCTAATACCAAAGCCAGGTAAAGACACAAACAAGAAAGAAAACTATAGACCTGTATCATTAATGAACACAGATGCAAAAATTTGCAACAAAATACCCACAAATTGCATATAGACCCACATCAAAAGATCATCCATCATGGTCAGGTTGGATTCATACCAGAGATGCAGGGATGGTTGAACATATGTAAATCAATAAATATCATAAAACACATAAACGGACTGAAAGACAAAAACCACATGATTATCTCAATTGATGCAGGAAAAGCTTTTGACAAAATCCAGCATCCCTTCAAGCTTAAAGTCCTAGAAGGAACTGGACTGGAGGGATCATTCTTCAATGTAAAGAAAGCCACATACAAGAAACCCACAGCCAACATCAACTCAAATGGAGAAAAGTTGGAAGCATTCCCCTTAAAGGCAGGAACATGGCAAGGCTGTCCACTATCACCACTCCTCTTCAATATAGTGCTTGAAATGCTTGCTAGGGCAGGGCTGGAGAGATGGCCTAGCGGTTAAGAGCGCCAACCGCTCTTGCAGAGGACCCAGGTTCTATCCCCAGCACCCACATGGCAGCTGAGAACCGTCTGAAACTCCAATTCCAGGACAACTCCAGTTCCAGGGGAATCCAACACCCTCTTCTGACCTCCGTGGCATTGCACGACACCAGTGCACGAACTTGCATGCAGACATTACATACACATACAGAAATAAATAAAATTAAAAAAAAAAGAAATGCTTGCTAGGGCAATAAGGTGAGAAAGCGAGATTAAAGGAGTCCTAATTGGAAAAGAAGAAGTAAAACTATCTCGTTTTGCAGATGATAAGATAGTTTACCTAAGGGATGCTAAAAATTCCACCAGAAAACTCTTAGAAACTATTAAAAGTTTCAGCAAAGTGGCAGGATACAAAATAAATCTAGAAAAATCAGTAGCCTTTCTTTACACCAACAATAAGCAACTGGAGGAAAAATATAAGGAGACCTTCCCAATTACAATAGCCTCAAAAGAAATAAAATATATAGGAATAAATCTAACCAAAACACCAAAGACCTTTACAACAAAATTTTAAAGCCCTGAAGAAGGAGATTGAAAATGACATCAAAAGATGGAAAGACCTCCCATGCTCATGGATTGGAAAATTAATATAGTAAAAATGTCCATTCTACCCAAATTAATATACAGATTCAGTGCAATCCCAATCAAAATCCCCATGAGTTTTTTAATAGACTTAGAAAAAATCCTTAAGTTCATATGGAAAAACAAAAGACCAGGAATAGCTAAAGCTATGGGATCTAGAATTGTTCTACCACTTTCATTCACACATTGTAATTACCATATATGAATGGGAGATATGTTTTCATATTCTATTCATATTCTTTTTACCTGCATGCAACTTTACTGTTAAAATGTGAATCTCTAAATGTGTTTTCGAATTAACTTATAGTTTATTTTCAGAATTTGTAATTTTGATTTATGTGTGGAGTGTATATATGCATATTTTGGAATAATATAAAATTAAAGGGAACAAAAAAGAGAGAAAAACATAATAAAAAACTGACCAAAACAGTAAACTTGAAAAGGTTATAAAAGACTGAGAAAAAGATGCAAGACAGGACTTAACATGTATGACAGAGTCCATGAGCTCTGGCAGGCAGCAGGGGGACATAAAGGATGGGCATGGATGGGGGAATGAGTCTAGATTTGATTGAGAAATGTTGTATGAAATGCACTCAATAAAAATTAACTAAGTGAAAAGTGCAATACTGGGAGGATTACATTACCAGGCTTTAAGCTATATTACAGGGCTATAGTCATAAAGTCAGCCTGGTACTGGCAAAAAACAAAACAAAACAAAACAAACAAACAAACAAAACAGAACCATTGACCAATGGAATAAAATTGAAGATCCGAACTTGAGCTCATATAACTTCAGCCACCTCATATTTGACAAAGGAGCCAAAAAAACTCAATGGAGGAAAGAGAGCATCTTCAGCAAATGGTGTTGGCAAAACTAGATCACCATTTGTAGAAGAAGAAAATTAAACCCCTACCTCTCACACTGCACAAAAATAAACTTCTACCTGAAACCCTGAAGGTGATAGAAGAAAAAGTCAGCAGCAACCTACAAGACATAGGCATAGGAATAGACTTTCTAAATCAAACAGCAGCTGCACAGGAAATAAGGACAACAGCTGACAAGTGGGACCTCATCAAACTCAAAGGCTTTTGTACAGCAAAAGAAACAATCAAGGAAGTGAAGAGAAAACCCACAGAGTGGGAGGAAATCTTCACCACTGATACATCTGACAGAGCATTAGCATCCAGAATATATAAACTACTTAAAAAACAAAGATGTAAGAAAACAAATGACCTACTCAAAAATTGGAGTAAAGAGCTGAACAGAGACCTCACCAGTATGGCAGTAAAGATGGCTGAGAAACATCTTAAAAAGTGTTCAATATCATTAATAATTAAGTAAATGCAAATTAAGACCACACTAAGGTATCTTCTCACTCCAATAAGACTAGCCAAGATCAAGAAAACAAAAGACACAAAAATCTTGGAGAGGTTGTGGGGAAAGGGGAACACTCATTCACTGCTGGTGGGAATGTAAACTGGTATAACCACTGTGGGAAGCAGTGTGGAGAACTCTTAAAAAACTCAAAATAAGCCCATCACCTGACCCAGCCATACCACTCAAATGCCCCTCAACTGATGACTGGATAACAAAAATGTGGTACATCTACAAAATATGCAGAGGTAAAGAAACATGACATCATGAGCTTTGCTGGTAAATGGATGGTACTTGAAGCCATTATGCTAAGTGAAGTAACACAGTCCCAGAAAAAATGGTGAATGGTTTCCCTCATTTGTGGATGCTAATACCAAATCCCCACTTGGTAGGCAAACTAAGCAACTTTATTATTATATTTCATTGTATCTGAAAGCAACTGTGCTATTCCAATGTGAATCTCTTAATGGGATCTAGAATTGTTCTACCACTTGCAGTCACACATTGTAATTACCATATATGAATGGGAGATATGTTTTCATATTCTATTCATATTCTTTTTACCTGCATGCAACTTTACTGTTAAAATGTGAATCTCTAAATGTGTTTTCGAATTAACTTATAGTTTATTTTCAGAATTTGTAATTTTGATTTATGTGTGGAGTGTATATATGCATATTTTGGAATAATATAAAATTAAAGGGAACAAAAAAGAGAGAAAAACATAATAAAAAACTGACCAAAACAGTAAACTTGAAAAGGTTATAAAAGACTGAGAAAAAGATGCAAGACAGGACTTAACATGTATGACAGAGTCCATGAGCTCTGCCAGGAGCAGTGTATGAGGAATGAGTCTTGATTTGATTGAGAAATGTCTGTATGAAATGCCCACTCAATAAAAATTTAACTTAAATAAAATAATGAATTCCAGGAGGCTGGACTTTCGACAGGATGAAACAAGAGTAGGATAGACCTTAGCGCCACAGTTGACCGAAAGAAGGATAAGAAACAACTTCCGAAACCAACACCATTTAGAGGATCTAATAGCTGCATTTAGAATAGGGGATTGAAAACCTATACTTTACAAATTTGAAAACCTAAGAAAATGGGTAGTCTAGCGGTTAAGGAGCAGACCGTGCACATGGTGGCTAAGAACCGTCTGTTAACTCCAATTAACGAAGAACTCCAGTTCCAGGGGAATCCGAGACCCTCTTCTGACCTCCGCCGCATTGCCACGACACGGATGCACCCACAGACCTGCATTGCAGACAGTAGCATTTCATACACATACAAAAAAAATTAAATAATAAAAAAAAGAAAAACCTTAAGAGAAATAGATTAGTATCTGAAATCCTGGAATTCATCAAAACTTAACCAAGAAGAAGATCGACAGCTTAAATAGACCATAATAAAGGAGGAAATTGAAACTGTGATTAAAAAAAAAAAGGACCTCCCAACTAAAAAAAGCCCCAGGCCAAAGATTGGATTCATGATTGAACTCTTACAAGCAATATTATTCAAATTATTCAAGAGGATAGAAACAGAAGGAAAAAAAAAAAAAAAAAAAAAAAAAAAAAAAAAAAAAAAAAAACCAAAAAAGGAAAAACTATAGACCCATTTCAGTAGCTGAAACATAGATGCAAAAATTCTCAACCCAAAATACTTGCCAAAACCCACATATAGGAAGCATCAAGAATTTCATTCACCATGACCAAGTCCAATTCATACCAGAGATGGCAGGGATGGCCTCGAACATTATGTAACTCAATAAAACATTAAGTTCATAAACAGACGAAGACAAAAATTTTTTACTAGTAATTCAACATGAGTTCATGTTTAAAGTCCTAGAAGAATGGAACTGGATATATCAACCTATATACAAACATAAAATTAAAGCAATCCTCTTAAAGTCAGAGACTTGGGTCTTTTTTTGGCGCGTGCTCACGAGACCGCAATAAGACAGAAAAAGAAATTAAAAAGAGTAATTAATCGGAAAGAGGAGGTCCAGGAGCATGGAGAGAGGTTATGTGGTCAATTCCCAGCACCCCACATGGTGGCTAATGAACCTGTCTTTAACTCCCAGTTCCAGAGGAATCCCGATGCCCTCTTCTGACTTGTATGGGCATTGCATCTAACACAGGGGCACAACTACCGTGCAGACAGTACACTCATTACACATAAAAAAATAAATTAAAAAAATTAAGCCAGCATGGTGCGCGCACGCCTTTAATTTTCATCGGAGCAGAGCAGCGTGGATCTTTGTAAGCTGAAGGCCAGTCTGGTTCACAGAGTGAGTTCCAGGACAGCTGCGGGGCTTAACAGAGAGACCCTGTCCAAAAAAAAAAAAAAAAAAAAGAGGAGGTCAAACTATCCGTTTTTGCAGATGACATGATAGTTTTTCTAAGGGATGCCAGAAACTCCACCAGAAAACTTCTAGAAACAACTATCAGTTTCAATAAAGTGAGATAAAAAATTAACCTATAAAAATCAGTAGCCTTTCTTTATACCAACAACAAGCAACTGGAGAAGGAATACAAGGAGACTTTCCCATTCACATACTAAAATATCTAGGAATGAAAATAAAATATCTAGGAACAAACCTAACCAAAAATACCAATAATCTCTTCAATGAAAAATTTAAATCCCTTAAGAAGGAGATTGAGGAAGATACCAGAAGATGGAAGGGCCTCCTGTGCTCATGGATTGGAAGAATTAATGTAGTAAAAATGACCATCCTGCCCAAAGTAATATACAGATTCAATGCAAGCCCAATTAAAATCCCCATGAGCTTCTTCACAGACCTAGAAAAAAATATCCCAAAGTTTGTATGAAAAAATAAATGCCCTGGCATAGCCAAAACAACCCTGAGCAAAAAGAGGGGGGATTACTATACTAGACTTCAAATTATATCACAGGCTATAGTCATTAAAAACAGCCTGGTATTGGCACAAAAACAGACCCATAGATCAATGGAACAAAATTGAAGATCTAAACTTGAGCACACGCAATTTCAACCACCGCATATTTGACAAAGGGGCCGAGAAGACTCATTGGAGGAAAGACAGCATCTTCAGCAAATGGTGTTGGCAAAACTGGATCACCACTTGTAGAAGAATAAAATTAAACCTGTACCTCTCACCCTGTACAAAAATCAACTCCAGATGGATAAAAGACCTCAATGTGAAACCCAAAACTCTGAAAATGATAGAAGAAAATGTAGGCAGTAACCTATAAGACATAGGCATAGGAAAAGACTTTCTAAATCAGACAGCACTTGCACAAAAGATAAAGTCAACAACTGACAAATGAGACCTTATTAAACTTAAGAGCTTCTGTACAGCAAAAGAAACAATCAGAGAAGTGAAGAGAAAACCCACAGAGTGGAAGGAAACCTTCACCAATGATACATCTGATAGAGCATTAACATCCAGAATATATAAACTACTCAAAAAATAAAGGAGTAAGAAACAAAAGACCCACTCAAAAGATGGAATAAATGATCTGAACAGAGACTTCACAAATGAAGAAGTAAAGATGGCCAAGAAACATCTTTAAAACTGTTCAACGCTGCTAATAATTAAAGAAATGCAAATTCAAACCATTTTAAGATTTCATCTTACTCCGGTAAGACTGTCTATGATCAAGAAAACAAAGGATACCACAGGCTAGAGAGATTGTGGGGAAGGGGAGCACTCATCCACTGCTGGTGGGAATGCTAAGTCATACAACCCCTATGGTAAGCAGTGTGGAGAACTCTTAAAAGACTCAAAATGAGCCTACCACCTGACCCAGTCATACCACTTCTGGGTATATACCCACAAGACTGATCCTATTGCAGAGATGCATGTACATCTGTGTTTATTGCAGGTCTCTTCACAATACTGAAGAGCTGGAAGCAACCCAAGTGTCCCTCAATCAACGAGTGGATAAGGAAAATGTGGTACATCTACACAGTGGAATTCTATGCAGCATTAAAGAAAGATGACATCATGAACTTTGCAGGTAAATGAATGGAACTAGAAGATATTATGTTAAGTGAAGTAACACAGTCCCAGAAAAACAAACAATGAATGGTATCCATCATCTGTGGATGCTAGTGCCAAATTTTTCTATATAAGGAAAGTGAATTATCCCCCCCTTTTCAGTAAACATAACACCTGATGTTAGTCATCAACTTGCTATGTAATGTAGGAATGTAAAGTAATATTAATTTTTCTTTACTTGAATGCAACTCTACTGTCAAAATGTGAATCCCTGAACATGTTTTGGAATTAACTTATAGTTTATTTTCAGATGTCATAACTTTGGAATATGTGTGCCATGTATGTAGGCATATTTTTGAGTGATACACATTGGAAGGAACAACAACAACAACAACAGCAACAACAACTGCAAGGAACTGACTGCAACAGTAAACTTCTGCCCAAAACAGTAAACTTCTGCATCCCAAAATTCAAAAAAGACTGAAGAAAAGATGAATGACACACATAGCACAATGCACGGGTGCAGAGCAAGGAATTGGAAATGAGCTTAAATTTGGTTAAAAAATCTTGTATGACATACACAAAACCTCAATAAAAATAGACACCCGCTATTGATTTTTATTGCATATTTATTTATTTATTTATTTAGTGTGTGTGTGTGTATGTGAGAGAGAGAGAGAGAGAGAGAGAGAGAGAGAGAGAGAGCAAGCACACCATGTGTCAGTGTGGAGGTCCAAGGACAACTTGAGGGGGCTGATTTTCTCCTTCTAGCATGTCAGATTCTGAGAAAAAAACTCAGGACATCAGGTTGGTAGCAATTGCCTTTACTTGTTAAGACATATTTCTCACCCCCTATTTTGTTACATTTAGCAGCTGAGGCCAAAATAATTTATAATAACAGGGCACTGCCATTGTTAGTAAGGATATTATTCTTTATTCACATTTTTATGCGTAGTGCTCTTTTTAGGACATAATGCAATAGCAGACTATCCTGACTAGACAGGTTCTCTTACTTTCTTGTACTCTATCTGCTCAGTTGGGGAAAAGTAAAAAAATATTCTCTCCTGTGATACCTAAAGGTAATCTTACTTTTATGTCTTTTTCTTGGAAGATGTGCTCAAACAAATATTTATCCCAGGCTCTGATGAAAAGATTAAAGGAATGATCCTATTCAAGCACAGTTTGGTGATCTATTTAATTTACCGTGACTCACAAAATTTGCACCACTTGCAGCAGCTCCACAGAAGAGTTTTCTTTTCCCAGCAAATATTTCCTGTCCATATAGCCCCATGGAGGATCCTCTTTTGAGTTCTTAAGATTATCTTGTGATCTTTGTGACCTTCCCTCATTCCCTTCCCAGAGGGACAATTTTTTATTGAAGTTTTGTGCATTTTATGTGACATTTCTTAGTCAAACATCCCAATTCCCCCTTCCTTGCCCCCACCCCTCCAGGGCCTCCGATTCCTCCAGAGCCCATGCATTCTGCCGTACATGACACATGACATTCATCTTTTTCTCAGACCTTTCTTTTTAGGTAGAAGCTTACTGTTTCGGTCAGATCTTTGAGCCAGTATTTTTTTGTTCTTGTTCCTTCCAATTTGTATCACTTCAAAACATGCATTTATGCATGCCACACATATACCAAAATTATGATGTCTGAAAATAAACTATAGGTTAATTTCAAAACATTTTTAGGGATTCACATTTTGACAGTAGGGTTCTATGTAGATAAAGAAAAAAATATTACTTTTGACAGTAGGGTTTTATGTAGGTAAAGAAAAAATATTACTTTACATTCCTACATTACATAGTAAGTTGATGAGTAACATCAGGTATTATATTTACTAAAAAAAAGAAGAAAAGAATTATTCAGTTTGCCTTACAAATAGAGATTTGGTGCTAGGATCCACAAATGAGGGACTCATCCACTGCTGGTGGGAATGCAAACTCATACAACCCCTATGGAAAGCAGTGTGGAGAACTCTTAATAGACTCAAAATGAGCTTACCGCCTGTCCTAGTCATACCACTCCTGGTATATACCCAAAAGACTCATCCTATTGCAGAGATACATGCACATCCATGTTTATTTCCGCTCTCTTCACAATAGCAAAGAGCTGGAAGCAATCCAAGTGTCCCTCAACCGATGAGAGGATAAAGAAAATGTGGTACATCTATATAATGGAATTCTATGCAGCAGTAAAGAAAGACATCATGAACTTTGCAGGTAAATAGATGGAACTAGAAGCCATTATGCTAAGTAACACAGTCCCAGAGGGACTATTTTAATCAAGAAGAAATAGCTATCCAGTATTTTTCAATAACCATGATTGAGATGGAGGTTTAATAACTATGCTATAAAATATAGAATATTTTATCTTAGGCATCTTAGAGTTTGAAAAATAACCTACTGAGAGTAAATGAGATCAGAGATAGAGGAATGGTTTCTCATTTGACTTACTACATATTTAGGTTTTATTTTAAAATTATTAATTTGGATCATTGTGGAAAAGGGGCAGAAAGACTTTAAGAGGCAGGGTTGACGGACAACCACAAGGAAACAGTTTTCCAGGAGGGTGGAAAGTTATGCATATGACTTACAACTATGGTGACAGCAGGTACAAGACCTTTGCAAGCTCAAACCAGACAAAAGCCCAGCAAAGACTTGGGGAAATAGGTAAGAAGTCCCAACCTTAGCTGAGAAACTATTGGCAGATGATCACTGCTAGATGAGGGAGAGTTGGTCTTCTTTAAGAGAGTGACAGTAGTTAGGCTGGTTAGACTCTAGTGGATAAACTCACAGTGCGACATCTGGGGACACAAACTTGGCTCAATAGGCCTTAACACATATGACAAAATGCATGAAATCCAGCAAGGGCTTAGAGGGGTGCAGATAGGGGAGGGGGGGGCTAAATATGACTAAGATACATTGTATGAAGTGCACAAAATTCAATAAAACATATACAAATTATTGATTTCCAATTGTGTGTAGCATCAGTTACAGAAAAAGAATGATAAGGATTGATAAGTAAAGAGAAAAGTATAAGAATGAATAATGAAGCAGAGAGCTGGTACATGAGAGCAAAACCAGCATTTTCTTCCATTTTAGTCTAAAAATAGAAATACGCTCCTGATCTCCACTGTTTGGCCATTCGTGACGTATTGAGTTCCTGGCCTCCTATTGCATGGGGAAGTTAATTAGTGTCCTCTTGGCCCCTTGTTCTATGTTGGCTTGTAGATGGGTTGCTGAGGTATGAGCAATTCATATACAATGTCTGTGTACCAGTTGCTGGACTCTGTACAACATCTGGTGCTAAAGAAGCTTCTTTACTTGGGTGGTGTCTGGGGAATTTGTTTGCAAATATAAGGATACCTATACTGCAGTTAGTAAGATGTTACCTTAGCCTAAAGTTGTGACAACCTTGGGAATATCTCTAAGATCTATGCCCTCTCCAGCTGTGTGCATCTGGCTATGTTTACAGTACCACACATGAGTTTCCTCCCACTGAGTGGGTTTTAAGTCCAATTCATTAGCCATTGATTGCTCCCATGAAAAAAGTGCCGCTACTGCACTAATGTCATATGCTACAGAGTGTGGGTCCATGGACAGGTAGATTCAGCTTCACTCACCCAGGGCTCAGGGAACATTGCAGAAAGATGGGCAGAAAGACTGTAAGAGCCGGGGAGGTGGCTCAAGACAATATGGAAATGTATCCTACAACTTCTTGGGACCTGTTCATATGAACCTACAGCAATGGTGTCAACCTCCACAAGACCCATGCAAGATCAACTAGATAGTAACCGAGTATGGAACTGCAGAAATGGGTAGCAGAACCCAATCTCAGGTGAAGAAATATTGGCATCTGATTATGGTTGGGTGAGGAAGAACTGGCCTTCTGCAAGAGAGAGAGAGAGAGAGAGAGAGAGAGAGAGAGAGAGAGAGAGACTCCAGATAGGCTGTCTAGAGCTCAGAGGGTGAACTGGCACTGAGGAATGGCTGGGGACAGAAATTTGGCCTGATAGACCCTAACACAAATGATAGAATGCATGAACTCCAGTGGTTGGGGCTGTGGGAGGGGGCCAGTGGAAAAGGAGGTGTAAAGGCGATTAAGACTGATTGAGCTGTTATGTATGAAATACACAAAAATTCAGTAAAAAAGAAAAAAAAGGTTAAAAAATTTAAATACAGAGGAAACTGGACAGTTGTCAAGTGAAAGGCTGGGGAGCATTTTAAAGTGAGTGAAGTTGTTTATAAAACCTGCTTCTTCAGTTTGTTTAACACAATTTTTAAGAGAACCCAGGGAACAGTTAGGCTCAGATTTGTGAGGAACCAGTATAGTATGTAAGGGTGCTGGTAGATGCCAAATCTCTGCAGCTTAGCTCTACTGAGAATGGCATTCCAGTATGGAGACTGAACTCAACACCTTGCGATCAGATCACATGGGTGTGCTAATTATAGTTCTATTTCTAAGACACACAGTTTATGTTGACACCCTTGTACAGGACTATGACAAGATGAGATGTAAAAGCCTTTTTTTCACATGTAAGTAAACTCCAATGATATCCTATGTTTCTTCTCTAAATGGAAGTTTGTGCTTATAACTTGCTATTATTTTAAGCAAAGTATTTATTTGTAAAAACAATAAAAGAGATGCAGGAAAATTAATACTTCAAGGATTTTCTTTCCCTCAGCTCCTCAGGTCAAAACACAAGTAGCCAAAAGACCTGTCTATATAGCACATCACACTGCTCTGATCCTGAGGCTATCCACACCCTTCCAACTTTGTCAAGGAACAGAACATTTCGTCCACATTCAGATCCTGGAATATCATCCTTGGTAAATAGTTTTCATTTTCCATTTACCTAATGGGATGTTAGAATACATTCTCTTATATTTAACACTTTGAAATGAATCAGGAGTGTTTTTACTGCCTTTTCTTAAGTTGCAATTTGTTTACTTCCTCATGGGATTCAGATGAGTTATTTATACCTCTACTTTATAAATTATAGAAAATAAGGTTTTCAAAATTAATTACTGCTTTGTATTCAGTTTTGAATTCCCAACATCTGGAAGAATGTTGTCATTCCATATATATGTATATGTATATACATGTATTTATAGTATATTTTAAAATCCACTCACTCACAGAAATGAATATAGTAAGCCAGTGTTTTGAAAATCTAGAGACAAATGCGAGTTATTTCATTTAAATCTAGAGCATAAAATGTTGTAGATTAACTCATTACTCCTTTAAAATTTAGAATGCAAAAAGGAATAACACAAATCAGAATATTCATCATCCTTTTATAGAGAAATAATATTACACACATTGGCAAACTAACACAGCAATAAAATAAGACATACCCTGGCTTGTTTCCCCAACAGCCCAGAAGTCACAAATTAGACCATGTACCTGCTTTAAGAAAACAGGAAAAAGAGGAAAGGTTTTTTCTTTCGATGACAGCTTTAGTTCAGTTACTTTTTCCACTATGAAGCTCCAAACATAGTACAAAGAGGGTGTGGTGACCTCAGACATTTTAACATGCAGAAAGTTTCTCTATTTAGATTTCAACCCAGAGTTACAGTATAGAAGCAAGAAAAGAAACATTGTGAAAATACACAGCCTGGTGTCAGCAAAGAAACCTCTGTACATGAGTAAACTAAGCAAACAATAACACATCGATATTTTCCTTATTAATCTAAAATCTAGCTGTGTTTATTAGTTGTTATAAGGAACAGTTCATAAAACCACTTAGTTATTCCAAAGTTCATTGACAAACACTCAGAACATTTCAACAACTTGCTGAAGCACTCTTTTCTGTTTGTTTGTTGTTTTTTTTATTTTCCTTTGGTCTTTTTGAGATAGGGTCTCCCTGTAGCCCAAGCTATCCTGGAACTCGCTATGTAGACCAGGCTGTCCTTGAACTCACAGAGATCCGCCTGCCTCTGCCTCTGCCTCCTAAGCGATGGGATTGAAAGCATGTGCTACCATCCCTGGCTGAAGTACTCTTAATATTTAAGCATTGCTGTAATTAAGGCAGAGAGTTTTTACTAGTTTTATGTTTATAACAAAGATGTGATATATTTACTCATATATTCAGTGATTAATCAATGAAAATAAAAGATCAATATTTTAAAAGCCACTTCTCTTTATTTTAATTTTAGACAGGCTTTTCCCAGTTCTGTATTGGGCCAAGTCTGAAAGGTGCTGTGATATAAAAGTCCCAGGGAAAAATTCACAGTACACATTCAACATGTACTAGCACACCAAAAAGTTCTGAGTCCTATAAGGAAGGGAAAATGTTGAATTTAGATTAAACGACAGAAGGATAAGCTTATCTAGCAGTTGTAATATTTTTAGCGTTTGTTTTAGTTATACAAATTTACACCTGTACAAAGCATAAATGATTTGAAATGAGGCTCAGTGAGATGAGACTGGAGTTGTTCCTAATGCTTCAGGGACATTTTGTTAGGCCAGTAATTGCTGGTTGGTTGATCTGTATCCATATGAGTGTGACAATTGGTAACCAATAATTGAATCTATGGTAATGTATCTATTTAACATGTTATTTTCCCAATAATATAAATTACTTGTTTATGCTAACTTTGGAATTGCCATCAGATACATAAATTATTGAGAATTTTGATTTACCACAATAGTAGTCATAAGAAACTGCATAGGATTACTACAGATATTGATTGAACATGGGTTCTGGCCACTGAAACACTGACAAAATTTTTTTGAAGATGACCAGACTTGAAATAGTTCATTCAATAGTATCTACACATTTTAAAGGGAGCATTAATAAATTGGATCTCTTCCCAGGAAGATCCATCAGAGTATTTAAAATTTATAAGCCAAGGTCTGTAACTGACAATTAATGACTTCAGAATATAATAAATATCATCAGACATTTAATATAGTAATTACATGTGGATAGATTTTTGGTGTAACTTCACAAGTGTGGATCTTTTAAAAATGGAATAATTCAGAGTTTTATAATGAAGAGGGTCTGTTTAATAAAGCAATCTAACAAGTTCTGCAATCAAGTTCTTGTGAAGTACTCAGCAAATATTAAAGGATACTTTTCCAGAGCTGCTACAAAGTGGAGTCACAATGGTTACATACATTTATTCATTCTTCTGTTGATCATCAAACATAGATCAGGTCTCAAGTGCTGGGGGACAGGAGCAGAGGATGTGGTGAGGCACAGTTTAGAATGCACTGAAGATAATTTCCATGAGCACATACATCATTGAATATTTGGAATTCAGTTTGACTGAATATTTGGTATGGGTTTGTATTGATTTTATACACTGAAGTAAAGGAGTTACATCTAGATGACATTTCCTTTCTCTCTTATTTTGAACTTCCATCAGATTCTTGTAAATACCTCACTTGGCAGAATATTGAACAGCATGACATTCAAGGAAGCCAACTGCATTGCCCAAGAGTAAGAGAAGGTAAAACACTGGATGGTCTTTTTGCCCTTCTTGTGAGCAGATTCTGTATTGTGTATATATTAAAACATATTCTAGGCCGGGCACGGTGGCACATGCCTTTAATCCTAGCACTCGGGATGCAGAGGCAGGCTGATCTCTATGAGCTCAAGCCCAGCCTGATCTACATAGACAGTTCCAGGACAGTTGGGGCTGGAGGGAGACCCTGTCTCAAAAAGACCAAAACAAAACAAAACAAAACAAAGCAAAACAAAAACATATTCTTAGGAATTGAACCTGGGACTTCTGCAAGAGCAGCTAGCGCTCTTAACTGCTGACCTATCTCTCCAGCCCCTTAAATATTTTTAGTCATTTATAATTATAGAAATTTAGTTTATTGTATTTTATGAACATGAATAAAACCTTAATTAATGAGCTCATGCTGACTTAATTTTGTGTATATATATATATATATGTATGTATGTATACGTATATAAATATGCTAAAATTAATGGAAGATAATAGTTGATCTGTTAGAGTTCTTCAGAGAAACAGAACTAACAGAAAGAAATATGCATCTCAGCTCCAGTAGAGAGAGGGAACTCATCTTTCCTCTATATTTTATTTATCTCTTGGCCTCAGTTCTTGGGTGATGCCAGCCCAAGAGAGAGAATCTTATTTATTCATCTTGAAACACTCTCACTGAATGTGATGGTTAGTTTCAAGTGTCACCTTAAGTGGAATAAGGATCATCTAAAGAGCTGGTAAAGCATTATATCTGGTAATGTCTGAGGAGATTACTGGGAGACCAACTCTTATTTGGATCAGCAGACTGAGTAAGAAAGATCTAGTTGTTTGAAGACTAGGATAGGATAAAAAAGACAGAGAAAAGGTGAACTGACCCTCCTTCTGGGGCCGGAACCCTCACCTCCCCCTGCCCTTGGACATCAGAACTACACCTTTCCAGGTCTTTGGCCTTGGGCTTTTAAAAAATTATTATTTTTGTTTTATGTGTATGAATGTATTGTCTGCATGTATGTAGATGCACCTGTGGAAGTCAGAAAAAGGCTTGGGTCTCAGAGTTAGCCTACATGTGGTTGCTAGGAACTGAACCTGGGTCTCTGGCAAGAGCGACCAGTGCTCTTAACTACTGAGGCATCTCTCTAGACCCTAGCCTTGGGCTTTTAACAAGAAACTGTAAGAAAAGTAGTATGTGGTCCTCATGTCTTTGTCCATCCCTGTAAGCCAATGAAATAACGTGATACAATTCGTGTTTCAATCTTTATGGAACACCATATACTTTGACCATTTCCCATCTGTATTGCAGTAACACTCTACACCACACAATTGAATGATTTTGAAAATATCATTTTAGACATGTTCACCTGTCCATTTTTGTCCCCCAGTGACATTACTTTACCCACAATACCCATCCTTCATTCAAACTTCATCCACAAAGACTTAATTTTTTAAACCCTGTACAAAATATATGTGTATGCTTTCATTCTATCTATCTCCAGCTACTGAATATTCATTTTAATATCAATAAATAGCATTATAACCTTACTGGGAAAATAACATGTTAAATAGATACATTACCATAGATTCAATTATTGGTTACCAATCGTCACACTCATATGGATACAGATCAACCAACCAGCAATTATTGGCCTAACAAAATGTGGCCAGCTGGCTACTTCCCGTAGCCCAACCTAAGTAGTAACTCCAATTTAGGCTCTCAGCCTGGACCCATGAGACACATGTTCCACTCTTGGCCGTGACTTCCCACCTGCCCAGAGCCTGGACAGGGATTTCACTCACAACACCAGCTACCCAGGTTGGTGGTCCGCAAAGGGAACCTTTTTCCAACCCACTGGCCACCCGACCGACACACAGGCCTATCTTAGTCTGTATGCACACAATAATTAATAAAAATAACAGCTGGAAATTCTGTGATGATGTTCTATGAATTCAAATTTACTCCTTGCCACAGTTTGCTTTTATAAACCAAATTACGTCAGTTCCCAGGACCAGTAGTAAGCCCCCCAACTCTTCGCCACTGCACACCCGTGCCCCACCCAGCTGCTTGCTCCTCCTTGGGGCGGGGCCAGACCCTCAGCCACATGGTGCTAGTTGCAAATCCAGCCCACAATTCAAGCTGGATTTCCCACACCTTATATTTTTTGAAAGCAAGAGAAATGTTTAGAAATTAGGAAGGAGAACAGAAGAAATAGAGGCCAGAATGTGGCTTGTAATGTGTTTGTAGTACAAGAACCAAGAAGCTGGGCCACAAGTTAAAGAGAACAGGATTCACTGTGGTTCTTCAAGTGTAGCATGTGAAATATTCATATTCCTAGACCATGCTGTCCACAACGTGATATGGTCCATGAGGACTGGGCTTCCGGAATCTGCACACCTTAAGTGATGGCAGGAAATTTTCTTGATTATCTGAAGCCTTACTTTAAGAAACAATGAATTGTTTGAGGAGAAGAGATATTTGACTAGATAACTAGATAATGAGACAATAAATAAAACAAAAGATGCTGATCTCTCTCTCTCTCTCTCTCTCTCTCTCTGTGTGTGTGTGTGTGTGTGTGTGTGTGTGTAAAGCTTTATGATATGTTTCAACCACAGTGATGCAAAAATGTATTCTGAGCACAAGTGGAGGGTTGAGGTTTGAAGAAAACTGTGGGACTGTAAAAGCCAAAGGGCAGGACAAGAGCAGAAATCTTGAGTTAACTGAGCTTGAGCAAAGAGGGTCCACAGGCCTCTTTTCTTCCTTGATTTAAATTGCCAGGCCAAGTGTTGAGATCATCACTGAGCAAAACCAATCCCGCATAATGACCATAGTGACCATTCATGCAGAGGACTCCATTGCTCTTCTGAGGCAAAGGCACACTTCCCTCCCATAGATCATTAACAGCAGCCCCTCAATCCAAAGTGACTGATCATAAAGGGAACAGAGCCCGATCTGCGGGATGGAAAACACGAGAAAAAAACACCCTCACCTTAGACCACAGAGAAAATAGATGCCCTTTCTGAGCTGCAGTTAATTTGGCTTAAGTTTGTTTTGTGAGATGGAGAAGAAAAGCTTTCTGATAAGAATTATCCTCCCTTTAGATTAGATCCTGAACTCATCAGAACTATTTTAGTTGGTCTCAACTGTCCCAATTGTACATCCAGGAAGAGCTGGTGAGAAAAGAAAGGTTATCTGATGTGCGATAAACAGCAATTTCCCAGGACTTTGATTACCCAATCAAGACTGACTTAGCTTCTACCAATTAAATGAGGTAAACAAGCCAATTGTTGGCAGAATCCATTTAAAGAATAGATTTGTTCTGCTTGAAAACCTCCCAGAAAAGTGATTCTGTGACTGCACTTACAAGGTATAAATCCAGTGACTGGACAAAGAATGAGCTGAGAGGCAGTAGGCAGGAGCCAACACCCAGGGCTGTCATACAACCCTATCTACAATTATGGCTGTTAAGATGTATCATCAATTACCAACCCAGTAGGAGTAAAACATGAATCCAATTTAATACAACTCCTCACAGTGGAAATGACCTTTGACCTCCAACATCAAAGAATTCTTTGTGAGCTACTGTAAAGAGAAATAATTAAAAGACCAGAGAATCAATAGCACTCAAACAAACAATACAGGACAGAACTTAAGAACTCTGGGGGTATTCAGCATACAGAGAAAGCTATTAAATTTGAAGGGCTTCAGCTAAAGATAACATGGTCAATTATGGTCAGTCTAGTTTTCCACAGTATGATTTTTAGATCAAATCAACAGCTGTGAAAAAAAGAAACCCTACATTTTCTAGCTGAAGCTATGTTATTTGTAAATTGGAGACTTTAACATATTCAGGGTCAAAGGGTTTCCTAGGTCACCAGACCAAAATAAGCCAGATGACACCCTGGGCTATACCTCTCCTTGGTGAAAAAGACTGATGTTTATGTCAAAATAATGAAACATCACACACTTTCTCTTACTGCCTCCATAAATCCTCAGGAGTAGAGCTATTATTTCTCATCACCATCCAGACGAACATGTCAAAAAAGCAGTGTTTGTGTGATACCTCAATGTTCCTTTTTCTATGCTCCTTATCTTTGAAAAAGTGGAGCCATGTATTCCAGAAAAATGGAGTGACATAAATGAGTACAAATGACACAGGTATAGTACCAAAAAACGGTCATTAGAACTGGGAAACAATAGAGATAACCCCTCCCAATGGTTCAGGGCCCTGGCTAACATTAAGAGGGGAAATTAAACACACAGGGGCCTGTGGCAATAACAAAGTATATGTTGGCCCAAAAGGATCAGAAATCAGGTTTTTTTTTTTTTTTTTTGGTATTTTTGAGACAGGGTCTCCCTGTAGCCCCAGCTGTCCTGGAACTCATTCTGTAGACCAGGCTGGCCTTGAACTCACAAAGCGCCTGCCTCTGCCTCCCAAGTGCTAGGATTAAAGGCATGCAACACCACGCCCGGCTCAGAAATCAGTTTTTTATAAATCATCGTGAATGCCAAACAAATATTATCCCTTCAAACTCTGCTCACACTGGGCCCTTGCTTTAGGTCTTCTCAGTAATTTTAGATGCAAAAAATCCCTGAAAGTCTGTAAGTGAAAATTATCTAGAGTCATGAAATTCCTTTCCGTCCACCTCCAGACAAGAAGCAGATCATTCTTTGCAAACTTTAAGAATCTTTTAACAACCTTTGTTTTGAGGAGAGGTGGAGACTTGTGGGAAATTGGTTTGCAAATACAAACTGCGATAAGATTAGGCAAAGTTCTGTTGGACAAGCCAGAACTTGCAGGTGATCAGTAAGACTTATTGTTCTGAGCCTACTCTTCTGAGCGTCTCTGCTCTATAGTGGAAGCAACTTGAAGGTTTAGCACCAACTTGCATCATTTATTTTGGAAGAGAGAAGCAAGCAAGGAGATTCCTAAGAAAGCAGCTGTGATTTGGCAAGAAGATGTGAGGATTCCAACCCTGGGAAGGGAGAGATGGAGACTCAGAGTTAAAATAGGTCATATAGAGGATCTGGCTGAATTGAGAATTGAAAGAGAAGAAAACTGAGATTGACTTCCTTAGGGATTACATGAAGATCAAACATGCTACTGATTTCTCTCACTTGTCTGTGCTGGATATAATTTACATAGGGTTAAAGACTAATTCGACATCCTGAGTTTCCCTCCACTAATTGAAATAACTCCCTTTTCATTTTAATAGTTGTAGAAAAAAATCAGATTATATTTGAATTTTAAAATATATGCTCATGACTTAAGGTAGTTTAATAAAATCATACATAACAAATGTTAACTAGCAGGGTTTCCTCATAATATACTAAACTGGATTTTAAAAAGAACCAGAGACAGAGAGAAAGAGAAAGAGAGACTGAGAATCTAACCCAGGGCCTTCCACATGCTAGGCAAGCACTCTACCATTAATCTACATCTCAGTACATACATATAAAATTTAAGCCAAAGATTACTATCAATTACCTTTAAAAACCTGGACCACTGGTAGCATATGTATGGACAATTTAAACATACAAATGTACTTTTTCTGGTAACAATACTTAGGGTTCTGAAAATTCTTTTGAAAATTAGCATAAACAGATGAAAAAGAAATAATACTGCTAAATTATTTGCTATCTTCTCTCCTGTGTAACATGTCTTGTGTTAGGAGAGCTTAGACAGCAACCATCAGACAAGTCTCAGTAAGAGGAGCAATAAGGAGACTGGGAGGTTTCAAATTTTTCTTACTGTTTTATCTGAAAATCCAAGTCCCTGATGCCAGACCAAGTTCCAGCCCAGCAGTAGACCCTTCCTTCCTTGGGTTCTATATTCGTGGAGTTGTCCTCTGATGGATGCAGAATCTATAAAGCTGGGCTGTGTTTTGTTTAGATCATGTGAGACAGCCTGTGTCAATCAAAGAAAGTTCAGGTCCAAGTAGTCTTGGAATATTTAGACTATTTAAAAGTGGAGGGCTGGAGAGATGGCCTAGCGGTTAAGAGCGCCGACCGCTCTTGCAGAGGACCCGGGTTCGATCCCCAGCACCCACATGGCGGCCGAGCCGTCTGAAACTCCAATTCCAGGAGAACTCCAGTTCCAGGGGAGTCCGACACCCTCTTCTGACCTCCGCGGCGTTGCACATCACGGGTGCACAGACTTGCATGCAGACAATACATTCATACACATACGGAAATAAATAAAATTAAAAAAAAAATTCTTAAAAGTGGAAAGTGTTGTTACGTCCCCGGCTTTCTTCTGGATGGTCTACGTGTAGTAATGAGTTAAAGCACAGTTATGCTAGGTGGGAACACTTAGAAAAATCATGTTCTCTTTTGTCATGCTATGGAGTGAAATTTTGAACAATTTGGAAAAATATCCAGCAAAGATGTCAGTCCTGACTCCTAACCAACTCCGGAGGTCTCATCTGTGGCTTCTGTTTAGGACCGTCTGAAGAAGAGTTACTCCTCAGACAGGTGGGACGTCCCCTTGCCCCCAAAGACAGGAAGAGTCCTTCAGAAAAACAAGTGGGAAATATGGCTACAGGAAAACTGGGAAGATGGCAAGCTAAGAACTCTTGTAAATCTGTATTCCCTGGTGATGAACTTATGGCCTCACTTTTAAGGGGCAGTCGCCAGCATCGAAGCCTTCAGCATTTCCAGATCTCTAAACTCCTGTATTTTTTCACCCCTTTTCTCTACTCTTCCCTTCATCCCAACATGTTACATATTTTCTACTTTGTAAAAAAATGGATTTTTCTTTATGTGTGTTTTGCTTCCAAGCATGTAAGGGCACCTGTGTTGTACAGCACCTGCAGACGGCAAAAGCACATCTAATTCCCTAGAACTGGTTATTAGCTGCCATGTGGAGGCTGGGGAGGGGAGCAAGTTCCTCTCATCTTAGAGCAGTCAGCGAGTGCCTCTATCTGCCAAGCCATCTCTCCAGGCCCCATAGTTTCTACTGTAATCCTGATATTGTTAAACATCGGGTAAAGTGTAAAATAACTGAGAATAAAATTTATTCCTTTTGATTTAAAAATGCCAAACTTAGAGCAGTAATGGATTATCAATATTTACAATGTAATGTAGAATATCTTGACTGACACATCAAGGGAAGAGTTGTGACCAGCTGAGGGATCTACCTGAGGCAATAGAAATTTCACCAGAGAAGGTCTGAGCTATGATTTCCTGTGGTGTATCTTTTCTGAAGAAGTTGCCACTGGAAGAGCTGCTACAGTTAGTGATATTAACCACTCCATAGGCAACCAGGGCTATAACCACTTGGCTTCTAAATATAGTTCCATTAAACCATGATTAGGCAGAAAATTAGAGT
The DNA here is from genome assembly GCA_009823505.1 of Rhizomys pruinosus. Classification (NCBI taxonomy): domain Eukaryota; kingdom Metazoa; phylum Chordata; class Mammalia; order Rodentia; family Spalacidae; genus Rhizomys; species Rhizomys pruinosus. The sequence goes on from VZQC01012107.1 coordinate 3,152,393, forward strand.
TATTTGGCAGTACAGTTTGTACCGTTGGTCATCAGAAAAGAGAAACAATTTATAACAGTGCAATTTACGACTTGACACTTAAAAAATTTTTTTATTTATTAATTTTTATATGTGTGAATGTACTGTCTGCATGTGAGTTAGCCCACCTGTGTCATGCAGTGTTGCAGAAGTCAGAAGAGGGTGTCGGATTCCTGGAAGTGGAGTTAAAGACAGTTCTTAGCCACCATGTGGGTGTTGGGGATCAAACCCGGGTCCTCTGCAAGAGCAGTCGGTGCTCCTAACCTCTAGGCCATCTCTCCAGCCTCAAGACCTTAATCTTTCTAAAGATAGATGTCTGTATTTTCTTAGACAACAAATTATTTTTGATTCAAAGTTTTAAAGAGGGGATTATCAGTTTACTCAACAGCTTTTATTGGAAAAAATTGGTGATGGGAACTGGAGAGATGGCTCAGTGATTAAGAGCCCTGGCTGCTCTGTCAGAGGACCTGAGGTCAATTCCTAGCACCCACATGGCAGCTAACAACCATTCATAACTCCTGTTCCAGAGCATCCGATGCCTTCTTCTGACTGTCACAGGAATTGCACAACATGGGTGCATATCTGCAGCAAATGCACTAGTACACAGAAAATAGTAAAAATTAAATAAAGTATAAAAATTTGGTGGTTGCCGGGTGTGGTGGCACACACCTTTAATCCCAGCACTCAGGAGGCAGAGGCAGGCAGATCTCTGTGAATTCAAGGCCAGCCTGGTCTACAAAGTGAATTCCAGGACAGCTGGGACAGCAGGGAGACCCTGTCTCAAAAAGACAAAAAAATTGGTGGTGAGTCACAGATTAAAAAGTTAAGTGTTTACAAGAACAATGTTAACACCAGCTTCCTTTACACCAAAGTGGACAGATATCAAAAGTAAAAAATTCCACTGTGTTTGGAATAAGCCACCATTCATGAGTATGTATTTGTAGCTGCTTTTTTTATCTTTTGGATGATGTCATTTCATTCTAGAATTCTTTTTTTTTTTTTTGAGACAGGGTCTCTCTGTAGACTAGTATTCTAGTATTCTTATAAATATGATTTCTGGGTATTTCCAAGTGAGTCTAATGATGACTCATCATTCAGAGTGGCCATTTGTAACATATTTTCCCTCTAAGATCTAACCCCTAGAAAATCTCATAATCTTCTTGAGAGGCTTGCCCTTTCCACCCCTCGTCTTCCTGCCACCTTATATCATTCTGATTAGCATACACCCTTCCCTACTCTGAGAATCCAGGCAATACATTTATTTGGGTAGATGAATACTCTGGGCAAGGAGGAAGAGGTGAAAACTACTAGTTTAAATAAAATATGCCTATTACACACTTCAAATAATAGCTACATTAAAATTACTTTTGTTTTTTCCTTAGATTTTGAACATTTCATTTCAGGATTTGGGGGACCCTTATCAAGTTGAAAATTTTAACAGGATTCTTAGAAGACTAATTCGAGTTGAAACCCTATGGTTGGTGGATAATTCACTAGTGGATTTAAGTGCCATAAGATTGCCAAGGTACCTAGTCATCATGTTGAATTTAATCCTGATTTTTGAGCAGATGTGGCCATGGTACACAAAGAGTGAACCACTGCTTATACGGTCATGTTTTTTTAAAGAAAGGATTGTGTGTGAGAAGGTAGCATAGATGGATAAGCAAAAAGAAAAATGTTTTATCAAAATGTGATATTTTAGAGTGAAAATCGGTTCTCTTCCAAACCGATACTTTTATTACCATTTATTAGCAGAGTAACTTGTCACCATGAGATCTGTGATCAGAAAATCTTGCCATTTTCCTTGTGTTATGAAGTGGAAAGTACAATTCCATTCTATATACATTATGATTATAAGACAGTTATTCTATTTAACTATATTTATGGAACACATATAAGAAGGCTCTACATGATGAATGACAAGTATAACTTCAAGGTTACATTCTAAGGGAGAGGTAAATGTTGGTGTCCCAGTGACAGAAACAAATGAAAGAATAAACAAAAAACTTTTGTGAGAAAATTTTTATAGAGCACTTTGTCACTCCAAGGATGCCCAGGTGCCACCATTAAAGCTACCGTGCCTCTCTGGTCAGGGGTGCTTGAGACCACTCCACGAAGAGAGATGCTAAAGGCTTCATCAGCAGGAAGGGTGGATGCAATGAGCTTGGAAGCAATGAGAGGCAGATTCCTCCAGTCCTCAGGGAGACTAAATGCTAGGGCATTGGAGATGTGTTTTTGATCTTGGGACAACAGACTAGTGAAAGAGACCAGCATCTCTGCATAGGAGAGGGAAATCATCTGTGCAGATGTAATTTACACTAGCACGTGCAAAGCATCCAGATATCCATCACCACCTTCATCATTTCAAAGTCCTTGAAACACCAGACTACTTAGATAGCATTAGAATCTAATTCTATTTCCTTTAAAAAAAGAGTTTAAAAGTATTAAAAACTTGAAAGAAACTAAATAATACTACCATAAATTAAAAAAAAAAAAACTCCAGGACAGCTGGGGCTACAGGGAGACCCTGTCTCGAAAAGACCAAAAAAAAAAAAAAACAACAACAAAAAAAACTCAGCTGGGAGTAGTGGCACATGTCTTTAATCCCAGCACTTGGGAGGCAGATGCAGATGATGGATCTCTGTGAGTTCAAGGCCAGCCTGGTCTATAGAGTGAGCTCCAGGCCAGCTGGGAATAAAGGAAGACCCTGTCTCAAAAAGACCAACTCCCCTCCAAAAAAACTGAGCATCATTTACTGCTAAATTATTTAGTAAATTTTATGGCTCTATTAGCTATTTAAGATACAGTAGCAATGCATTATTGTATTTTTCTAATACATGTGGAAATAAACAAGTAAGGAAGCAATTTAATGGACACACAGTCTATAGCATAATTAGAACACTGAACTAGAAAATGGTTGACTTGGAGCATTGGAAAGAAATTTGATTCAGATTATTTTTCAAATCTTTGTTTTGAAGATGTATGGAAGAACTAGCAATCATTAAAAAAAGAAAGACCCAGTTTTGATATTCTTTAAACATAGTATCATTTTTATTTTCTTTAAAAAGGACACAATAACAATTATACAATTGCAATTCATAATTTACAATTTCCAAGTTGATATATCAAGAGAGGCAAACATCATGCATACATATGCATAGCCACCTCGTCTTCTTTCCCAGAGAATCTGTGTCACTGTCCAGTAGATTTGTGCCTGTCATGGCTAGTTGCCTGAAGCCATCAGTGGCAGGGTGATTCTGAAACAGAGAGGGTAAGAAGAAGTGCATTGAGAAGCAAATGCATGGCTGGAGAATGGACAGAATAGATTTCAGAGGAGACTGAGAATAGGACAGAGATGCAGCGAGGCTGGGCTGGGTCTTCAGGTGGAAATCCTCATGGTTTTGAAGTGTGTCTAAGCGTGTGTGCCAGGTGGTGGACAGTAGATATCAAAAGTTACCAAAGTATCACTAAGGTTATATAAATATATATATATATATATATATGGAGAGGAAATGGGAAAGAAAAGCAGATAAATCAGATAGTAAGTACAAAGAAGGTAATAACAAAATCTGGGTGCCTTCAAACTGGATTTGTTTTTCTAATGCTTCTGTATTGCAGTGCTCTCTGGGAGTAGCCCCGTACTTATCATTAACAGTTGTTATAGAAAGTGTTATAGTGAAGTCTAAGGACCAGAAATAACTACAGTTTCCCTCTCATGGTATTAAACCCAGCACATACATAAATGATTTTTTTTCCTTAAGGCAAAGTACTGGAGATAGAATTTGAATTATTTTCTCCATTCTCACAGTCTTGTACAATTATGGTTTTAAGGCAAAAATATTGAGAAGCAGTATATATCAAAAAAATATATTGAACTTAAATGCCTAAAACACTCTTCTTCCCCTGAGGGTTCTCTATAGTTTTCTTTTATATAAAACAAGCTTTATTTCTGATTTAAAATGCTATTTTCTCCATTCTTTAAGTACAGAAAAGCAGAAAGAACAATGACTTCATTACTTAGAGGGAATACTCTTCAATAATTGTGCTTCTCTGTGTATGCTTTTACATTATGGATGGTACTGTCTCATTCAAGATATATGGGTTAAATAAATAAGTAAATAAATTACAAAAGACAAAAATAGAAGAGACAAAATACTATATATAAACAGTCTTGATAACTAAAATAAACTTAAATTTACCTATATACACACACACAAACCCCCTCCCCCCCACATATACACACACATACACACATACACACAATAGATGGAGCACGTAGTATATTTTTCATGGAGCAAGTCCTATGTTTCCCAGCCATTATACACATGGGAAGAGAAAGCAGGTGACTGTACATAACATGTTTACACTTTATGTGTCCAGCTTACTCCCAGTAGTTAACATTACTCCATGTTTGCCAACTGTCTTTGTGGGAATTATCACTGTGACTCTCTTGGGTGGCCATGATCTCAACCAGACCTCTCGTTGAGAGGAATGTTAAGTTTGGATCAATAACCACTTTAGGAAATACATCACAAGATTTTGACTTGTCTCCAGCTGCAGAGTTTTAAATATGAGCAAAAACTATTTCACATCATTCAAACAACTACCAAAGATACCTCAGATACAGCACTTATCCCTGGCTGAAAACCACATTGAGACCTTGGCTGGCCTCTGCCATTTGAGATACACTAGACTGGAATCCCTCACACTAAGGAGGAACCCTTGTGAGTTTCACCAAGACTACAGGAAGCGGTAAGACCCCAAATGCCTAAGTCATCTTTTGTTGAGTAATATACTTTTAACCATATTTTATATTGTTTCTCTTTTGCATAAATCCACTTAGTGACAATTTATATGTGTGTGTACCTAAGCTTGAGTAGGTGCACCCTGGACATGCAGGTACTGGTGGAGGCCAGAAGAGGGTGTTGGATCACCTGGATCTAATAGGCAACTGTGAGCCATCCTATCTGGGCGCTGGCAAATGAACCCTGGTCTTCTGCAAGAACATCAAGTACTCTTAATCTCTAAGCCCTCTCCAACCTTGCAAATGTTTATCGTATTTACTCTGTATTGAACAGTTCATGTTTCTAATATATCAAAAGCACTGAATCCACCAACGTTCATGTAATTTTAAATTTTCAATAAATTCTTCCTTCCTGGTTAATTTTATTATAGTTCTGGGAACTGAATTCTGGCCCTCTGGAAGAGGAGCCAGTGCTCTTTTTTTTTTAATTATTTATTTATTTCTGTGTATGAATGTACTGTCTGCATGTAGGTTTGTGCACCCGTGTCGTGCAATGCTGCGGCGGTCAGAAGAAGGTGCTGGATTCCACTGGAACTGGAGTTCTCCTGGAATTGGGGTTCTCCTGGAATTGGAGTTACAGATGGTTCTCAGCCATCATGTGGGTGCTGGGGATCCAACCCGGGTCCTCTGCAAGAGCAGTTGGCGCTCTTAACCGCTAGGCCATCTCTCCAGCCCCAGAGGAGTCAGTGCTCTTAACTGCTGAGTGATCTCTCCATCTCTTCATTTCCAATTTTTAATTTTATTTCTTTTCAGTATTTCTTATCTATTTCTTGAATTATTCTTCCACATTCAGTATTTCTTTTATTTCATTTAGTTTGTGTTTTATTTGATTTCACTTCAGAGTTTATCATGTAATTATTATTATTTTAAATTAAAAATTTTATGTATATGAGTGCTTTGCCTGCATATAATATGAACCATGTTCATGTACATGTAATATGTACCATGTTCGTTCTTGACCATGCAGGCCAAAACAAGGCATCAGATTCTCTGGACTTAGAGTTACAGAGAGTTGTGAGCTGGCATACAAGTACTGGGAACTGAAACTGGGTCTTTTGTAAGATGACCGATGAGCCATCTCTCCTGTCCCCTCGTGCTACTTTTGATTTAGTTGAATGATCTTACAACCATTATTTTGAATCTGTTTTCTGGGATTTATTCTAATATACTCTCATTGCAATTAATTACTAAGAAATCAGTCATTTTCCAAAGAGTTCAGTTATTATTGCTCCTCACTGCTAAGCTACATCTCTGGTATAGTGAGGAGCAATAATTACTGAACCCTGCAATAGCCTAGTCCCATTTGGACATAGTAAATTCAATGGCCGATTAAAACAACACAGCAAATGAGCTAATCACAGAAGCACAAATCCCACCCCAGAAACACAAGGAACATAAAGTTAAGACAGCAGGACTATTTTTCTTTATGTGTATGAGTGTACTGTCTGCATGTAGGTTGGTGCACCCACGTGTCCTGCAGTGCCGTGGAGGTCAGAAGATCATGTAGGATTCCCCTGGAACTCGAGTTAAAGACGGTTCTTAACCACCATGTGGGTGCTGGGAATCAAACCCGGGTCCTCTGCAAGAGCAGTTGGCGCTCCTAACCACTGAGCCATCTCTCCAGCCCCGACAGCAGGACCCTTTGGAAAATGACTGATTTCATAATAATTAATTTCAATGAGAGCGTATATGTTAGTGGACTAGAAACCATCTCCAGGACCACCCTGAGAGACAGATTAAAAACTACAGAAGCGATCACAACTGGATGAGAATCCTTCTTTGCGGCCTGGATATTCTCACCTTGTCAGACCTTTGTCTGTCTTTCTGCTGGTATGCAGAGTCTTAATCTGAATGTTTGTTCCTCTGAGATTTAGTTCGGGTCAAATGGTACTTTTAGGTGATTTTGTGATTCTCTGAGTCTCGTAATCTTAGTGAGTGAAGGAGAAGCTTTGGCGTTTAGAAATGCGTTGATACAACTTTCCACACTTCCTGAAGAGTGGTTTCATTTTAGTATCTCTGAGATTTTCTCCCTGCTTGCTGGAAGTAGTAGAGAGTGACGCTGACAGTCAGCACCGGATGCTTTTCCCATGCCTGCTTCACATGGCTTGTGGTTCTGTCATCCAAAATTCTGTTTTTGGTGTCTAGAGACTTTTCTCTTTCATTTGTGCATTTAGAGGTGGAGCAATGGTGAGAGGTTTCTCTTTTTCCCCTTCCCCTACTGCTTCATTTGGTACAATTGCCTTATTTCCTTCATGAACCTAACATTCCATATGTCTATATTTTGTCTTACCTCACAGCCTGCTGTGAACCTACTTTACCTTTCCAAGCTTCCTGTTTCCTTTTGAAGTTACAGATAAGATGTCTTCTTTTTGATCCGTGGGGCCACAGGAGACTGCTGTTTGTCCCCACTCATTATCTTCAGTTCATCTCTGTCATATGATTTTCTATGTGCACAAGGTGGTTCATTTCAGACTTCCAAATTTTATATACTTCTCTCATATTTTTTTGTCTCATCAGTTTTTATTTATTTTTGATACTTCTTTATTTTTTTTCATTTTTTAACAATAAGTAATAATTTATGAGTACAAGCATCCTTCATGTAAAACCAATTTGCAAGCAGTTGTGCCCAAACCCACACAACCCATGGGTCCCACCATCCAGCTGGGGGGGCTTGTATGTTCAATCAAGTTGATCCGATGAGTGATCCAGACTATATTTCTGTAGTTTCACCATTCACCCCAATCGCAGCCCTTATATTCTACCATGCCCCCTCTTCTGCAGATTGTTCCCTAGGCTTAGAAAAGGGGCACAGGTGGACGAGAAGCAAAACAGTCTACTTTCTCTGGAGCTGTTGTTTTGGACTCTGGTCAATTCTGGCTGTTTCCTTTCATGGGCTGACAGTTTGTCCATGAAAATCCTATTAATGAAGCACAATCCTATTAATGAAGCACAAGTAATTAGATATATAGGTATTTAAACAGTACTAATTGTTATGGTAGGTTACTTTAGTATAGACACAGATGTTTGTATGGTATGTTAATACATGAATTATGTTTTGTCTGTAAAATATGACAGGGTCTTACTGTGGCTTATAACATCCCCAAAAGGTAAAGGCTTCTTGCCTATAAACTGAGATACCTGCAAGAAGAGAGGCGATAAGGCCTTGCTGTCGAAGACCTGATGTAAATATGGGAAAGATGCAGTGAGACCGCACTTGCAAGTGTACAGTTGGTCTCTGGAATACCAGAGAGTGTTACCAAAGGCCACTAAACCAATAAAGCAAATATAGGTCTCCTTGAGTCAAGCAAGACTCCTCCATCAGCACCAGCTACACCTCACCTGCCTGGAAATACTGTGCAGCAGTGGCAGCCATATGCCTGTATATCCCAAATCTAATTGGCTATTAGCTCTCTCCTTGGAGGAATAACCCACGGCTGATGCCACAAGCTTACATCCTCTAGTGGTTAGGAGATGTCATAACCCACTTCTCTCATATTTTAATAGATGTTGTGTACTTAATTTTTTCTAAATATAGATTCCTGAATGTTTTATGAGATAGTCTTTTGCATTGTATAGTCTCTGGCTTTACCTTCACAATGGTCACAAGAGCACCATTAAAAAATATAAGTAATTGATTGAGTCTCTACAGTGGTTGAAAGAATTGCCAAGATGAAGACATTTTTATTATTTGTCACTGTTGAGAGTATTCCTAAAGTTGACGATGATAGCTAAACAACCTTGGATTGTGTATCAAAATAAAATGCCCACTTATTTATCCCTGTCTAATTTTCAGTGTAATATTAGTATTCTTAAAATTTTTTAAATTTTATTTATTTATTTTTTCAAAGCCAACGTTTTATTGAAGCTCTGTGCATTTCATACAAAATTTCAAATCAAATTTAGACCCGTGTCCCCCTCCCTGCACCCCAACCCACCAAAGCTCATGCATTCTGCAAAACATGTTTTTCATCTTTTTCTCAGTCTCTCTCAAAATTCTCGATGCAGAGGTATACTGTTTCAAGCAGAAGTTCACCGTTTCAGTCAGTTCTTTGAGGCAGTCTTTCTGTTGTTGTGGTTGTTGTTGTTGTTATTCCTTCCAATATGCATCACTCCAAAATATGTACATATGCATGCCACATATATCATAGGTCTTAGCATATATGAATGTACTGTCTGCATGTAGGTTTGTGCACCCGTGTTGTGCAATGCCGCAGAGGTCAGAAGAGGCGTCAGATTCCCCTGGAACTGGAGTTCTCCTGTAATTGGAGTTACGGACAGTTCTTAGCCACCATGTGGGTGCTGGGGATCGAACCCGGGTCCTCTGCAAGAGCAGTTGGTACTTTTAACTGCTGAGCCATCTCTCCAGCCCCCATAATGTAAATATTTTAATGAGCCCTAGAATTAACTATAATCCTTTCATGTACATCCAGTTTCAATAATAGATGTAGCTCTTACTGTCTTCTTTTTTCATATTGCCATATTCCCCTACTGCAGCAACCATATTCCAGAGGCTTATATAATTCTAGACTCTTCAACTCCTGACGTACAATGAAAAACTGTCAAAATAAGAATTCTAATCTTCGTTGTTACTATATAAATCTCATTAGTGCCTCCCCTATGAGCACTCTGAAAGCAAAATTTCTTGTTGGAGATCATAAATCTCAAATTGTTTTACATAACAGTGGAACTGGCAGCATAGTCACTTTAATATTGAACTAATATTTAACCATAATAATGTTTTGAAGCTTAAAATTATATTTCCCCAAGTCAGAGGAGGTTTAGCTGGACATTTCAACATCATTCATATGAAGGCACATTCCTAGTCATAAAGATAATATAACAGTATTGTATTTCAGTTTTGCTAATTTATGTGTGGGATTTTATAAAGCAGTTTGGTTTCAATGCAGTCACTTCCTTCAAAAAATGCATTGCAACAATGGCATTAAGATGATCTGAAATTTGATTCACCCTGGGGTTTCACTGTAATTCTGTCTTTAATCATGGTATGGTATAAAGTTGTATAAGAATAGCCAGGCGTGGTGGCGCACGCCTTTAATCCTAGCACTTGGGAGGCAGAGGCAGGTGGATCTTTGTGAGTTCAAGGCCAGCCTGGTCTACAGAGTGAGTTCCAGGACAGCTGGGGCTACAGGGAGACCCTGTCTCGAAAAGACCAAAAAAAAAAAGTTGTATAAGAATAAGATTCTCTTGTTTTCCACTGTTAAATACATTGGATTTGGTCCAAAATGGATGCGTACTGATTTGTGAGCTATAAAAAGACAGGTTATGTTGACTTGGGTAGTTCAGGGTTGCTTTGAACAGGAAGATGTGGTGGTTTTAAAGTCTGAAGAGAAGATTTAAGCTTTCACTCAAACTAAGTAGCAAAGCAGAGGTTCAAAGTTCATCTAAATTTGAGTCAGTTACCAAGCCAGTAATCTATGCTTTGAAGATTATAACAGCATTTATTTTGTCACTGAGTGTCAGTGCCCAAGATTTGAGCCAGACAGCAGGGATCTTTTATCTCACACTCAGTCATTTTAAATATAGCTCTTCTTGATCATCGTCACCTAGAATTGCAAGTGTCCGCCCTTTTTCAGATCCTTCAGAATTCAGCACAATTCAAGAGAGAAAGGACCTAGTGGCCGGGGCAACGTTACAAGTCCAGGTAGAGGATAGCCTCATTTCCTGGGACCGTCACAGGTTAAGTTCTCTGCCATGTTTTCAAAGCCAATGTGATATTATTTTCAGCACAGCTTGGTGTTGTGAGAATACAGGTGGTAAGGGAGCCTTGCTAGCAGAGCCTGAAGACTGGTGCCCGAGGGCTTAGATTTCAGTCTTCCTCTGTCACCTCGGGGTTTGGTATTAGATAAGGTCCTTAAGATGGGGGCTCAAAATCAACTTGACAGGGCTGCTGTGGGGGTTCCTATTTTGCTCTAGGAAAAGAAAGGTGGAGATAGCAGGAAGTCTAAAAGAAGTCAGCACCATTATAGGACTTAGTTCATCCAATGACAGGCATAGGGTTTTTCATCTTCAATCTGCAGGCTGTAGATTCCCCTCAAAATGTAGGAAAACTGTCCACTTGAAAGAAAATGCTACTTTTTAACATTATTGCATATCTTAACTTTGTTTGAGTGGATCTGTCAAAAGGCTATCCTTGACCCTTCAACTGATGCTCAGGATTTGAGTAGGAGCTGCAAAAGTGATTTCTCTCAAGGGAAAATGGCTTACACCATGGCCTTTATACCACTTAGATATCACCTAAATAACACTGCCTCACTCTCTCTCTCTCTCTCTCTCTCTGTGTCTCAACTTTTAGCTCCATAATGAACACATTTATCACAATTTTATTCTTCTCCTTATGCCATATTGACTAAATCCACTCACTCTTTGATTTTTCTCCCTTATAGGACTTTATAAAATCTGTAAAGAAATTCTCTTATAAAAACAAACTGCATGCATCTAGCTTCTCTGACCAATACTTACATCTCCTGAAAGATCTATTAGATCCCAGAGAGGGAAAACTATGCCAAGGTCATCAGCTCAATGAACATGAATAATCCTGTTTCAACCCCTCTGCAAAGACAGGGAGAACAAAGCAAAGTGATAGCCACCCATCTTTCTTGTTCAAGTAGGCAAAATCCATTTATTTATAAAAGTAAGTGAAATAAAATGCTTTATTCATTACACTCACTTAACTTCTTTCTTTGTTTTAGAGTGTTCTCCTGTTTGCCAAGCCTAAAGATGCTGGATGAGATCTTGAAGCTACCGGAAGATTGTTCACCTCCAAAACACAATACTTTTTCAAAACTGTGTATTGTATCCTAATGTAATTTTCATATAAAGAAAAATAACTACTGCTGATAAAAGCTAATAAACACAGGAAATTCATGATTACTGCAGCTGAATATGTATATTTATATTATGCATAGAATATATACATATACATATGTGCTGTCTCTATATCTAAAGAATGTTTCTTTGAAGGACCATTCTAGAAACCCAGAGAATGACTCAGTGTCACTGCTTGCCAGGCATGGAGCCCCAGGTTCAATTTGCACTGCTGTATGAAGGAATGTTTTAGGTATGGATGGCCACATGGTTTCTGTACCTCAGGCAATCTAATGCAAAATCAACCAAAGACAGTATGGAAAAGAACAAGGTTGGCTGTCCCAGAACACTTCACTGCCATGGAGCTCGAGAGATTGTGGTTAACAGCAGTGGCTGCTCTTGCAGAGGAATTAGGTTTAGTTCCCAGCACCCATATGGTGGCTAACAAATGTCCAAGATTTTTTTAATACTATTTTTAACAAATATTCATTTCTAAAACCATGATGTAGTGTAATTTCTGTTCCCTGCTCTGTTTCAGTGTCACCGGGTTGATTGCAATACTCATCAACAATGTCCATTTGCTTTCCCTGAACAGACTTATCTTTCCCTTCCTTTTGTTTTTTATTGAAGTATTTTATTATTCTTATTTTATGTGTACGAGTGTTTTGCCTGAATGTAAATGCACCACATGCATATAGTACCTGTGGCAGCTGAAAGTGGGCTTTGGATGTCCTGCAACCAACAACAGTTGTTACCTTGCATATGTGTGCTAGGAACTGAACTGGGGTCCTGTAGAAAGGCAGGCAGTGCCACCATCTCTCCAGCTCCTACCTTCGTCTTTGAAATCAGACATGTCAAAGAATTTGCTATCACTAATGAAATATAAATGATTGTGCTAGGTATTACTTACAGGCAGAAATGCTGAGAAATGGCATTTGTCAGTTTCTTTCAGTATATTACACCCACACCATTGGGCAAACTTCCTGAGAAATGCTGCTTCATTGGCACAGAGCCTGATGTGAATATTGGGAGGGACAGAGCCTTCCTAAGGAAGATGTATGCACAGAGACTGCAGTTTCATGGTGATTCAGCTCAGATTCACCACTACCACCTAATACAGTTCCAAAATTCAGAGTCTAAAATAGAGCTTACCAATGATGTGTTCATCTGTACTAGCACAGTAAGCATTCAAAATATTGAATGAGTGGATACATGACTTCTGTAAGACACCATTAATGCCTCACAGGGCTACTAGCTAGGATACAACTGTAAGAATTTAGGTGTCATAAATTTTATGAGACTGATGCCCTACCTATTGTGCTAATGACGCACCTTAGGTGAAGTAAGATGTAAAATTTTCATTAGTGCAGCAATATTGAAAAAAATTTAAAAAGTAATGAAGGCATAAGAAATTGAGTTGTGACATATGATAATATTTTACTGCTTAAGTTAGCTTGAAGGGTTTATGTTTTGCTATTTGCAGAGGAAAAAATAGCTAATAAGAAAATCATGGGTTTCATATATAGAAGGTAAGAGGTGCTGGGTCCTTGTGCTACCCTGAGAAAGAATCCTCAATTCACTGGTAGGAATCTCAAAATGTGTACCATCACACCCCTAAGAAATAGCCTGTGCTGGATGTGTAATATTGCTTTCTAACTGTAGCAGGTAGAGATTCTGTGGGTATTATAACCACACTCCTTTTTTTTTTTTTTTTTTTTTGGTCTTTTCAAGACAGGTTCTCCCTGTAGCCCCAGCTGTCCTGGAACTCACTCTGTAGACCAGGCTGGCCTTGAACTCACAAAGATCCGCCTGCGTCTGCCACATTCTTATAAGAGTGATAAGTAGCTAATGTTTATGGGAAATGGGCAGAGAAAATGTGTGAACTGAATAAACAGACCGCAGTTTGGTTTCTCTTCTCAGCAGCTCCAGCAGTTCCCAGTGTTGACATGTCTCACATCGGCATTTCTGGCATTTCAAGTACATCTTCTTGCTTGACCTTACTTGGGTCTTCTAGAATTGCCAGAATCCTGACTCACTCTTAGGCCATAGAATAGCTATAGTCCTGGGGAATACACAGAGACTTTTGAAAATCAGCAGCATAGACCTATACTTATAGGGAGTCAATGTATAGCTCACAATGGTGGCTGGCTTCTGGCTGTAATCTAATGAGAGAGAACTATATTAAGTGCCCATTCTGAAACTTTTAGTTACATCATCCTCCTGAAATGTCAGAGCTTCTCCAGGCAAAGGCATGCTCTAGGGCCATATAACTTCTCCTATCTAATTTGGTGTCCCAATTTCACTCTCCCCCTAAAGGACAAATGTGGGCAGATTCAGTTTAGATTGATCTCAGGGGGTTAAATTTTACAGGTGCTGCAAATTCCTCTAAGAGGAGGATTATACAAGTAGGTCCGTTGCGTGCACAGTCAGTGACGGAGTCTCATTCTGCATGTAAGCAGACTTGCATTCTGTCTGTTTGGACTACTCGCTGGCCCCATGAAAGCTAATGCTATTTCTTCACTGCCCAATGAAGGATTTTCCCATCCACATTTGAGCCAAAGGAATTATAAGAAGTACAAAAATAATTTTGACCCATCATAGTCTTTAAGATGTCCTTTCTTGAGACAAGCAAGACTCCTCTGTCAATATCAGCTATACCTCAACAGCCTGGAGATACTGTGCAACAGTGGCAGCCAAGTGTCTATATATATCCCAAATCTTTTTGGCTATTAGCTCTCTCCTTGGAGGAATAACTCACAGTGGATGCCACAAGCTTATGTCCTCTGGTGGTTAGGAGATGTTATAAGCCACAATAAGAACTTGTCACCCTTTATAGAGAAACCACAGTTTGCGGATTAGCATACCATCCAAGCATCTGTGTCTATGCTCACAGCTTAGCTTGACATAATAATTAGTACTGCTTAAATGCCTGTACATCCAATAGCTTGTGCTTTGTTAGTATGACTAAAAAGGGTATCACTGGAAAAGCTGTCAACCCATGAAGGGAAACAACCTGAACAGACTAGAGTCCAAAATGACAACTCCAAAGAAATTAGACTGTTTTCTTCTCACCCACTTGTGCCCCTTTCCCAAAGCCCAGGGAACAAACTGTGGAAGAGGAGGCGTGGTAGATTGTAAGGGCTGCAGAGAGATAGGGGTGAATCATGAGACTACAGGAATATAGTCTGGACTCCTAACTGATCAACATGACTGTGCTTACAAGCTTCTCTAACTGGACTATGGGAACCTTGGGTTGTTTGCAAAATGCACCAATTACCTAATTGTATGACGTACTGAGTAGCATCAATGTTATCTGCAAACAGCAGTGTCATTATATTGTAGAATCCCTTAAAAATAAACAAACAAAAAAAGATGTCCTTTCTTATTTGAGTTGATAACTGCCTTCTCTACTTTCAACTACTTACTAAAAGTTACCAATTATTATTCTCAAATCCATCTTACAGAAGATTTTACTCAGTTTCCAGTTTCTCTTTATTTTTTATTTTTTTGTCTTTTTGAGACAGGGTCTCCTTTTAGTTCTAGCTGGCCTGGAGCCTACTCTGTAGACCAGGCTGGCCTTGAACTCACAGAGATCCACCTGCCTCTGCCTCCCGAGTGCTGGTATTAAAGTCGTGCACCACCACACTGGGCTCCCAAGCTATTTTAATAGCTGAAAAGTTTAGTTTTGTTCATGTATAATGATAGTGATGTAATGAACCCTTTGTTTGATAAAAAAACCCAGTCTTTTTTTTTTCTTTGCCAAATTTCAGTATGTTTCTAAGGTATGAAATATTTCCTTAATATATATAACATGAAGCCTCTTATATAGCCAGTACTTATAAAGTATTCAGTGTTAATGAGAGAATTACAGACTTTTTTTGGAGACAGTGTCTCCCTGTAGCCCCTGCTAGCATACATCTCACAGAGCTCCACCTACCTCTGCCTCCTGAATGCTGGGATTAAAGGCAGGTACTACCATGCCCTTAGCTGAAAAGTTACAGACTTTTTTTCCAGGAGTTCACATTTTTTCTCTTTTAATTTTATATTACTCTAAAATATGAACATATACCTTCCACCCTGTATTAGTCAGGGTTCTCTAAAGAAACAGAAGCAGCAGGATGAATATATATAGCTATATACAATTTATTGATTTGCTCACGTGACAAAGTTCAAGGATTCCAACAGTAGCTGCACCACACTGGAAAGGCCGAGACGAGAATCCAGGGAACTGCTCAGTCCGCAAGGCTGGATGTCTCAGTAGTCCCAATCCAGTGCTGAAGGCCCAAATGGGTTCCAGGAGATCTGCCGGTCTCAATACACGCTGGGATCTGAAAGGTTGATCGCAGCAGCAAGACAAACTCACCAGATGAGAGAGGCAAGCCGCAGGAGAAAAGGGACCAGCTCCTTCTGCCTCCCGGCAGAAGGTAACGCCCACATTTGGGGTGGGCCATCCGGGTTGAGGCGGTCCAATCAGAAGACCCTTTTTCTCTTAATGTTCCTTAGTCCAGTCAAGTTGACACCCAGGATTAACCATCACACACCCATATACATTAATTACCATGTCTGAAAGTAAGTGGTAAGTTAATTCTAGGGCTCATTGTGAGATTCACATTGGAACATCACAATTGCTTTCAGGTAGAAAGAAATATAACAATAGCGTTACTCAGCTTGCCATTCAATTGGAAGATTTGGTACTAGCATCCACAAATGAGGGAAATCATTCCCCTCCAGTTTCTTTCTTTCTAAAGTATCCTTATATTTTATATTTTATTGTAAGGGCAACAGAAATAACTACACTAGGATTCTGTGAGGTCAGGACAATGGAAGGGAAAAGTGTACTGTAAAGAATCAGAGGAAAAAATACTTTTTTCTTTATTTATTTTTATTTTATGTGTATGAATATTATGCCTGCATGTATGTAAATGCACCCATGTCATGCAATGGCCTCAGAGGCTATAAGAGGTTGTCAGAGCCTCTGGAATTGGAATTATGGATGGTTTGTTAGCCACAATGTGGGTGCTGGGAATTGAAACTTGGGTTTTCTTCAAGAGCAGCCAGTGTTCTTAACCACTTAAGCCATCTCTCCAGCCCCTAAAAAAACTTATTTTCTTTAAAGTAGTTCAGGCATCTAAAATGAAAGATTTCTAAAATAAATGTCCTGCACCAACTTTTGAAACCTAATAGGTAATTTGGTTTTCAGTTCTTTTAGATATCACCTACTTCCAATTATTATTTCATTCTACAATAGGACAATTATAACAGGTTGCTTATCATTGTATTTCCAAATGTTACTAGCGGATGCCTGGCCTTTTAAAGGCTAATTACAGTCATGAAGCAGAGTTTTCTAATTAGTTTTAGTGTCTGGGAGCAAATGAATCAATATTTGAATCATTGCAGGCAGATATTTGCCGCTTCTCTATCCTTTCTTGTATTTAAGCAAAAAACTATTCTATGGCATTTGTTCAAAACCTTTAAAAGGTCACATCAAGTCAGTCACATTATATTATAAAACTCCTAGTGAAGAGTTTTATAATGTAATGTGGCTAAAGAAATTCATTTCCTGTAATCTGTCAGCTTCCTTGAGCAACATATGCTCCGTGGAATTTTCATTTTATATTTTAAACTCTACTTACTTTTGGCACTGTCTACTAAAATACACATTCTTAAAAATGTAGAGTCCATGTATGTTTTAATGTACTTTTAAACAAGAGATTTATTCTTTCTCATAAATCTTAGAACATAGGAAAACAGAGACATAAATTTCAAGCTATATCTACAATATCAGTCAATGTGGTATTATTTTTACTAGCAAATTACTCACCTTGACTTAAATATAAGGATTTATTCTTTTTACCTCCATGCAACTTTACTGTTAAAGTGTGAATCCCTACTCATATTTTGGATTTAAGCTATAGTTTATTTTCAGACTCTGTAACTTTGGTATATGTGTGGGCTGTATATAAGCATATTTTGAAGTAATACAAAATTAAAGGGAACAACAACAACAAAAAGACTTGTTCAAAGAACTGACCAAAACAGTAAACTTCTGCATCAAAAACATTTTTTTAAAGACTGGGAAAAAGATGCAAGACAGGACTTAACATGTATGGCAGAATGGATGAGCTCTGGTATGGGGGGCATGGATGGGGAAATGGGTCTAAATTTGATTAAGAAATGTTGTATAAGGGCTGGAGAGATGGCCTAGTGGTCAAGAGCACCGACTGCTCTTGCAGAGGACCCGGGTTCGATCCCCAGCACCCACATAGTGGTGAGAACCATCTTTGACTCCAGTTCCAGGGGAATCCGACACCCTCTTCTGACCTCTGCAGCATTTCACGACATGGATGCACAAACCTACATGCAGACAGCACATTCATACATATACAAAATAAATAAAATTATATAAAAAGAAAAAAGAGAAATGTATGAAATGGTCAAAATCTCAATTGAAAATTAAGAAAAAAGGTAAAGTCATCTTTTTACATGTGTTTATGATTTATGTAAGATGTATGATGTATGTTTAATATGTATATGACTTGTGTGATGTGTATGATGTATATGTATATAGTATGTGTAAATGATGTCTGTCCAGGCTCGAGCACACCACATTGCTTATGTGGAGGTCAGGGGACAACTTTGAGCGTTGGTCCTTCCTTCAGTCTTGCACGAGACAGGGTGTTTCTTTGTTGCTCTTCTATGGACTCTCTGGCCCAAGTCTCCAGCTCTCGTCTTGCCACAGAGGTGCCATGATTACAGAAATGCACTACTGTGTCCGACTTCACATGGGTCTGGGGATATGAACGTATGTCTTCATGCTTATGTGGCAAATGTTTTGCCCACTGAGCCATCTCCCCATTTCCATTCATCTTAATTCCTCCTTCTATCTCCAGTCCACTAAATGGAATTCTCAATGAGTGTAGAATGGATAACACAAATTTGACTGTATCTTCCAAATTTCTAGTGCTGGAAAAATGTATCTTATATTAGTCTAAGGAAATAAAAGTTATAGAACTGAAGACCTATTTCTTGAAAACCCAAAGTCTCAGCACTATGAACTTTTGTGAGGGGCAGATGGAGGAGTCGTGGGCTTGCTATGGTGGTCTCACTCCCACAAACACACCAGGCCAAACTATATCCCAAAAACCATCGCTTCTTAAGAGCTGTCAAGCTCAAATCACAGATTACATGACAAGCCAGTAGATAGGTCTTGGATACCCAGAAATATGCTTAGGGTAAATAATAATATTTATTAGAAGATATACCAATCAAGGCTTTATGTCATCCATTTTAGGTCTCAGTCTGTCATATGTAACCTCTCTCCCAGGCTCTTTAGAGAAAATATAATCCTGATAGTAAGTAAAGCTGCAGGTCTTTATCCTGTCTATGAAGTTGTGTTTGGGGATGTAATAGTCAGGGTTCTCTAAAGAAACAGAAGCAACAGGATGAATATATAGCTATATACAATTTATTGATTTGCTCACGTGACAGAGTTCAAGGTGTCCAACAGTACTTGCACCACACTGGAGAGGCTGAGAATCCAGGGAACTGCTCAGTCCTCAAGGCTGGATGTCTCAGTAGTCCCAATCTGGTGCTGAAGGCCCGATGGATTCCAGGAGATCTGCCGGTCTCAGTACATGCTGGGATTTGTAGGGTTGATCACAGCAGCAAGACAAACTCACCATTGATAGAGAGGCAAGCTGCAGGAAAAGAGGGACCAGCTCCCTGTGCCATGGCCTTTAATACTGCCTGCCAGCAGAAGGTAACGCCCACATTTGGGGTGGGCCATCTGGGTTGAGGTAGTCCAATCTGAAGATCCTTTTTCTCTTATTTGTTCCTTAGTCCAGTCAAGTTGACACCCAGGATTAACCATCACAGGGGACTCCTTTTGCATTACATTCCTCAAATCCATCTCGAAGTATACCTTCCTTGTGCTTTGACAAGATCATAGTTGAAAGGAAAAAGAGATGTATATGTTTGGTATCAACACAACTGGTTTGTCAGTGACTAATTTTATGAATCAACTTGGCTGGGACACAATGCCAAACATGTGGTAGTATCCAACTGTAGATGTTTTTTTGAAAAGTATCTGGAAGAGGTTACTTACTTTAAAAAGTGAATTTTGAATGAAATAGTTTTTCATAAAGTGAGTGAACCTCATTTAATCATTTGAGGACCTGAATTGAATGAGATTAACCCTTTCCCCTGACCACTAAGAAGGAATTTTACCCAGAGAATTCTCTCTCTCTCTCCTCCCTCTGTTTCTCCCTTTCTCTATCATGTTGGTTATTATTTTTGAGAATTTTTGACTAATATACCAGCCCAATATTCACATCTGTTGCTTGCTTTTTCCCCCAACCTTTCTCTCTACAGTCCACCTAAGAAAAGGATCATCATTGCTACTATATTTATTTCAAGTCTCTGAGTCCATTACTATCATTAATATTTCCTCTTCTGTGATTCACATATATTTCATATCTGTGTTCACTTACTTCTCTCTTTTGATTCTCAAAAATATGTAATTGTAAAAAAATATCCTCAAGTTCTTCATTCTTGTCACTGAAAGCTTTGCTTTTATCATTTTTTTCCTGTGTATGGTTTAAGGTTATTTTGAAAGTCAAAGGTGAACAATGACTTTTTGTTTCAGTTATTGTCTTCCTCATCCTAAAAGCAGTGGATGTTTGTGCATTGATGCTAAGAGAGCCAAAGGCAAAAGGAGACATGAGAGATACTTCAATTGTAATACTTCCATTCTGCAAGAACGTGCCATAAAACAGTATTACCAGTCCTGGCTTAGGTTAGAGTCATCTGGAGCTTTAAAACCTATCAAGACCATAGCGCCCTACCTTGGAGTCAGTCTGATTTAATTGGTTCAAGGTGAGTGGTTCAGGAGTCATCATTTTTGGTAAGCATCTCTGGTGATTCTAATGTGGCCTGGGCAGTGGGTCATAGACACTAAAATGCTCTGGTATGGAAGCAAAGGCATTAGACTGGGATCTTGGGTCCAGTGTCACTTAAAGTAGGCATGAGATTCCACATTTCAATGCTGTAGATTTGGTTTGCACATATGAAGAATGGGAAACTAAGTTTCAAGATCTTCAGTGAACTTATCAACACCAGCATCCTGTAAATTAATTGCAGTGAGAATTTGTACAGGCCCTGATTAGAAACACATACACACATAAAGGAGAGAGAGAGAGAGAGAGAGAGAGAGAGAGAGAGAGAGAGAGAAGCTCATCTTATGTTTTACTCAGAGAAGCTCTACAATGTTAATAGTGAAAGCATTTTTTATAATTTAAAATTTTTATTTTATTATTGTTGAGAGAGAGAGAGAGAGAGAGAGAGAGAGAGAGAACAGAGCAGTCACAAAAATAACATTTCTCCTCTGTACTGAGATGTTATGGTTACTTGAAGATCCCAGTGGTCCTAGCCATGGGCTGGTCTTCCGGTCGGCAGGCTCTTGGACTGTTTAGGCACCAACATCACAGTTCCATGCTCTCAGTTGCTCAGCTAACCTCAGTGAGACAGGCCCCAAGTACTGTATTTGTTGAAAGCGTGTCTCTAAAAGGAGTGGAAAAATTAGCAAACTCTCACAAGTAGAGCAGGCTGCAGTTTGCATCTTTTCTAAAAGTCATGTGTCAGAAGTGTCAACATGATAGTTTTAAGAGATGAGGAAGGGCTGCAGAGAAGACTCAGCAGTTAAAAACATTTGCTGCTCTTGCAGAGGACCCAACTTCAATTCCCAGCATCCCAAGGTATCTCAGAATCATTTGTAACTCCAGTTCAAGGGGATCTGGCCTCCTCTTCTGGCCTCCATGGGCACCAGAAAAACACAGAACACACATATATGTGCTGACAAAATTCTCATATACATAATATAAAAATAAACTAATCTTAAGCTGGGCGTGGTGGTGCACATCTTTAATCCTAGCACTCGGGAGGCAGAGGCAGGTGGATCTCTGGTCTACAGAGTGGGTTCCAGGCCAGCTGGAACTATAGGGAGACCCTGTCTCAAAAATAAAAACACATAATTTTTAGAAAAAGAGAGAGGAGGCTGGAGAGATGGCTCAGCAATTAAGAGCACTGACTGCTCGGAAAGAACTGTTTGGAAATACTTCTTTCAGCTCCGCAGTGCATTGGAGCACATGCATTCACAGAGAGTCATGCACTAGTATATAAACCCAAATAACATGTTTATTACACCAACTGAATTGGTATAATTTGAAGACCTTGGGCTTGGTCAGTTTTTCAGCTCCAGAACCATAACCGCACATTCTTTAGTGGGCATACCTACATGTCTCCAGAGAGAATAGATGAAATGGATACAACTTCAAGTCTGACATCTTGGCTGTATTACAAAGTCTGTTTTATGGTGACAAAATGAATTTATACTCACTGTGTAAGAAGACAGAGCAGTGTGATGACCCACCTCTTCCTTCAGGTCACTATTCAGAAGAACTAAGACAGTCAGCTAATATGTGCATCAACCGGGATCCAGAGAAGCAGCCAAGCATCGCCTACATTCAGGATGAAGCAAAGAGGATGCACGCACACACCCCAAACAGCTAAACTGAGCAAGATCAGGAAGGCTTAACCAAAATAAAGTACTTTTGCGCAAAGCAACAACAACAACAACAACAACAACAACAACAACAACAAAAAAGAGCACTGACCACTCTTGCGGAGGACCCAGGTTCAATTCCCAGCACCCACACACATGGTGGCTAAGAACCATCTTTAGTGCCAGGCAGAGGCAGGTGGATCTCTGTAAGTTCAAGGCCAGCCTGGTCTACATAACATGTTCCAGGCTATCTGGGGCTACAGGGAAATCTTGTCTGTCTGAAAAACATGAGAGAGAGAGAGAGAGAGAGAGAGAGAGAGAGAGAGAGAGAGAGAGAATTTAATAGGTAGCTAAACTATAGGTGGGATTAGGGTCCTTAAAATGAACTTGAGCAAGTAGGATTCCTTTCTGGCTCTCCTACCAAGTAAAGACACGGTAAGGATGTGCGTATCACTCGCCAGACACCAAATACTGATCTTGGGTTTCCCTACTTCTAGAACTCTGAGAAATTTCCGTTATTCAAACAGAAGTTTTGTTATAGTGACATGACTGGAGGAGGACAAAATTTTACAAAATGTGGAATAGAAGGAATTTCAGGTGGTTCATTAAATCACATAAACAGAAGCGTTCTCTTTTTAAATTCTGTTTTAGTTTTTGGAGTGTTCAAGAATAAAGTCTCGGTTTATTGTTATGGTATCTGTATTTCATTGCTAATATGATTTTGGAGAGAGTAAGGAACTTACCCTTAAAATCTTAACCAGGCAATGCATTAAAATATTTAATGACAATCTTATATTTTCCTCTCTTTTAAATAGGAAATAGATCTCTACATAGAAATATAAGGCCTTCATTTAAAATAAGTTTATTTAAATAAAGAAGTTGTGAAATAAAGATGAAATTATTGAGAAATGATCCATTTGTAAAAGGCACAGAGAGAGCATCAGGTTTCATTAGACTGACCAAATAAGCATAACAAATATTTCAAGAAAATTAGCAGCAAGGTTGCATTAATAGGGATTAAATAATTATTTTCTCCATGTCTGTTTTACATAAAAAATCTGTTAAGATGGGTGAACAATAGCTATTGATTATTGTACCTGATTATGTGATCTTGTAGATACTAAATTAACTGTAAATAAGTTAAGGATGCCAATCAGAAGGGAAAATACATTTTAAAGAGGATCCTATTAACCAAATACGTTGCCATACTCCTACAATCTGGAAGCTAATGCAGGAGGATTATGAAATCAATGTACACTATGTACATATAGAGACCCTCCTTAAAAATAATATGATAAAATTTAAATCCATTATATTCTTCTATAGGAGACATACTTTAGATTCAAACACAAAAATAAAAGCATAGACACAGATATATATATATATATATTCACTAAAAGAAAGCTCAGATGACCATCATGGTATCAATAAAAATTAACTGTTAAAATTGCTACAGCAAAGGCCAGGTGTGATGGTGTATACCTTTAATCCAAGCATGCAGCAGGTAGAGGTGGGGAGATCTCTGTGAGATGGAGACCAGCTTATTCTACACAGTGAGTTCCAAGTCTGATGGGATACAGAGAGACCCTTTCTCAAAAAGACCAAAAAACTTGACACAGCAGATAAGAAATGACATTTACACTGATAAGAAAGTCAATCCAATGTGTGCTGATACCTAACTACATGTAATGTTTATTTTTCAAGCAATTCATTATTTGCACATACATTATAGTAAATGTTGGTAATAGATAAAGTACTTTGGCTTGAAGAGGTCATTGGCATAAATGCCAGAATCTAACACAATCTGATCTGCAATCAGCCTGGGACTCTAAGACAGTTTGACTTTCATTTGTACAGAAGGACAGAGCCCAATAAATCACAGAAAGAATGATCAAGGCTCCTGAAGGAACAATCTGCTTACAGGGAAAGATTCTGGCATGGTAAAGCAGATTCCATAGAATGGCTTGTGCTGGAGGAAGCTGTAGCAGTCCAGGTGTAGACAGGAGTTCCTCCAGTGAGCTGTACACAGCCACAGCGGCCAGCTCACAGGGACAGTAGATTCCCGAGGGAAGGCGGGTGCACTGGAAAATGTTCAAACTAAATTTGAAATGAGTCTCTTTGGGGAACTCAAAAGAGAAATTTAAGAAGGCTTTAGAAATGTCAAGAAAGGTCTGAAAAAGTTATATATAAGTTCAAGAAAGCACCATTTCCTATTGGGAATTGCTGATTGATCCACCAGTGTTAAAGGTAAATTGTAAGATAAACACAAGAGCAAAATTCAGAGGAAACGTTATTACAGAGTTATATACTGATATATGCCGTTTAAACATTACTTTTTATATTATTGTATATAAACTTCATGACTCACCCATAAAGAAACAGCACTCCTGTGATATGGTTCAGACAACTGAGACCAGAGGTTCCTGTTTCCCTGGGACCATCCAGCTAGTAAGTGTTAGGTGCAGCTAGCCCCAACTTGAGTCTTTTAAACACTAAAACAGTGGTCGTTCTCTGTCAGCTCTAGCCTTGAGGGTTTGGGGTCTGAATCCACACCACATTTTAAGACATTTTCTAGGAACCAAAAGCACATTTTCTTTTCTTTTTGCATTTTGTTATTTTTGTGCACTTCATATGATACATCTTAATCATATTTAGACCGAGTCTCTTATCTGTACCTTCCCATTGCCTCCTCATGCTAGATTTCTTGCATTCTATCACATATGTTAGTCAAATTGGTGCCCCCAGATGTCCCTCAGTGTGAGTTCATCTATTGGAGCCTGGCCAAACTATTTAGCACCATTTCCTTAAAGAAAACCAAGTCTCCCTCACTCTGCAGTGATTGGTTGCCAATATTTCCTCAACTAACATTGGGGTTAATCTTACTCATTTCCCCAGTTGTAGGCGGGGTTTTTTCTGATTTGAGTTTGCATGAATCTTGTATATGCTGTCACCACATTCTAAGTTCATATCTCCAGACAAATGAAATTTCTTGCCATTTGCTTTTATGGATTTTTATATTTATAGACTAGGATACCATACACCACTCATCAAAGAAGCTTCTTTTTGCAATAGATGGAGGATACTTCAGAACCCCGTGCCTGGTCAGGTACAAAGAACATATGTCTGAGAGATAATAGTTGTAGGAGACACATCTACAGTTGAACATCTACAACTAAGGTTCATGGAATATAGCAGAACGAGAGGCAGAGGGAAAACTACTACTTTCCTTAACTCTTACCAGTGACGCTTCCTTGCACAACAAGGTGTGATGCACACAGATGGTCACAACTGGCCAAGTTTTAAAGAATAAGAAACTGCAGAGTTTGTGTCCCTGGATAGGACTCCTACATTAAACCTTGCCTACCCCAAACTCAGGGACCATTGCAGAAGAGGGTCAGACAGATTGTAAGAGCCAAGGCCGGTTCATGAACACAGGGGAGTGGAGGCTTTCAGGCCATTGGAAGCTTGCCCGTGTGAATTTATGATAATAGTGACACCAAACACAGGACTGAACAGTAATCTATGACTATGGAACTGCACAAATAGATATGAAAGTAGGAGAGTAGTTGTGAAGAAGTCATTAGAAGGAGTTGGAAGAGGGTGAGGGGAGTGAGTATAATCAGAATGCTGTGTGCATGTGTGACATTGTCAGAAACAGAGAAACTCACATAAAATTTGTTTAACATGACAAATTATTATTTTAGGAAGTGTTATTTTGAAATTATAAAATTTAGAGATGCAAATTTTACAGGGCAGAAAGCAGAAAAACATATTAAAGAATAAAGTTTTTTAAAACTACCATTCTTATATTTAAGAACTAGCTTCCATATTTATTTCAACATATATATGTATATACATATACATGTACATGTACATTTACATATACATAGATATAGTTTATACTTGGATTTTATCTCCATAAACATCATGAGAAGAGCACAAGTTTTCATAAAGAGGACTCTAAGGAAGTTTCTATAACTGAAACAGTTTCAGTGATTGTCTTTCTTGTCCTATCCTTGAAGAACTTAATTTAACTGTGCATTTCGAATCTCAGCTGCCACTTAGCTACACCTGAAGCCATTTTAGAAGAGTCTTAAGCTTATTGCCTGGTTCCCAGTCAATACTGGCCAGTCATCCATCTACCACCACTTCCAACATCTTTGTGTCATTTTGTTCCATAGTAAGTATTTCTATTTTCACATTTTTCTTATATCATAAACACTTTGTTCCTCTTATTTCTTAACAAAGTTGATTATTTTTAAGAATTACATTGGGTGTTTCTTTCAGTGTAGTTGAGATATCTATCATCTGGTTAAACATTCATCTCAGGTGTACACTGAAGGCTCTATACATCTCAAGAAATCCATTGTACCCAAAATAATTTGAGAAGGTAATGATAATATTTGGGATGAAATTCTTTAGTGTATGGCAAAGCTTTCATTCTGAAGAATTCTATCTCAACAGCTGCTGTAGCATGGACCATTTTGCACTGTGGATAGTGGTGAACCCAGAAACTCAGAATGCGCAGAGAATAAGTGTCAGTGGGGTGCTCAACCACAAATGGAACATCTATATTGTACCTCTTCCCAGGCACAGGGACCATTAGAAAGAGAGGGTGGAAAGATTGTAAGAGCCAGAAATCAGGAAGACTAGACTGAAACTGTGTGTTCTGGACATGGCAAGATTGCTGAGCTCACAAATTCATAGTAGCTGTGGTTGTCTGCATGAGACCTAGACAGGATAAAGCCAGTCAACGTTCAGCACATGGCAGAGAAGTCTCATGGGCTCCCACCCCAAAATAAGAATTATTGACCAGTTTTTATAAGTATTTCTAGTTTCAAAATCTCTCAATATCAGCATTTCTGCTAAGAAGTGTTATTAAGCTTAGATGTGGTACTCCATGTGTGCCAATTAGAAGTGAATGTTGCCCCTTTTTTAATCCCACAGGGTAAGAAGTAGAGAGAGATGCATTTATTGGTGATATAATCCTTCATAGCTTTACATGGGTTTATTAAATTAATGAATGGGTTGTTTTACATGGGTTTATTAAATTTATTAAATAAATGATCAGAGTTTTTCCCCTTGTAGGTCTTAGAATGGAGAATAAGAAAAGGAAAAGGTGGACATTTGGGGAATAATTTTATTATAACAATAATTTTGATCCCCAGAACATCTTTCTCTACTAAAATGCCACTTTAAAAGCTTTTGTGGCATTATACCAAGATTCAATGCATCACTTTCAGTGACAACCAGTCAAAGGATGTACTTGAATTTTGTAAAATGTGCTTTTCCAGGAATAGGACAAAAGAGACATATACTTTGTATTTTAAAATTATTAGTGACCTAGAGCAATAATATTAACAGTCCCTGACACCACCACCATCGTCATTTGTCTAGAACAATGGAAAGTGATTTAATTTGCCACAAAAGAATGCCAAAGAAATGTGTCTAAAGTTAATTGCACATTCTTTCTATTCCTTCATTTTTGTAGGAAATTAAGCAGTGCACACAAAGTGAAGAAAAATAAGAAACTAAGGAGAGAAAATTACGAATTGCTTGTGTGATAGATCAGCTGAATCTGCACACCCTAAGGCAAGCGGGCCCTGATGTTCCATCTCCAAAACATCTTATGGAAATTTCAAATACTGAAGTGCTTTGTTAAAGTGCTTCTTCATGCATGACTGCCAATTGTGAGCCCTGCCATTAAACACATGGTAACAGTTCCAGTGTCCAATTTAGGGTCTTATCTTCTACCCTTTCTTTTTACTTTTTTTTTTTTTTGAGAAAACATGCATTCATTCCTCACAGAGAAAAATTAAAGATCAATAAAAATGCCACAAACATCAAAGACAGATTTCTAAAAGCTTAAATCAAATTGGCTCTTGCAGAAATGTTAAGATACTTCTTGTAACACAAACATTTCTTGACAGCACTTTCCTTCAGTGGTCATTCATACCAATACGGCTAGTTCTTTATGATCACTGCCCCCATCCTTTTTTTTTTTTTTTGAGCAGTTGGTACTTTAAATGCTGCGCCATCTCTCCAGCCCCCATAATGTAAATCTTTTAATGAGCCCTGAATTAACTTAATCCTTTATTTTACATCCAGTTTCAATAATAGATGTAGCTCTTATTTCTTCTTTTTCATATTTGCCATCTTCCCCTACTGCAGCAACCATATTCCAGAGGCTTATATAATTCTAGACTCTTCAACTCCTGACGTAAATGCAAAACCTGCAATAAGAATTCTTTCTCTTCTTTGTTACTATATTAAAATCTCATTCGTGCTCCCCTATGAGCCTCTGAAGCAAAACTTTCTTGTTGGAGATCATGTTAAATCTCAAATTGTGTTAACATAACAGTGGAAACTGCCAGCATAGTCCTTAGATTGACTCCCACTAATCTTAACCATCATAATTTTTGAAGCTTTAAAATTATTATTTCCCCAAGGTCAGAGGAGGTTTAGCTGGACATTTCAACATCATTCATATGAAGGCACATTCCTAGTCATAAAGATAATATAACAGTATTGTATTTCAGTTTTGCTAATTTATGTGTGGGATTTTATAAAGCAGTTTGGTTTCAATGCAGTCACTTCCTTCAAAAAATGCATTGCAACAATGGCATTAAGATGATCTGAAATTTGATTCACC
Source organism: Rhizomys pruinosus (assembly GCA_009823505.1). NCBI lineage: Eukaryota > Metazoa > Chordata > Mammalia > Rodentia > Spalacidae > Rhizomys > Rhizomys pruinosus. The sequence continues at coordinate 3,181,250 of VZQC01012107.1, forward strand.
CTGGGGTTTCACTGTAATTCTGTCTTTAATCATGGTATGGTATAAAGTTGTATAAAGAATAGCCGGGCGTGTTGGGCGCACGCCTTTAATCTGCACTTGGGAGGCAGAGGCAGGTGGATCTTTGTGAGTTCAAGGCCCGCCTGGTCTACAGACGTTGAGTTCCAGGACAGGCTGGGGCTAACAGGGAGACCCCGTGTCTCAAACGGACCAAACAAAAACGTTGTGTATAAGATAAGATTTTCTGCTTTCCACTGTTAAAACATTGGATTTGGTCCAAAATGGATGCGTACTGATTTGTGAGCTATAAAAAGACAGGTTATGTTGACTTGGGTAGTTCAGGGTTGCTTTGAACAGGAAGATGTGGTGGTTTTAAAGTCTGAAGAGAAGATTTAAGCTTTCACTCAAACTAAGTAGCAAAGCAGAGGTTCAAAGTTCATCTAAATTTGAGTCAGTTACCAAGCCAGTAATCTATGCTTTGAAGATTATAACAGCATTTATTTTGTCACTGAGTGTCAGTGCCCAAGATTTGAGCCAGACAGCAGGGATCTTTTATCTCACACTCAGTCATTTTAAATATAGCTCTTCTTGATCATCGTCACCTAGAATTGCAAGTGTCCGCCCTTTTTCAGATCCTTCAGAATTCAGCACAATTCAAGAGAGAAAGGACCTAGTGGCCGGGGCAACGTTACAAGTCCAGGTAGAGGATAGCCTCATTTCCTGGGACCGTCACAGGTTAAGTTCTCTGCCATGTTTTCAAAGCCAATGTGATATTATTTTCAGCACAGCTTGGTGTTGTGAGAATACAGGTGGTAAGGGAGCCTTGCTAGCAGAGCCTGAAGACTGGTGCCCGAGGGCTTAGATTTCAGTCTTCCTCTGTCACCTCGGGGTTTGGTATTAGATAAGGTCCTTAAGATGGGGGCTCAAAATCAACTTGACAGGGCTGCTGTGGGGGTTCCTATTTTGCTCTAGGAAAAGAAAGGTGGAGATAGCAGGAAGTCTAAAAGAAGTCAGCACCATTATAGGACTTAGTTCATCCAATGACAGGCATAGGGTTTTTCATCTTCAATCTGCAGGCTGTAGATTCCCCTCAAAATGTAGGAAAACTGTCCACTTGAAAGAAAATGCTCCTTTTTAACATTATTGCATATCTTAACTTTGTTTGAGTGGATCTGTCAAAAGGCTATCCTTGACCCTTCAACTGATGCTCAGGATTTGAGTAGGAGCTGCAAAAGTGATTTCTCTCAAGGGAAAATGGCTTACACCATGGCCTTTATACCACTTAGATATCACCTAAATAACACTGCCTCACTCTCTTCTCTCTCTCTCTCTCTGTGTCTTCAACTTTAGCTCATAATGCGAACACATTTTATCACATTTATTCTTCTACTTCTGCATACTTGATAAAAAATCCACTCACTATTTGATTTTTCTCCCTTATAGGACTTTATAAAATCTGTAAAGAAATTCTCTTATAAAAACAAACTGCATGCATCTAGCTTCTCTGACCAATACTTACATCTCCTGAAAGATCTATTAGATCCCAGAGAGGGAAAACTATGCCAAGGTCATCAGCTCAATGAACATGAATAATCCTGTTTCAACCCCTCTGCAAAGACAGGGAGAACAAAGCAAAGTGATAGCCACCCATCTTTCTTGTTCAAGTAGGCAAAATCCATTTATTTATAAAAGTAAGTGAAATAAAATGCTTTATTCATTACACTCACTTAACTTCTTTCTTTGTTTTAGAGTGTTCTCCTGTTTGCCAAGCCTAAAGATGCTGGATGGGATCTTGAAGCTACCGGAAGATTGTTCACCTCCAAAACACAATACTTTTTCAAAACTGTGTATTGTATCCTAATGTAATTTTCATATAAAGAAAAATAACTACTGCTGATAAAAGCTAATAAACACAGGAAATTCATGATTACTGCAGCTGAATATGTATATTTATTTATGCACTAGAATATATAATATACATCTGTGCTGTCTCTATATCTAAAGAATGTTTCTTTGAAGGACCATTCTAGAAACCCAGAGAATGACTCAGTGTCACTGCTTGCCAGGCATGGAGCCCCAGGTTCAATTTGCACTGCTGTATGAAGGAATGTTTTAGGTATGGATGGCCACATGGTTTCTGTACCTCAGGCAATCTAATGCAAAATCAACCAAAGACAGTATGGAAAAGAACAAGGTTGGCTGTCCCAGAACACTTCACTGCCATGGAGCTCGAGAGATTGTGGTTAACAGCAGGGTGCTCTTGCAGAGGAATTAGGTTTAGTTCCCAGCACCATATGGTGGCAAAAAATGTACAAGATTTTTTTAATACTATTTTTAACAAATATTCATTTCTAAAACCATGATGTAGTGTAATTTCTGTTCCCTGCTCTGTTTCAGTGTCACCGGGTTGATTGCAATACTCATCAACAATGTCCATTTGCTTCCCTGAACAGACTTATCTTTCCCTTCCTTTTGTTTTTTATTGAAGTATTTATTATTCTTATTTTAGTGTACGAGTGTTTTGCCTGAATGTAAATGCACCCACATCATTATTAGTACCTGTGGCAGCTGAAGTGCGGCTTTGGATGTTCATGCAACCAAACAAAAACGTGTTACCTTGCCATATGTTGTGCTAGGCAACTGAACTGGGGTCCTGTAGAAAGGCAGGCAGTGCCACCATCTCTCCAGCTCCTACCTTCGTCTTTGAAATCAGACATGTCAAAGAATTTGCTATCACTAATGAAATATAAATGATTGTGCTAGGTATTACTTACAGGCAGAAATGCTGAGAAATGGCATTTGTCAGTTTCTTTCAGTATATTACACCCACACCATTGGGCAAACTTCCTGAGAAATGCTGCTTCATTGGCACAGAGCCTGATGTGAATATTGGGAGGGACAGAGCCTTCCTAAGGAAGATGTATGCACAGAGACTGCAGTTTCATGGTGATTCAGCTCAGATTCACCACTACCACCTAATACAGTTCCAAAATTCAGAGTCTAAAATAGAGCTTACCAATGATGTGTTCATCTGTACTAGCACAGTAAGCATTCAAAATATTGAATGAGTGGATACATGACTTCTGTAAGACACCATTAATGCCTCACAGGGCTACTAGCTAGGATACAACTGTAAGAATTTAGGTGTCATAAATTTTATGAGACTGATGCCCTACCTATTGTGCTAATGACGCACCTTAGGTGAAGTAAGATGTAAAATTTTCATTAGTGCAGCAATATTGAAAAAAATTTAAAACGTACTGAAGGCATTATAGTAAATTGGAGTTGTGACATATGTATAATATTTTACTGCTTAAGTTAGCTTGAAGGGTTTATGTTTTGCTATTTGCAGAGGAAAAAATAGCTAATAAGAAAATCATGGGTTTCATATATAGAAGGTAAGAGGTGCTGGGTCCTTGTGCTACCCTGAGAAAGAATCCTCAATTCACTGGTAGGAAATCTCAAAAGTGTACCATCAAACCCCTAAGAAATAGCCTGTGCTGGATGTGTAATATTGCTTTCTAACTGTAGCAGGTAGAGATTCTGTGGGGTTATTCTAAACCACCCTCCTTTTTTTTTTTTTTTTTTTTTGGTCTTTTCACGGCAGGGTCTCCTTTAGGCCCCAGCTGTCCCTGGAAACTCAACTCTGCTAACCCAGGCTGGCCTTAACTCACCAAGATCGCCCCTGCGTCGGCCACATTCTTATAAGAGTTGATAAGTAGCAAGTTTATGGGAAATGGGCCGAGGGGAAAATGTGTTGCATGAATAAAACAGACCGCAGTTTGGTTTCTCTTCTCAGCAGCTCCAGCAGTTCCCAGTGTTGACATGTCTCACATCGGCATTTCTGGCATTTCAAGTACATCTTCTTGCTTGACCTTACTTGGGTCTTCTAGAATTGCCAGAATCCTGACTCACTCTTGGGCCATAGAATAGCTATAGTCCTGGGGAATACACAGAGACTTTTGAAAATCAGCAGCATAGACCTATACTTATAGGGAGTCAATGTATAGCTCACAATGGTGGCTGGCTTCTGGCTGTAATCTAATGAGAGAGAACTATATTAAGTGCCCATTCTGAAACTTTTAGTTACATCATCCTCCTGAAATGTCAGAGCTTCTCCAGGCAAAGGCATGCTCTAGGGCCATATAACTTCTCCTATCTAATTTGGTGTCCACATTTCACTCTCCCCCAAAGGCCAACTGTGGGCAGATTCGTTTAGATTGATCTCAGGGGTTAACTTTTACAGGTTGCTGCAAATTCCTCAAGAGGAGGTTATGCACGTCGGTTTCCGTTGCGTGCACAGGTCAGTGACTGAGTTCCTCATTCGGCATGTTTAAGCCGGAACTTGCATTTCTGTTCTGTTGGCCTCCTCGTCTGGCCCCCCATTGACTTGAAAGCCTTTCCTGCTCCATTCTTCATGCCCACTGCCGGCTTTTCCCATCCAACATTTGAGCCAACGGCCTTCTCAGACGTACAAAATAATTTTTGACCCATTCCTAGTCGTTAAGATGTCCGTTCTTGAGACAAGCAAGCCTCCTCTGTCCATATCAGCTATTACACTTCAACAGCCGGAGATACTGCTGCAACAGTGGCAGCCACGTGTCTATTTATATCCCAAAGCTTTTTGGCTTTTGGCTCTCTCCTTGGAGGAAATAACCCACGTTGGATTGCCACAAGCTTATTGTCCTCTGTTGGTTAGTGGGAGATGTATACGCCAAATAAGACACTTGTCACCTTATAGAGAAACCACAGTTGCGGATTAGCATACCATCCAAGCATTCTGTGTCTCTGCTCACAGCTTAGCTTGACACATAATAATTAGTATTGCTTTAAATGCCTGTACATTCCCAATAGCTTGTGTTTGTTAGTATGACAAAGAGGGTATCACTGGAAAAAGCTGTCAACCCCTGAAGGGAAACAACCCTGAACAGATAGAGTCCCCAAAAGAACAACTCCAAAGAAATTAGACTGTTTTCTTCTCCCCACTTGTGCCCCTTTCCCAAAGAATAGGGAACAAATTGCGGAAGAGAAGGCGTGGTAGATTGTAAGGCCCTGCAGAGCGATAGGGGTGAATCATGGAGACTACAGGAATATAGTCTGGACTCCTAACGGATCAAACAATGACTGTGCTTACAAGCTTCTCCAACTTGACTAAGGGAACCTTGGGTTGTTTGAAAATCACCAGTTACTTAATTGTATGACGTACTGAGTAGCATCAATGTTATCTGCAAAACAACTGTGTCATTGTATTGTAGTATCCCTTAAAAATAAACAAACAAAAAAAGATGTCCTTTCTTATTTGAGTTGATAACTGCCTTCTCTACTTTCAACTACTTACTAAAAGTTACCAATTATTATTCTCAAATCCATCTTACAGAAGATTTTACTCAGTTTCCAGTTCTTTTATTTTTTATTTTTTGTCTTTTTGAGACAGGGTCTCCTTTTAGTTTCAGCTAGCCTGGAGTCTTACTGTGTAGGACCAGGCTGGCCTTGAACTCACACGAGACCACCCTGCCTCTGCCTCCCGAGTGCTGGTATTTAAAGTCTGTGCAACCACCACACTGGGGCTCCCCAGCTATTTTAATATGAAAGTTTAGTTTTGTTCATGTATAATGATAGTGATGTAATGAACCCTTTGTTTGATAAAAAAAAACCCAGTCTTTTTTTTTTCTTTGCCAAATTTCAGTATGTTTCTAAGGTATGAAATATTTCCTTAATATATATAACATGAAGCCTCTTATATAGCCAGTACTTATAAAGTATTCAGTGTTAATGAGAGAATTACAGACTTTTTTTGGAGCCAGCTGTCCCCTGTTAGCCCCTGCTAGCCATACATCTCACCGAGCTTCCACCTACCTCTGCCCCTTGATTGCTGGGATTAAAGGCAGGTACTACCATGCCCAGCTTAAATTTTTTTTTTTTTTTTTTTTTTTTTTTTATTTTTTCTTTTTAAGTTTATATTACTCTTACAATATGCACATATACCTTCCACCCGTAATAGTCAGGGTTCTCTAAGAAAATAGAAGCAACAGGGGATGGGAATATATATAGCTATATACAATTTATTGATTTGCTCATGTGAAAGAGCTCAAGGGATTTCCAACAGTAGCTCCACCACACTGGAAAGGCCGAGACGAGAATCCAGGGAACTGCCTAGTCCGCAGGCTGGATGTCTCAGTAGTCCAATCCAGTGCTGAAGGCCAAAATGGGTCCAGGAGATCTGCTTGTCTCAATACACACTGGGATACGAAAGGTTGATCACAGCAAGCAAGGACCAAATCACAGCAGATGAGAGAGGCAGCCGCAGGAGAAAAGGGACAAGATCCCTCTGCCATGGCCTATAATACTGCCTCCCGGCAGAAGGTAACAACCACATTTGGGGTGGGCCATTCCGGGTTGAGGCGGTCCAATCAGAAGACCCTTTTTCTCTTATGTGTCCCTTAGTCCAGTCAGGATTACCTATACATACACCACATATATACATTAATAACCATGTCTGAAAGTCAGTGGTAAGTTAATTCTCGGGCTCCTTGTGAGATTCCCATTGGACACATCACAACATTGCTTCCAGGTAGAAAGATATAACAATAGCGTTACTCAGCTTGCCATTCAATTGGAAGATTTGGTCCTAGCATCCACAAATGAGGGAATATATCCCCTCCAGTTTCTTTCTTTCTAAAGTATCCTTATATTTTATATTTCTTGTAGGGGCAACAGAAATAACTACACTAGGATTCTGTGAGGTCAGGACAATGGAAGGGAAAAGTGTACTGTAAAAGAATCAGAGGGAAATATACTTTTTTCTTTATTTATTTTTTATTTTATGTGTTATGAATATTATTGCCTGCATGTATGTAAATGCACCCATTGTCATGCAATGGCCTCAGAGGCTATCAGGATGTTGTCAGCGCCCTTCTGGAATTGGAATTATGGATGTTTGTTAGCCCCACAGATGTGGGTGCTTGGGATTGAAACTTGGGTTTTCTTCAAGAGCAGCCAGTGTTCTAACCACTTAAGCCATTCTCCAGCCCCTAAAAAAACTTATTTTCTTTAAAGTAGTTCAGGCATCTAAAATGAAAGATTTCTAAAATAAATGTCCTGCACCAACTTTTGAAACCTAATAGGTAATTTGGTTTTCAGTTCTTTTAGATATCACCTACTTCCAATTATTATTTCATTCTACAATAGGACAATTATAACAGGTTGCTTATCATTGTATTTCCAAATGTTACTAGCGGATGCCTGGCCTTTTAAAGGCTAATTACAGTCATGAAGCAGAGTTTTCTAATTAGTTTTAGTGTCTGGGAGCAAATGAATCAATATTTGAATCATTGCAGGCAGATATTTGCCGCTTCTCTATCCTTTCTTGTATTTAAGCAAAACACACGATTCTATGGCACTTTGTTCAAAACCTTTAACAGGTCACATTCAAGTCAGTCACATTATATTATAAAACTCCTAGTGAAGAGTTTTATAATGTAATGTGGCTAAAGAAATTCATTTCCTGTAATCTGTCAGCTTCCTTGAGCAACATATGCTCCGTGAATTTTTTCATTTTATATTTTTTAACTCTAACTTAGGTTGGCACTGTCTACTAAAATACACATTCTTAAAAATGTAGAGTCCATGTATGTTTTAATGTACTTTTAAACAAGAGATTTTATTCTTTCTCCTAAATCTTAGAAACATAGGAAAACAGAGACATAAATTTCAAGCTATATCTATAGCAATGTCAGTCAATGTGGTATTATTTTTACTAGCAAATTACTCACCTTGACTTAAATATAAGGGATTATTTTTTTACCTCCATTTGCAACTTTACTGTTACAGTGTGACTCCTACTCATTATTTTGGATTTAAAAGCATCGTTTATTTTCAGACTCTGTAACTTTGGTATATGTGTGGGCTGTATATAAGCATATTTTGAAGTCATACAAAATTAAAGGGAAAACAAACAAAACCACAAACAGACTTGTTCAAAGAACTGACCACAACAGTAAACTTCTGCAATCACAAACCATTTTTTTTTTAAAGACTGGGAACAGATGCAAGCCAGGACTTAACATGTATGGCAGAATGGACTGCTGGAGCTCTGGCTGGGGGGCATGGATGGGGAAACGGGTCTAAATTTGATTAAGAAATGTTGTAATGAGGGCCGGAGAGATGCCTAGTGGTCAAGAGCACCACAACGCTCTTGCAGAGGGACCCGGGGTTTCGATCCCCAGCACCCCACATGTCGGCTAAAAACCATCTTTGACTCCAGTCAGGGGAATCCGACACCCTCTTCTGACCTCTGCAGCATTTTCCCGACATGGTTGCACAAACCTACATGCAGACAGCCCACATTCATACATATACAAAATAAATAAAATTATAAAAAAGAAAAAAAAAGAGAAATGTATGAAAATGGTCAAATTCAATTGAAATTAAAGAAAAAAAGGTATAAAGTCTGTTTTTTACTGTGTTCTGCTTTATTGTAGGATGTATGATGTAGTTTAATATTGTATTGGACTTGTTGTGATCGTGTTATATGTATTTTGTATATAGTATGTGTGTAAATGATGTCTGTCCAGGCTCGAGCACACCACATTGCTTATGTGGAGGTCAGGGGACAACTTTGAGCGTTGGTCCTTCCTTCAGTCTTGCATGAGACAGGGTGTTTCTTTGTTGCTCTTCTATGGACTCTCTGGCCCAAGTCTCCAGCTCTCGTCTTGCCACAGAGGTGCCGTGATTACAGAAATGCACTACTGTGTCCGACTTCACATGGGTCTGGGGATATGAAAGTATGTCTTCATGCTTAGGTGGGTAAATGTTTTGCCCACTGAGCCATCTCCCCCTTTCCATTCATCTTAATTCCTCCTTCTATCTCCAGTCCACTAAATGGAATTCTCAATGAGTGTAGAATGGATAACACAAATTTGACTTCATCTTCAAATTCTAGTGCTGGAAACATGTTATCTATATTAGTCTAAGGAACTACAAGTTATAGAACTGAAGACCTATTTCTTGAAAACCCAAAGTCTCAGCACTATGAACTTTTGTGAGGGGCAGATGGAGGAGTCGTGGGCTTGCTATGGTGGTCTCACTCCCACAAACACACCAGGCCAAACTATATCCCAAAAACCATCGCTTCTTAAGAGCTGTCAAGCTCAAATCACAGATTACATGACAAGCCAGTAGATAGGTCTTGGATACCCAGAAATATGCTTAGGGTAAATAATAATATTTATTAGAAGATATACCAATCAAGGCTTTATGTCATCCATTTTAGGTCTCAGTCTGTCATGTGTAACCTCTCTCCCAGGCTCTTTAGAGAAAATATAATCCTGATAGTAAGTAAAGCTGCAGGTCTTTATCCTGTCTATGAAGTTGTGTTTGGGGATGTAATAGTCAGGGTTCTCTAAAGAAACAGAGCAACAGGACAAATATATATATAGCTATATACAATTTATTTATTTGCTCACGTGACAGAGTACAAGAAGTCCAACAGTAGCCACACCACAATGGAGAGGCTGAGAATCCCGGGAACTGCAACTGCTCAGTCCACAAGGCCGGATGTTCTCAGTAGTCCAATCGGGTTCTAAAGGCCCGATGGATTCCAGGAGATCTGCCGGTCTCCATACATGCTGGGATTGTTAGGTGATCACTGCAGCAAGACAAACTCACCATTGCTGAGAGGCAAGCTGCAGCAAAAAAAGGACCAGCTCCCTGATGCCATGGCCTTAATACTGCCTGCCAGCAGAATGTAACGCCCACATTTAGGGTGGCCATCTGGGTTGGGTTGAGGTGGTCCAATTTGAAGATCCTTTTTCTCTTATTTGTTCTTAGTCCAGTTCAAGTTGACACCCAGGATTAACATCCACAGGGGACTCCTTTTGCATTACATTCCTCAAATCCATCTCGAAGTATACCTTCCTTGTGCTTTGACAAGATCATAGTTGAAAGGAAAAAGAGATGTATATGTTTGGTATCAACACAACTGGTTTGTCAGTGACTAATTTTATGAATCAACTTGGCTGGGACACAATGCCAAAACATGTGGTAGTATCCAACTGTAGATGTTTTTTTGAAAAGTAATATCTGGAAGAGGTACTTTTAAAAAGTGGATAATTTTGAAATGAAATAGTCTTTTCATACGTTGAGTGAACCTCATTTAATCATTTGAGGACCTGAATTGAATGAGATTAACCCTTTCCCCTGACCACTAAGAAGGGAATTTTTACCAGATAATTTCTCTCTCCTTTTCTCTCTCTTCCTCCCTCTGTTTCCCCTTTCGCTCTCATGTTGGTTATTATTTTTGAGAATTTTGTATCCTAATATACCAGCCCAATATTCACATCTGTTGCTTGCTTTTTCCCCCAACCTTTCTCTCTACAGTCCACCTAAGAAAAGGATCATCATTGCTACTACATTTATTTCAAGTCTCTGAGTCCATTACTATCATTAATATTTCCTCTTCTGTGATTCACATATATTTCATATCTGTGTTCACTTACTTCTCTCTTTTGATTCTCAAAAATATGTAATTGTAAAAAAATATCCTCAAGTTCTTCATTCTTGTCACTGAAAGCTTTGCTTTTATCATTTTTTTCCTGTGTATGGTTTAAGGTTATTTTGAAAGTCAAAGGTGAACAATGACTTTTTGTTTCAGTTATTGTCTTCCTCATCCTAAAAGCAGTGGATGTTTGTGCATTGATGCTAAGAGAGCCAAAGGCAAAAGGAGACATGAGAGATACTTCAATTGTAATACTTCCATTCTGCAAGAAAGTGCCGTAAAACAGTATTCCCAGTCCTGGCTTAGGTTAGAGTCATCTGGAGCTTTAAAACCTATCAAGACCATAGTGCCCTACCTTGGAGTCAGTCTGATTTAATTGGTTCAAGGTGAGTGGTTCAGGAGTCATCATTTTTGGTAAGCATCTCTGGTGATTCTAATGTGGCCTGGGCAGTGGGTCATAGACACTAAAATGCTCTGGTATGGAAGCAAAGGCATTAGACTGGGATCTTGGGTCCAGTGTCACTTAAAGTAGGCATGAGATTCCACATTTCAATGCTGTAGATTTGGTTTGCACATATGAAGAATGGGAAACTAAGTTTCAAGATCTTCAGTGAACTTATCAACACCAGCATCCTGTAAATTAATTGCAGTGAGAATTTGTACAGGCCCTGATTAGAAACACATACACACATAAAGGAGAGAGGAGCGGGGGGAGAGAGAGCGAGAGAGAGAGAGGAGAGAGAGCGAGAGAGACGAGCAGAGAGGAGAGCGGAGAGAGAAGCTTCATCTTATGTTTTACTCAGAGAAGCTCTACAATGTTAATAGTGAAAGCATTTTTTATAATTTAAATTTTTATTTTATTATTGTGAGAGAGAGCTGGAGACGGCGACGAGAGAGAGAGAGAGAGAGCGAGGGAGAACAGAAGCCAAGTTGAAGGATAACAGGATGGAGAAGGGAGGGAGAGAAGAGAAACAGAGCCCGTCACACAAAAATAAAACATTTCTCCTCTGTACTGAGATGTTATGGTTACTTGAAGATCCCAGTGGTCCTAGCCATGGGCTGGTCTTCCGGTCGGCAGGCTCTTGGACTGTTTAGGCACCAACATCACAGTTCCATGCTCTCAGTTGCTCAGCTAACCTCAGTGAGACAGGCCCCAAGTTACTAGATTTTGTTGAAAGTTGTTTTCTGCATCAAAAGGAGTGGAAAAATTAAAGCAAACTCTCACAAGTAGCGCAGGCCTTGCAGTTTGCATCTTTTCTAAAAGTCATGTGTCAGAAGTGTCAACATGATAGTTTTAAGAGATGAGGAAGGGCTGCAGAGAAGACTCAGCAGTTAAAAACATTTGCTGCTCTTGCAGAGACCCAACTTCAGTTCCCAGCATCCAAGGTATCTCAGCAAAACAATCATTTGTAACTCCAAGTCAAGGGACTCTGGCCTCCTCTTCTGGCCTCCATGGGCACCAGAAAAACACAGAACACACCTAATGTGGGCTGACCAAACTTCTCATAACCTAATATCAAAATTAAACTAATCTAAACAATTCACTTAGCCGGGCGTGGTGGTGGTGCACATCTTTAATCCTAGCACTCGGGGAGGCAGAGGCAGGTGGAATCTCTGGTCACAGAGTGGGTTCCAGGCCAGCTGGGCGCTATAGGGAGACCTGTCTCAAAAAATAAAAAACATTAAAAAAAAAAAAAAAAAAAAAAAAAAGGCTGGAGCGATGGCTCAGCACTTAAGAGCCTGGCTGCTGGAAAGACACTGTTTGGAAATACTTCTTTCAGCTCCGCAGTGCATTGGAGCACATGCATTCACAGAGGGCGTCATGGCACTAGTATATAAACCAAATAACATGTTATTACACAATGAATTGGTATAAAAATTTGAAGACCTGGGCTGGTCAGTTTTTTCAGGCTCCAGAAACAATAAACTCCGCCACATTCTTTTAGTGGGCATACCTTACATGTCTCAGAGAGGAGGAATAGATTGAAATGGATACCACTTCAAGTCTGACATCTTGGCTGTATTACAAAGTCTGTTTTATGGTGACAAAATGAATTTATACTCACTGTGTAAGAAGACAGAGCAGTGTGATGACCCACCTCTTCCTTCAGGTCACTATTCAGAAGAACTAAGACAGTCAGCTAATATGTGCATCAACCGGGATCCAGAGAAGCAGCCAAGCATCGCCTACATTCAGGATGAAGCAAAGAGGATGCACGCACACAGCCCAAACAGCTAAACTGAGCAAGATCAGGAAGGCTTAACCAAAATAAAGTATACTTTTGCGCAAGCAACAACAACAACAACAACAAACAACAACACAACAACAACAAAAGAAGAGCACTGACCACTCTTGCGGAGGACCCAGGTTCAATTACCAGCACCCACACCATTGTGGCTAAGAACCATCTTTCGTTCAGGCAGAGGCAGGTGGGACTCTGTAAGTTTCAGCAGCCTGGGTCTACATAAACATGTTCCAGGGTAGCTGGTGCTACAGGGAAATCTTGTCTGTCTGAAAAACATGAGAGAGAGAGAGAGGAGAGAGAGATGGGAGAGAGGAGAGAGAGAGAGAGAGGAATTTAAATTAATAGGTAGCTAACATAGGTGGATTAGGGTCCTTAAAATGAACTTGAGCAAGTAGGATTCCTTTCTGGCTCTCCTACCAAGTAAAGACACGGTAAGGATGTGCGTATCACTCGCCAGACACCAAATACTGATCTTGGGTTTCCCTACTTCTAGAACTCTGAGAAATTTCCGTTATTCAAACAGAAGTTTTGTTATAGTGACATGACTGGAGGAGGAAAAAGTTTACAAAATGTTGGGAAATAGAAGAAAAGAAATTTCAGGTGGTTCATTAAATCACATAAACAGAAGCGTTCTCTTTTTAAATTCTGTTTTCGTTTTTGGAGTGTCAAAATAAACAGGTTTTCTTTTTATGGTATCTGTTATTTCTTGCTATATGATTTTGGAGAGAGTAAGGAACTTACCCTTAAAATCTTAACCAGGCAATGCATTAAAATATTTAATGACAATCTTATATTTTCCTCTCTTTTAATGGAAATCAGATCTTACATAGAAATATTAAGGCCCTTCTTTAAAATAAGTTTATTTTAAATAAAGTATTGTGAAATAAAGATGAAATTATAAAATGATCCATTTGTTAAAAGGCACAGAGAGAGCATCAGGTTTCATTAGACTGACCAAATAAGCATAACAAATATTTCAAGAAAATTAAAAGCAAGGTTGCATTAATAGGGATTAAATAATTATTTTCTCCATGTCTGTTTTACATAAAAAATCTGTTAAGATGGGTGAACAATAGCTATTGATTATTGTACCTGATTATGTGATCTTGTAGATACTAAATTAACTGTAAATAAGTTAAGGATGCCAATCAGAAGGGAAAATACATTTTAAAGAGGATCCTATTAACCAAATACGTTGCCATACTCCTACAATCTGGAAGCTAATGCAGGAGGATTATGAAATCTTACCAATGTTACACTCTTGTACATTATAGAGACCCTCCGTAAAAATAATATGATAAAATGTAAATGTCCATTATATTCTTTCTAGGAGTACTTACTTTAGATTCCACACAAAAATAAAAGCCTAGACACGAATCTATTATTATATATTCAATAAAAGAAAGCTCACGATGACCCACATGGTATCAATAAAATTAACTGTATTAAAATTGATACGCAAAGGCCGGTGTGCTGGGTATACCTTTAATCCAAGCATGCAGCAGGTAGAGGTGGGGAGATCTCTGTTGAGATGGAGACCAGCTATTTTACCACAGTGCAGTTCCAAGTCTGATCGCTACAGAGAGACCCTTCTCAAAAGACCTAAAAAAACTTGACACAGCAGGATCAGAAATGACATTTACACTGATAAGAAAGTCAATCCAATGTGTGCTGATACCTAACTACATGTAATGTTTATTTTTCAAGCAATTCATACTTCTGACACCATACATTTCTAGTAAATGTTTGGTTAATCGCTAAAGTACTTGGCTTGAAGAGGTTCATTGTCACTACATGCCAGGAATCTAAACACAATCTGATCTGAATATCCAAGCCTGGGACTCTAAGAGTTTGACTTTCAATTTGTTACAACGGACAGCGCCAATAAATCACAGAAAGAATGATCAAGGCTCCTGAAGGAACAATCTGCTTACAGGGAAAGATTCTGGCATGGTAAAGCAGATTCCATAGAATGGTTTGTGCTGGAGGAAGCTGTAGCAGTCCAGGTGTAGACAGGAGTTCCTCCAGTGAGCTGTACACAGCCACAGCGGCCAGCTCACAGGGACAGTAGATTCCCGAGGGAAGGCGGGTGCACTGGAAAATGTTCAAACTAAATTTGAAATGAGTCTCTTTGGGGAACTCAAAAGAGAAATTTAAGAAGGCTTTAGAAATGTCAAGAAAGGTCTGAAAAAGTTATATATAAGTTCAAGAAAGCACCATTTCCTATTGGGAATTGCTGATTGATCCACCAGTGTTAAAGGTAAATTGTAAGATAAACACAAGAGCAAAATTCAGAGGAAACGTTATTACAGAGTTATATACTGATATATGCCGTTTAAACATCACTTTTTACATTATTGTATATAAACTTCATGACTCACCCATAAAGAAACAGCACTCCTGTGATATGGTTCAGACAACTGAGACCAGAGGTTCCTGTTTCCCTGGGACCATCCAGCTAGTAAGTGTTAGGTGCAGCTAGCCCCAACTTGAGTCTTTTCCAAACACTAACAACAGTGGTTCGTTTCTCCTGTCAGCTCTATCATTTGAGGGTTTTGGGTTCTGATCACCACATTTTAAGACATTTTCTAGGAAACCCAAAAGCCCACATTTTATTTTCTTTTTGCATTTTGTATTTCTGTGCACTTCTTCATATAATACATCTAATCATATTTAGACCCGAGTCTCTTATCTGTACCTTCCCATTGCCTCCTCATGCTAGATTTCTTGCATTCTATCACATATGTTAGTCAAGTTTGGTTGCCCCAGATGTCCCTCAGTGTGAGGTTCCATCTATTGGGCGGGCCAAACTATTTAGCCACATTTCCTTAAAGAAAACCAAGTCTCCCTCACTCTGCAGTGATTGGTTGCCAATATTTCCTCAACTAACATTGGGGTTAATCTTACTCATTTCCCCAGTTGTAGGCGGCGGGGTTTTTTCTGATTGAGTCTTCCTGATTCTTGTATATGCTGTCACCACATTCTAAGTTCATATCTCCAGACAAATGAAATTTCTTGCCATTTTGCTTTTATGATTTTTTTATATTTATCAAGACTAGGAACCCATTACACCACTCATCAAGAAGCTTATTTTTCAACAGACAATGATAGAGTTCCATAAGTGATCAAATTCCAAGAATAAGTGTCTGTGAAACACTTAACCCTAAGTGACACATCTACAGTTGAACATCTACAACTAAGGTTCATGGAATATAGCAGAACGAGAGGCAGAGGGAAAACTACTACTTTCCTTAACTCTTACCAGTGACGCTTCCTTGCACCACAAGGTGTGATGCACACAGATGGTCACAAACCTGACTGGCCCACGTTTAAAAGCATAAGAAACTGCATAGTTGTTGTCCTGGATAGGACCTACATAAAACCTGCCTTTACCCAACTCAGTGCCATTGCAGAAGAGGGTCAGACAGATTGTAAGAGCCAAGGCCGGTTCATGAACACAGGGAAGAGGCTCTCAGGCCATTGGAAGCTTGCCCGTGTGAATTTATGATAATAGTGACACCAAACACAGGACTGCATGCAGGTCTGTGCACCCGTGTCGTGCAATGCCGCGGAGGTCAGAAGAGGGTTTCGGATTCCCCTGGAACTGGAGTTCTCCTGGAATTGGAGTTACAGACGGTTCTTAGCCGCCATGTGGGTGCTGGGGATCGAACCCGGGTCCTCTGCAAGAGCGAATTTACCAAAAGACAAAATCTTCAACCTGAACATTAGCGCTTTGTGGATTACTTACAAAGTAGCATTAGCAGGCTATCTCTCCAGCCCGGTAATGCTACTTTGTAAGTAATCCACAAAGCGCTAATGTTCAGGTTGAAGATTTTGTCTTTTGGTAAATTCTTTAATATTTGACGGTTTTTTTCTGATATGAATGCAAGTCCTTCTCAGGGTTTGATATTTTCATTGTGCTCTTAGAAATGCACCTCCATGCATGGTGCAGTGATAGCTGGGCCTATCACTGCTAGACAAACTCAATGTCATGCACAACGCAACAGATTCCAACCCAAAGTATTATGGATTAATTTGGAATTATTTCTTGGGTGTCACTTATATTTGATTAACAAATGTAGTAAAAGATTTTCCCTTGATAAATCAGCCCAATAAGCCAGGTTTATAAAATGGTAGTCCATAGGCTAACTATAAATAATAAAAATGCTCTTTTTCAGAGAGAGCTAACAATATTAAATTATAAATTTAAAAAATTGAATTTAAAAATTAAAATGACATGTTATAATTACTTATTCTCAGATTTCAACACATTCTGGAATTACAGTTCACGAAGTTACTTTAAGATATCACATGCAAGTAGTACACAGATGAATTCAAACAAAATATCCCAGAAGTGCTACTTGAACCACTGTGGTGGTTTGAATGAGTGTCCCCCATAGGCTCTAGGTATTCAGATGTTTGTCTCCAGTTGGTGGCGCTGTTTTTGGAGGTCTTGGGGTGTGTGGCCATGCTGGAGGAAGTGTGTCACTGGGGCCAGGGCTTAGAGAGTTTAACAAGCCTCGTGGTCTACAGTTGCTCTCTCTCTGCTTCCTGTGCTCTTTGTGAGAAGTGACCCTCGGCTTGCTGCTCCAGATCCAGCCGCCATGCCTCCCGCCACAATGGACTCTAATTCCCTGGAACCGTCAATCGTAAGCTCAAATAAACTCTTCCTTTTATAAGTTCCTTGGTCATGGTGCTTTATCACAGCAACAGAAAAGTAACTAATACAGTAATTTGGTACCAGAGAGTGGGGTGCTGGCTGTGAAGAACCTGACATGTGGATGTTTGGAGAAATGTGGAAGACTTTGGAACTTTGGACTAGAAAGGCTATTGACTACTGTAAGCAGAGCTTAAAGGGCCATTCTAGTGGAGGCCTGGAAGAAAGCATTGCTCCAAAAGATGTGGTTTCAGAGGAGGATAAAAACTTAGGCAGCAACTGGGATATTTTGATAAAGAGTCTGGCAGCAGTTTGCCCACAGCCCAAATGCTTGCCTGATGCTAAGTTGAAAAGCAATGGACTGATGTCTTTGGTGGAAGATATTTTAAGACAGCCTAATGTAGAAATGGTGGCGTGGCTTTTAATGGTGAATATTGTGCAGATCTACAGTGAAGAAGAACAGATGGGGCAGAAAGAAATGCAGAATGTACACTTTGGATCTGATAATTGCACTAGGAAGATTAAAGGTGGGGCCAAGGCATGTGAAGGAGAGGCTCCCTTTCATAAGGAGACTAAAGTGAATAAGGAGAGGCCTGGAGATTTACAAGTAAACAAAAGAATCAGTACCTTTAGGGCAAGACCACACCCAGCTAATCCTCCAACAAGTCCAGGGCAGAGAAAAGTTGCAAATGTGGTTGAAGTAGGCCAGGGTCCATCCCAAAATTGCAGCCAAACTCTGCAGTTTCATTCACGTGGTGCTGGCTTTAGAGGCATGAAGTTGGCAAGAGTGAAGGGGTCATCAGTTCTTCCTCCACGGTTTCAGAGAGCTACCAAGGTCAGGCAGAGCACAGGAGGGGTGTCCCTGCATAAAGTAGGCCCTGATAGGCCATTGCATGAAGCTCTGAATGTAAAGCCTGGTTGGCAGCGGAGACCCCAAGAAGACATTCGGGATGCCAGACCTGTGAGATATTTGCCAAGGAGAGCTGCATACAGGGAGTGGTACCGGCCTAAGAAAGAGATGTATGTTGCAAGCAAAGCTGGAAGAGCTGAGCCATCTAAGCCCTTTGGAAGTCAAGTCCCAGAAGTTGCATGTGGAGCCACTGGACTTGGAGTTTGCCCTGCTGGTTTTTGGTCTTGTTTTGGCCCAGTGTTTCCTCACTATGCCTCTATTCCTCCCTTTTGGAATGGGAATGTGTATTCAGTTCCACTGTATATTGGGAGTTTGTAATTTGTCTTTTGATTTTACAGGAGCTTACAGTTTGGGAGATTGGCCTGAGTCTCAGAGGAGACTTTGGACTGTGGACTTTTAAATGGCATTGACTTTAAATGGTAAAGACTGTGGGGACTTTTAAGGTTGGATTAAATGCATTTTGCATTTTATATGGTCAGGAGCCTATGGGGCCCAGGGAGTGGAATGTGGTGGTTTGAATGAGTGTCCCCCATAGGCTCTAGGTATTCAGACGTTTGTCTCCAGTTGGTGGCGCTGTTTTTGGAGGTCTTGGGGTGTGTGGCCATGCTGGAAGAAGTGTGTCACTGGGGGCAGGGCTTAGAGAGTTTAACAAGCCTCGTGGTCCTACAGTTGCTCTCTCTCTGCTTCCTGTGCTCTTTGTGAGATGTGACCCTCAGCTTGCTGCTCCAGATCCAGCCGCCATGCTTCCCACCACAATGGACTCTAATTCCCTGGAACCGTCAATCGTAAGCTCAAACTCTTCCTTTTATAAGTTCCTTGGTCATGGTGCTTTATCACAGCAACAGAAAAGTGACAAATACAACCACATAATATCTGATCCACATGCTATTAAACCCAGTGAACGTGCTGGTCACGAGCTTAAATGCCTTGGCATGTTAATTGGTATAACTGTTTCTAAGTGCTTATTCTACCTTCTGTATGTATCTTTTTTAATTAATAAACTAGTAGTCAACAGTTTGTGTAGTGGCACTAAATGCAAAATTCTCTTTGATAATCATTATTATATGATCATTTCAAACATATTACAGTGTGTCTTAGTAGCTTTGTAGCACTGAAAAGGAGGTTGCAGGAAAATTAATTTTACAGTAAATATTTGTTTAGGCTCATATCCCAGAGGTTTCTACCCAGATTTGGCTGGCAGCATTATTTTTGGGTCTGTGGCAAGGCAGTATGCCATGGTAAGGAGGCAGGGAGTTTGTGGCCTGGCAACGTGGCATAGTAGCTAACCTCTTTGTTGTCAGGTAGCAGTAAAACCACAAGGAAGAGCCCTGAGCTCCACAGTCTCCTTGAGTGGCATGTCCGCAGTGACCTCATTTGGTCTCACTAGGCCTCAACTCTTAAAGATTCTCCACCTCCCACTAGTGCTGGGCTGGAGACTAAGTGTAAGCCTTCGGGGTTTACTTAAGATTCAAACTGTATCAATCCTGCCCTTGTGCTTCACACTGGGGTCTTTCCCTCCCATGGTCCCCCAAATGAAGTCTTGATTCCCTTGCACTGGTCTCCATGATTCAGCCCGGGGAGTCCAACAATGCCAGTCTATACTCTGAAGAGGCTGAAATCCCCTTAGCTGCTTAGTCCACAAGCTGGGTATCTCAGTAGTCCCCATTTGGCATTGAAGGTTTGGAGACATGAGTCTTCAGTCCATCTTGGAGGGCTAAAAATCTGTGTCTCATGGCTTTGATGAGTGGCAAAAGCAGGGGCAGCCATAAAGGAGGAACCTCTGAGCATTCCCTTAAGGAAAACATGACATCTTTTAACAAAAAAAATATCCTCCAATTCAGGTAATATGGGTATATATGTATGTATATATTAATGCTTATATATATTACTATATATATATATATATATATATATATATATATGCAATACAAGTTAGAGACAACAACAACAAAAGAACTGGGAAAAAAAATGACTGAAACAGTGAAGTTCTTCCCAAAACAATAAGCCTCTGCTTTGAAAATAAAATTTTGGAAAGGCTCAGAAAACAATGCAANGTAAATATGTATCTGCGCAGGGGTATGTAAACATGAGTGCCATTGTCCATGGAACCCAGAGGTATCAGATCCCCCTGGAACTGGTGTTACAGGCAGTTGTGTGCCATCCAATGTGGGAACCAAACTCAAGTCCTCTGCAAGGATAGCATGCACTCTTAACCCCTGAGCTATTTTCTCCATCCTCTATAGCAGACTTTATTAATCTACATTCTCTACAAATACAGACCCAATAAGTTCTATTTACCTATTTTTCTATCTGTCTACCTAACAAGAGAGGAACAGAGACACAAGTTTAAGAAATTGGCTGATGTGGTTATTGTAAGGTTTGACAAGTAAGAAATCCACAGGGCTCCCCAGGAAGCTTGACATTCAGGTAAGAAATGATGTTGCATTTAAACTCGGAATTTCTCTGTTGCAATCTAGAAGTGCAATTCCTTCTCCCATGGGAAATTTGATCCTTTCCTCAAAAGGCTGTGCACTGATTGAATGAAATAAACCCACACAGTGCAGACAAGCTGTATTACTTCAAATCAGTAGATTATAATAATAAATGATATTCACACATAAAAATTCATTTATATCCACATCTACATGGTCTTTAACCAAACTGAGAACTGGCATATAGCTAGGTTGATAGTTAAAATTAACAATTATAAGACTATACTTTCAGGGATCATTTCTATAGTTTGTAACTAGAGAAGTTTCTCTGACTGTGTAGAGTACCAGAAACCACGAGGACAAGACATAGTGCTTCCTCCTGAGAATGAAGCCGACTGTTAGTGTTGCTCTTTTGCAACTGCTATTTGCCATTGATGATTGTTCTGTTCTTCCTTTGGGAGAGTCAGAGGGAGGGAGCACAGTCTGAGTGGTAAAAATAAAACAATTATAAAGAGCCAATGTATGGTCTTAAAACAAGCATGTGAGAAGTGTGTTGAAGACTATAAGGAATGATTATAGATAGCAATAATGAACTACATATTTAAAGAGCTAAGAGTATGTATTTTGAAGGGTTTCCCATAAATATATGATATATGACATAAGTTTAACTGGATTTAAATATTACAGAATGCATACATATATTAATGTGTATAATTTTTATATTTTCATGTCTTAATTGAAGTTAAACATAATTGAATCTTAAGTGACTTATGTGTATGGTTTTAAAAAACACATAGGCCATAGAAGAAAACCCACTACTATTATCCTGCTAAAAGGAAACTTCTAAGGACATTATTATACAAATAGATGATTGCATCTGTTAATTCTCCAGAGAAGTTTCTTCTTTCTGCAGATGGCGATCAACACAGAAGCCTACAACTGGTTAACATTCAGAAAACAAGAAATTGTGGTGTGCTCAGTCTTAAATGGGACACCCTTTTCACACTTTCCTCCCAAGGCTCAGGGATATTGCTGAAATAAAGATTCTGAAAGCCATAGGCTGTGGATGAATACAAGGAAACCATATTTTCCAGACACAATAGGGAAGTTACATACATGAACCCATTGGGCTTGTAACAAAATGCACAAGACCTGTGCAAGCCTAAGCCAGAAAAAAAAGCAAAAAACAATACAACAATAAAAATATATAAATAATCAGAGCTAGAACTATAACTCAGTGGATAAAGACACCTGTGCCACCAAGCCGGACAAACTGAGTTTGATCCTTGGAACCACATGATAGAAGGAGAGAACTGACTCCTACAAGTCGTTCTCTGGTCTCCATGCATGTGAATCCCAGCTTGAGTCCTTGGAAAAGTACTAACTTCTGCTGGGCTATTCCAGCACTCATCTCCCTAGCCTTGACAAACCGCACCTCCTCAGCGAACCTTCTCAGAGCTTCTTGGAGAGCCAGAGCTCAGCCCAAGTTTTCTTTTTTTTAACCTAATTTAATTTAATTTTATTTTATTTATTTCTGTATGTGTATGAATGTACTGTCTGCATGCAAGTTGTGCACCCGTGTTATGCACCCGTGTCATGCAATGCTGCGGAGGTCAGAAGAGAGTGTCGGATTCCCCTGGAACTGGAGTTCTCCTGGAATTAGAGTTTCAGATGGTTCTCGGCCACCATGTGGTTGCTGGGGATCAAACCCGGGTCCTCTGTAAGAGCGGTTGGTGCTCTTAACTGCTAGGCCATCTCTCCAGCCCCCCAGCCCAAGTTTTCTAATAGAACTCTGGGGTCCCCCACTGCAGAGCAAGCTCCACTTGCAAAGGGAGTCATAGCAACCACAGATGTAGACAGAACAGACTGCCCAGTGGAGACCCCTTTCCACCCTTATTATGGCAGCCCTCCTTAGATTCCAGGGCTCTGGCTCCGGGGAGGCGGGTCTACGTTTGCTGATGGGAAATGACCTCTCAAGCTCTTTCTTTCTTTTTGTTTATGTTTGTTTGAGACAGAGTCTCACTGTATATCCCTAGCTGGCCTGGAACTTACTATTAGACCAGGCTAGCCTAGAACACACAGAGATAGCTTGCCTCTGCTTGCCAAGTGCTAGAATTAAAGGCATGTGCCACCACCTCTGGCTCAGGCTCTTGTCAGGCAATCAAGCAGTGACCACAGGATATGTACAAGATTCAGAAAGGCCAAGTGACCTTGTTTTTGTATCTGTAAATATACAAGCACTGGTAGTGGCCCCTGAACAGCCTACAGAAGGTATTTCATTAAAGAATTCTCATCGCTGGGCGTGGTGGCACATGCCTTTAATCCCAGCAGAGGCANTAGATCATTTATTTGTGCTCTTTCTGGTTTTTTTAAATGTAGGCATGCAGGGCTATAAATTCCCCTCCTAGGACTGCTTTTAAAGTATCCCACAGGTTTTGTTGTTTTTTATTGTCATTTTTGTTTAGTTCCAGGAATGCTTTATTTATTCATTGACCCAGTCATTATTCAGGAGTGTGTTGTTTAGTATCCATGTGTTGTTGCAAACAGTAGGGTTTATCCTAGTGTTGATATTGCACATTGAGCTTTATCGCACTGTGATCTGATAGAATGCATGAAATTATTTCAATCTTTTTGTATTTGTTGAGGTTTGTTTTTTTTCTGTGTCCCAGTATGTGGTAGATTTTGGAGAATGTTCTGTAAGGTGCTGATGTTTGGGTGGAATATTCAGTAAATGTCTCTGATGTCCATTTGATGTATTATGTTGTTTAGTTCAGGTGTGTCTGTGTTTATTATTTGTCCAGTTGACCTGTCCAAAGGGTTCTGTGGGGTATTGAAGTCCCCTGCTACTAATTTGCTGGGGTTAAACTGTGCCTTGGTGTCCTGCAGCATTGTGCTTATAAAGTTCAGTGCAGCAGAGTTTGGTGCATATATATTCATGATTGTGAAATCTTCATGGTTAATTGTTCTTTGATAGGGATGTAATGGCCCTCTTTGTCTCTTATGATTAGTTTTACTTAGATGTCTATTTTGCCTGATATTAGAATGGCAACTCCTGCTTATTTTTTGGTACCATTTGCTTGGAATATTTTTTTCCGTCCTTTTACATTATGTTGGTGTCTGTCCTGAGGGTGAGATGGGTTTCTTGTAGACAGCATGTAGATGGATTCTGTTTCCTCATCCATTCTCCCCGTGTATGTCTTTTGATTGGGGAGTTTAGACCATTAATATTTAAGGTTATTATTGAAAGATTTGTGCTGTTTTATTTCACCTTATTTTCTGTTTGAATTCTTGGTCTAGGTTTGTATTTCTGCAGTTAAACTGTTATCAATTACTCTCTTTAGCTGCTTGGGGATAGTTGCTCCTTTCCTCTGCCCTTTGAATTCCTTCAAGTATTTTCTGGAGTGTTTTTTTGTTTACCAGTATTCTTTCATTTTGTTTATGCCATGAAAGATTTTTCTTAGCCAGGAGTGGTGGCGCACACCTTTAATCATCGCACTTGGGAGACAGAGGCAGGCGGATCTTTGTGAGTTCAAGGCCAGCCTGGTCTACAGAGTGAGTTCCAGGACAGCTGGGGCTACAGGGAGACCCTGTCTTGAAAGGACAAAAAAAAAGATTTTTCTTTCTCTTTCAACTATAATTGACATTTTTGCTGGGTATGGTAATCAGGATTGGCATCTGAGCCATTTAGAACTGGAAATATATGGGTTCATGTTCTTCTGACTTTCATCATTTGCCCTGAGAAGTCAGCTGTAATTCTGATGGGTTTCCCTTTATATGTAATGTGATGTTTTTCTCTTAAGGCCTTCAGTATTTTGTCTTTGTTTTGGGCATCCAACATTTTAACTACGATATGGCATGGGGGATTTCTTTTCTGATCTTGTTGATTTGGTGTCCTATGTGCTTTTTGTATTTGTATGGGTTTGCCATTTTTCAGTTTGATGAAATTTTCTTCTATTATTCTGTTGAAGATCTGATCAATGCAGTTGTCTTGGGAGTCTTCTCCTTCCTCTATCCCTAAGATGTGGAGATTTGGTCTTTTCATAGTGTCCCACATTTCCTGATTGTTCCACTCCTGTGTTTTTTTTTTTTTAAATTTTCATACTCTTTTCTTGAGCCTTGTAGTTCTTCCACTTTACCTTCCCAAGTTGATAGTCTATCTTCTGCTTCATCCAATCTGTTACTGAGGCTTTCTACCATCTTTTCCTGCTGATTGGATGAGTATTCGATTTCCCTTTTCATTTCATCCTGTGATTTCTTTAGTATTTCTAATTCCTTTTGGAGCTTATCAGTCTTTGTCTCAAGCTCCTTGCTTTGCTGCTTGGTTTCCTTTTTCATTTCAGTGTGGGATCTTTTCAGTGAGAGTTCCTTCTGGAGTTTGTCATTCTCTCCTTCTAGTTCTTTCCAGAGTTTGTCATTCTCTCCCTCTGGTTCCTTTATGAGTTTTTCATTCTCTTCCTTTAGTTCTCTAATTTGTTCTTTATATTCTTTGCTTTCTTTGAATATGTCTATGATTTTTCTTCTAAAATCTGTGTCCTGGGTTCCTTCCAGGGAGATCTTATTTTAGGGATCTTCCACAGGACTGGGGAGGGGGGATTTATTATGTGCTTTTCCCTGTTGTTTTTTCTTTGTGTTTTTGGCATATGGGTTTGTTTTATTGTGTGAATTCTGGTGTGAATCTCAAATGTTCCTTGGCTGTATTGAAGGCTTGCTTTGCTTATTTCCTTGAGGTGTGTTCATTGTCTTCTCCTTAGTTCATGGAGGGCTGGTTGTGCTAGGTTTCTGGTTTTCACTTTTGGTTATAAATTGGGAGGTTCAGCTAGCTCGTTATTTTCTGGTCTGGAGGGTCTCCAGACATCCGGAGGTAACAATCATTTTGGTTTCTAGCTAAGCATGCACCTGCCTTGTGGTTGGGTGTCACTACAGCTGTGCATGCTGGGCTAGGTGTTGTTGGCTGGCAACAGGCCTTTCCCAGGGCCATGATTAGCCCATTTGCTTTGGGCTCACCTGTTCTCTTGGCACTGAGCTGCTCCCTCTGAACCATTTGGGTGTCTTGCTGTCTTTGCACATCAATTATCAAATTATTTACTTTAAATAATTCTGTTTTTATTTTCCCTCTAAAATATAGTTATTTCACATGACAAATATTTGTTTTTGCAATTATTTAATATTTGTCCTCATTGTTAAATCTAATTCTATGTTCATGCAGAAATCTTTGTAAGACTCATATTTAGTCAGCCAGGCATGGTGGCACATGCCTTTAAACCTAGCACTTGGGAGGTAGAGGCAGGTGGATCTTCAAGAGTTCAAGGCCAGCCTGGTCTACATAGAGAGTTCCAGGCTAGCTGCAACTAAAAGGGAGACCCTGTCTCAAAAAGATAAAAAAAGGAGCCATATTTAGTCAACAAGTGTCATTACTCCAATCCTGTTCTCTTTCATTTTCAGGAACTGTTTGGTGATGTACTACTTTTCAATAGCTATTAATAAAGTACTTATCCTCACCTCATAACTTTCCTGTGAAGATCTAACACCTAAGAAGTGATTTCTTATACTTTTCTTTTTAAGAAAAAATGTGGCTGTTCTAAAAAGAAAACTCTTTATCCTAGGGAAAATGTGAATAAATATCTCTTTCTCCCATTTGGGCACTGATGACTGATCAAAGAAATAATTTCATCCAAGTCCATCTTTGTGTCTACCTTGGTGAATTGAGTGAGTTTACTGGGATTGCTTACTTAGAGGAGCTTGGCTGACTCACACACAGGCAGCTGCATCACCAAAACTCCACCCCAGCCTGGGTCAAGACTCATGTAAGTGGCTTTCTGAAGTTCTTTTCCCAACTTGCCGGCACTTATACCAAAGTTTCATCAACCTAAACAATTGTTCATAGCTTACATAACCTTGGAGAGGGGCCTTGAAAATTCTGGAACCGTGATTTTCTTTCTCTCATAAGTTTCATGATCTTCCCCATTTTTATGAGTGTCCTCCTCCTTCAAGGAAGGACTATTTCAATCTGAAAGAAAAGCTCTTAATGAAAATGACTGGTATTCACATTTCAGAAGATTTCGAACAATTATCATGAAACTTTTTCAGAGGACAAAGGAAAACAAACCCTTAGACAAAATAGACCCCGATTTTAAACAGAAAGGTATTTGAGAGGTTGGTGAAAATTCAGAGTTCATTTTCTGTTCCCATGCAGCAACCATACAAGATAGAAAGACTATAGAAGGTATGATGTCATGGTGAATCTAGGGAGCCTGCACCCATGGCGAGGCTTCCAACCTTGGCAAACACTGTAAACCAACCTTGGCAGAGACATAGAAGAGCACCTTGCCTCCAAGGCAACATACAAGCATATAAAGAATAACCCCAGATGCAAGAAAACAATTAGCACACATCTGTAAGAATGTTTTCAGACTGGCATTTGAACCAGTTCACCAAGTAGATGCTCCCTCACCCATCCTGGGCAGGTGCCTTCTGTTTCTGTTGAACACTGACAAATTCTATGGATTGCATTAGATTCCCATGGACCTTAGCACAATAGTGTCATAGGAAAATTTGTCTTTGTGATGAATAATACTGAACTTTCTGTAATTTGGTGAGATAGTGGCTCAGAGCAGAAATATAATTAAAAGGAATGAAGAGCTATTAGGATTTGCAAATTAGTTTTCTGGTACATATTCCATTTTCTATAGAATAGTAACAGCTATCCAATAGGTTTCCCGTTCAAGAAATTTATAAAAAATTTAAAGTATCAGATCTGTGATGGATAATCTCAACACATTAAACTCCAAAATAGTTTTTCATCATATTCTTTCAAATATTCACTTAGCATTCTAAGTTCTTCCTATGTGTTGGGAGCTATCCAAAGTGCTGGGCTGCAGGTCCTGTATTTCAAAATCAGAAGAACCTAAAGTTCAAGGGCAAGAAAACAAAGTATCTTGGGCAGAGTGGGGAGAAAGAGAGAGGGAGGGAGGGAGGGAGGGAGAGAGAGAGAGAGAGAGAGAGAGAGAGAGAGAGAGAGAGAGAGAGGAAGAGGAGGAAAAGGAGGTGCTTTCCCTCATTTTAATCTTCAATTGATCAGATAGCTCCTGCCCATGCTGGGTGAGGATGAATCTACTGTACAGGTTTACATGTCAGTCTGAAAACATCCTCATAGACCTAGACAGAAATGCTTTATCAGCTGAGTCTCTCTCTCTCTCTCTCTCTCTCTCTCTCTCTCTCTCTCTCTCTCTCTCATCTTTTTGAGACAGGGTCTCCCTTTAGTCCCAGCTGCCCTGGAGCTTGCTGTGTAGACCAGACTGGCCTTGAACTCACAGAGATCTGCCTGCCTCTGC
This sequence comes from Rhizomys pruinosus, assembly GCA_009823505.1. NCBI lineage: Eukaryota > Metazoa > Chordata > Mammalia > Rodentia > Spalacidae > Rhizomys > Rhizomys pruinosus. The sequence continues at coordinate 3,209,318 of VZQC01012107.1, forward strand.
CTCCCAAGTGCAGCTGAGAATCTCTTAGCTAAGTTGATGCCCACAGTTGACTATCACAATTCCTTAAGTGTGTGTAAATGCCAGAAAATTGGAAGAAAGTTGAGAATGTAAGTAACCATAAACCAAGCTATACTCAAAATGACCTGTCAACATGTTTGGTATTTCCATAGGACTAACCCACTTCTCCAAGTAACCCTTCTCCACCTATCTCTTAGTAAGATGCTCCATTCTTCCTGTAAGTAGATTTCACCTGACCCAGCTCTACTTGTCCTGAAGATATGCCTGTCCATGTTTTGACTCCAGCTGTGCACTCAGCCGAGGACCACAGTGACCCAACCATATACAATCAGTTTCAATCTGAACTTCCACCTTTTTGACTAGTTCAGTAACAGACATGTCTTCTTCCTTCCCTTGAGGTTTCAAGACAAGTATGTTCAGTGTCTTATCAATAGAAAATTCAATCTTCTGAATGAGAGGCAAAATGATCTCATGAACTGGCACTTTTAGAGGATACAAATTTTGTCTGGAAAAAATTGAAAAATTTCTTCTAGGTGACTAAAATTTCAAATCATTTTTAGACCTGGCTTCATCTTCTTCTAATGAGTTATACCCTGGTAATATTGAAAGAACAAAATAAAATGAAAAACTTAAAACTTATCTCCTTTTCTTCTGTGATAGACAAAATCTATCACAGCTTATACCATAGAATATTCTAGTGCCTTTTACTGGCTTGAGTGAATTGCTAGAATCTTCTCTTTTTAATTGAATTTTTCCAATTTTCATATAAAATAGTTTGATAGCATTTAGATCTGTTCCCCTCTCTGTATTTCCCACTTCCCACTGCTCCCTCTTAATTTAAGGAATCTATCTATCTATCTATCTATCTATCTATCTATCTATCTATCTATCATCTATCTATCTATTATCTATCTATCTATCTATCTATCTATCTATCTATCTCCTATAGAGTCTGATTTGTGTCCTCCAATGTCCTTCAGTGTGGGTCCATTCACTGGGCCACCACCAAGATTCCCATTCCTGTAAAGCACTGATTTTCCCCCTCCAAGAAGCTATCCATTACCCAAAGTTCCTTAGGTTGGATTGGGATTTCTTATCCATTTCCCCATGTTTGTATTTCTGCAAATGAGAACACCATCATAGCTTTTCTATATTCTGTATTGAGCTTTGTGTGTTGTCTTTATATTGAAAAGAGAACTAATAATTATCAGTCACTGAGATCCAGGTATATTGTAAAGATATTTTCTCTAATATTCACAATAGTCTACAAGTTCACATATAGCTATGCTAAATAATAGCTTCAGGATGTGGACAGAGCCACCCAACCACACTAAGCAACTAGACAGGATCCCAGTGGACTCAGGTGGGCTGGGAGACTGCAGGACTACATGCCAGCATCCAGAGGTGTGCCTCAGGGTCCAGGCAGGACACCCCACCCTGATTGATGTGAGCCAGTGTGAAGGCCAAAAGGATCAACCCCCCCCCAACATAGAGGAATTGAACAGCGGGAAGCACAGCCAGTGATCAACCAAATGTTATCATTTGAGACTAGCAGCAGAATCTAAACAAAAAATAAGCCCGCATGCCAAACCAAAATGAAAAAATAACATGGGAAAAGCCCATGACAAATCCACACTAAAATTGACTACTAGTATAGAAGATCCCTACTACAAGATTCCCCCTGGAAAGAAACCAAGACATGGACCTTAGAAGAACAGTCACAGACATATTCAAAGAAATCAAAGGATATAATGAACAAATCAGAGAAATAAGGGGAGAAAATGAAAAACTCAGGAAGGCTCTAGAAGGGAACAATGATAAACTCTGGAAAGAACTAGAGGGAGAGAATGACAAACTCCTAAAAGAACTAGAGGAAGATAAGCACAGACTCTGAAAAGAACTAGAGGGACAGAATGACAAACTCTGGAAGGAAGTGGAAACACTGAATCCCAGTGGAACCCAAGCTGAAATGAAAAAAGAAACAGACCAGCGAAGCAAGGAGCTACAAGTAGAGAATAACAAGCTCCAAAAGGAAGTAGAAATACTAAAGAAATCACGGGAAGACATGAAGGAGGAAATGGAACATTCATCTAATCAATAGGAAAGGATGAGAGAAAGCCTCAGAAGCATAATGGATGGACCAGAAAATAGAATATCAGACTTGCAGGATAGCACAGAACAACTAAAATGCTCAGGTGAAGATTATGAAAAATTAAAAAAAAAACACAAGAGCAGAATAACCAGGAAATGTGGGACACTATGAAAAGACCAAATCTCCACATCATGGGGATAGAGGAAGGGGAAGAACCCCAAGACAATGGTATTGATCAGATCTTCAACAGGATAATAGAAAAAAATTGTCCCAAAGTGAAAAAAGATAAACCTATACAAATATAAGAAGCACATATAACATCAAATTGACAAGACCAGAAATGAAACTCCCCATGACATATCATAATTAAAACGCTAGATGCTCAAAACAAAAACAAAATACTGAAAGCCACAAGAGAAAAACAACAAATTACATATAAGAGGAAAATCTCATCAAAATTACAGCAGACTTCTCAGTGCAAACTATGAAAACCACAATAACATGGACCAATATATTTCCAGTGCTAAATGACTTTATATGCCAACCCAGATTAGTATACCCAGCAAAAATGTCAATTATAGTTGAAGGAGAAAGAAAAATATTTCATGACATAAACAAAATGAAGGAATATATGGCAAGAAAACCAACACTTCAGAAAATACTAGAAGTATTTCAAAGGACAGAAGAAAGGAGCGACTATCCCCAAGCAACTAAAGAGAGAAACTAATAAAATCATAACAGCATAAATACAAACCTAGACCAAGAATGCAAACAAAGAATAAATTGAAAGGAAGCAACACACATCTTTCAACAATAACCTTAAACGTTATTGGTCTAAACTTCCCAATCAAAAGACATAGACTGGGAGAGTGGATTAAGGAACAGAATGCATCTATATGTTGTCTACAAAAAATCCATCTCACCCTCAAGTACAGACACCAACTCAAAGTGAAAGGACGGAAAAAAATATTCCAAGTAAATGTTACCAAAATGCAAGCAGGAGTTGCTATTATATTGGACAACTTAGACTTCAAAGTAAAACTAATCAGAAGAGACAAAAAGGGCCACTACATACTTACCAAAGGAACAATTAACCATGAAGATTTCACAATCATAAATATATATGCACCAAACTCAAGCACACCAAACTTTATAAACATGATTCTACAGGACTTCAAGGAGCAGATGGATCCCAGCACACTAATAGTGGGGGATCTCAAAACCCCACTGAGACCATTAGATAGATCAACTGGACAAACCATAAACACAGAGAGACATCTGAACTGAACAATATAATACACCAAATGTACCTTACAGTTATCTACAGAATATTCCACCCAAACACCAGAGAATATACTTTCTACTCAGCACCCCACAGAACATTCTCCAAAATTGACCACATACAGTGACACAGAAAACACCTCTACAAATACAAAAGCATTGAAATAAGCTCATGTATTTTATCAGAATACAGTGCAATAAAGCTCATTATGAACATCACAATAAGCCCAACTAGCTATGAACACATGGAAACTAAACAACACAAACCTGAATAATGAATGGGTCAGGGAAGAAATAAAGAATAGAACTAAATGAAAAAGACAATACAACACAACAAAACCTGTGGGATACTTTAAAAACAGTCTTAAGAGGGAAATTTATAGTACTAAGTGCCCACATTAAAAAAAAAACAGAAAGGAAATAAATAAATGATCCAGCACTATAGCTAAGAACAATTGAGAGACAACAACAAATGGACCATAAACCCAACAGACAGGAAGAAATAACAAAAATCAGAGCAGAAATCAACAAACTAGAAACCAAGAAAACAATACAAAAATCAATTAATCCAAAAGTTGGTTCTTTGAAAGAATATGCAAGATAGACAGTCCTCTAGCCCAGTTAACCAAAAGAAAGAGTAATTCCAAATTAATAGTATTTGTGATGAAAAGGAAAATATCTAGCTGGGAGTGGTGGTGCATGCCTTTAATTCCAGCATCTGGGAAGCAGAGGTAGGCAGAGCTCTCTGAGTTCAAGGACAGCCTGGTCTACAAAGAGAGTTCCAGGCCAACTGGGGCTACAGGGAGACCCTGTTTCAAAAAGACCAAAAAAAAAAAAAAAAAGAAAAGAAGAAAAGGAAAACCACAATAGATAAAGAAAAGATTCAGACAATCATATGAGAATACTTCAAATATTAACTATATTAAATTTGAAAACATAAGAGAAATGGATGAATATCTCAAATCCTGGGAACCAACAAAGCTTAACCAAGAAGATACTGACAGTTTAAAAAGACTCATAACATCTGAGGAAATTGAAGATGTAATAAAAAATCTCCCTACTAAAAAAAGCCCAGGCCCAGATTGTTTCACAGAAGAATTCTACAAAACATTTACAGAGGTCTTACAACAATTACTACTCAAACTATTCAGAAGGATCCAAACAGAGGGAAATCTCCCAAAATCCTTCTATGAAGCCAGCATTACTCTAATATCAAAACAAGGCAAGGACACAACCAAAAAAGAAAACTTTAGACCCATCTCACTAATGAACACAGATGCTAAAATTCTAAACAAAATACTTGCAAATCACATACAGACCGACATCAAAAAGATCATCCATCATGATGAAGTTGGATTCATACCAGAGATGCAGGAATGGTTCAACATATGTAAATCAATAAATATTATAAAATGTATAAATGGACTGAAAGTAAAAAAAACCACACAATCATCTCAATTGATAAAGAGAAAGCCTTGGACAAAATACAGCATCCCTTCATGTTTAAAAGTTCTACAGGGAATTGGACTAAAGGGAACATTCCTCAATGTAATCAAAGCCATATACAACAAACACACACAGCCAACATCATCCTAAATGGAGAAAAATTAGAACCATTCCCCTTAAAGTCAGGAACCTGACAAAGCTGCCCCCTATGGCCACTACTCTTCAATATAGTGCTTGAAATGCTTGCTAGGGCAATAAGACAAGAAAAGGAAATTAAAGGAGTACTAATTGGAAAAGAGGAAGTCAAACTATCCCTGTTTGCAGATGATATGATAGTTTACCTGATGGATGCTAAAACCTCCACCAGAAAACTCCTAGAAACAATTAAGCGTAAAGTGGCAGGATACAAAACTAACCTAGAAAAATCAGTAGCTTTTCTTTACACCAGCAACAAGCAACTGGATAAGGAATATAAGGAGACCTTCCCAGTCACAATAGCCTAAAAAAAAAATAAAATACCTGGGGACAAACCTAACCAAAGGGACCAAAGATCTCTACAACAAAAAATTTTAAACCCCTGAAGAAGGAGATTGAAAAAGACATCAAAAGATTGAGAAACTTCCCATGCTCATGGATTGGAAAAATTAATATAGTAAAAGTGTCCATTCTACCCAAATTAATATCTAGATTCAATGCAATCCCAATTAAAATCCCCACGAGTTTCTTCACAGACTTGGGAAAAAAATCCTTAAATTCATATGGAAAAACAAAAGACCCCAAATAGCTAAAGCAACCCTGAGTGAAAAATGCAATACAGGGAGGATTGCCTTACTGGACTTCAAGCTATATTGCAAGGCTATAGTAGTAAAGATAGCCTGGTAGTGTAGGAAGATCCAGTTTGAATTGGAGGCTAGTTCTCAGCTAGCAGCCCTCAGGGCACCCTGCCCCAAGGAGGAGCAAACAACATGGCCTAGTTGGGTGATGCTGGGTGGGGCAATGGTGTGTAATGGCATGGAGTTGGGGGGGCCTAGGATTGGCTCTGGGAACTGACATCATTTGGTTTATAAAAAGAGGCTGTAGCAAGGAGTAAATTTGAATTTCCCAGTAACATCATCATGAAATTCCCGGCCATCATTTTTTATTATTACTGTGTGCATACAGGCTAAGGTAGGCCTGCATTTCATTTGGATGGCCAGTGGGTTGGAAAGAGTTTCCTGTGCAGACCACCAATCTGGGCAGCTGGTGTTATGAGTGGACATAGGCTGAAGATAGGCCAACAGCCATCATCCTGGAAATTCCTGTCCAGAGTTCAGCAGTCTCTGGGCAGGTGGGAAGTCATAGCCAAGAGTGGAACACATGTCCAGGGTAAGGGCCTGACTTGGAAGTACTACCCAGGTCAGGCTACAGGAAGTAGCCGGCTGGTATCTGCATAGAGAGGCCAGCTTCCTACAGCAACTGCTGGCAGGTGCTGTGTTCCCCTCCCCTTATGAGGGCCATGTGGTCCCTGTTCAGCACAAAAAGAAAGCTTCCTACATGGTACTGGCACAAAAACAAACCCGTTGACCAATGGAACAAAATTGCAGATCCAAACTTGAGCTCATACAATTTTATCCACCTCATATTTGATGAAGGGGCCAGAAAAGCCCACTGGAGGAAGGATAGCATCTTCAGCAAATGGTGCTGACAAAACCGGATCACCATATGTAGAAGAACAAAATTAAACCCCTACCTCTCACCCTGTACAAAAATGAACTCCAAATGGATCAAAGACCTCAATGTGAAACCCAAAACTCTAAAGGTTTTAGAAGAAAATGTTGGCAGCAACCTACCAGACATAGGTGAGGGAAAAGACTTTCTGAATCAGACAGCAGCTGCATAGGAAATAAGGTTGACAATTGACAAGTGGGACCTTATTAAACTCAAAAGCTTCTGTACAGCAAAAGATACAATCAGGAAAGTGAAGAGAAAACCCACAGAGTGGGAGGAATCCTTCACCAGTGATATATCTGACAGGGCATTAACTTCCAGAATACATAAACTCCTCAAAAAACAAAGAAGAAAATAAATGATTCACTCAAAAATGGAGCAAAGAGCTGAACAGAGACTTCACCAGTGAGGAAGTAAAGATGGCTGAAAAAATCTTAAAAAGTGTTCAACATCACTAATGATTAAGGAAATGCAAATTAAAATCACTCTAAGATATCATCTCACTCCAATTAGACAGGCTAAGCCGGGCATAGTGGCACATGCCTTTAATCCTAGCACTCAGGAGGCAGAGGCAGGCACATCTTTGTGAGTTCAAGGCCCAGCTGGTCTGCATAGTGAGCTCCAGGCCAGCTGAGACTAAAGGGAGACCCTGTCTCAAAAAGACAAAAAAACCCAAACCAACCAACCAACAAACAAAAAGACTGGCTAAGATCAAGAAAACAAAAGACACCAAATGCTGGAGAGGTTGTGGGGAAAGGGGACCAATCATCCACTGCTGGTGGGAATGTAAACAACCACTGTGGAAAACAGTGTGGAGAATCCTTAAAAAACTCAAAATAAGCCTACCACTTGACCCAGCCATACCACTCCTGATTATATACCCACAAGACTGATCCTACCACAAAGATACATGGACATCTATGTTTTTTGTGGCTCTCTTCACAATAGCAAGAAGCTGGAAGGAACCCAGGTGCCCCTCAACCCATGAGCGAACAACAAAAATGTGGTACATCTACACAGTGGAGTTCTATGCAGTGGTAAAGAAAGATGACATCATGAACTTTGCAGGTAAATAGATGGAACTTGAAGCCATCGTCCTAAGTGAAGTAACACAGTCCCAAAGAAACAAATGGGGAATGGTTTCTCTCATTTGTGGATGCTAGTACCAAATCCCACAATTGAAAGACAAGCTGAGCAATGCTATTGTTATATCTCTTTCTATCTGAAAGCAACTGTGATGTTATAAGGTAAATCTCTTTATGAGCCCTAGAGTTAACTTACCACATACTTTCCGACATGGTAATTAATGTATATGGATGAAAAGTATATATGCATATTTTAGAGTAATAAAATTAAAGGGAAAATATGAACTCCTAAACATATATCAGAGTTAACATACAGTTCATTCCCGGAGGACATAACTCTGGTACATGTATTATGTTTATATAGTCTTATTTTGGAGCAATACAACGGGGAGGGAACCACCACAACATAGGGACTGGGTCAAAGAACAGACTGACATAGTTAAATTCTGCCCAAAACAATGGACCTTAACAGAGAAAATCTTTAAAAAGACTGAGAGAAAGATGAAGGACATGTATGGCAGAATGCACGATCTGGGGTAGGGTGGGGGGAAGGGAAAGGGAATGTACCTAAACTGAACTGAAAAATGATGTCTGAAGTACACAAAACATCAATAAAAATAATAGCTTTGCTCACTTGTCTTAGGCCATACTGAAACTGTAAATTGAAATTTTATAATAATTTGTTATTAAACATACCAGGATCCTCCTGTGTCAGGATTAATTCATTCAACAAAATGCAACTTAACAACAAAACACAACTTTACAACTTTATAACAAAACACAACTTTACAACAAAACACAAATTTAGTTATAAAGAAAGTAGGGAATTTTTTTTGACTGTGTTACTGCTCTGGAAAGATATTTGAAAATCACCTTCCATATTTCTATGGTAATTTGCTGATAGTGATACTTTAATTAGTTCATGTTCTTAGCCCTAGCAATCTTTTTCTGGAACACAAAACTAAATTACATTTGTCTAATTACAGAATTATTTTACAAAAGGTTAGAAAAGTATATTTGTTTCAGTGCTATCAGTATTCATTCAGGTAGGTATGGTCCTGTAACTGTGCATCCATGACAGCCACCATGACTTCGTGAATTTGGCAGCAGTTGTTTTTGAGTAAGTCTTCAAAGCAGTATTCCTCGTAATCTGAGAACCATCTCTAAGAATATTCGTGGGGTGATAATTTCAGTATGTCCTCCTGAACAGATCATCTCTTCCCATTGTCCATCCTTCTTTATGGTGGTTTGAATGAGAACATCCCCCATAGGCTCCAAGGATTTGGTCATTTTGTCCTCAGTTGGTGGTGCTGTTTTGGGAGGTCTTAGAAGCATGTCATTATGGGTGGGCTTAGAGAGTTCTTAAGCCTTGCAGGATTTCCAGTTACTCTCTGCTTCCTGTGCCTGTTTCAAGATGTGAACGTACCCTTTGTGCTCCTGCTCTGGACACCTCTTGAAACCATGCCTCCCACCATGATGGACTCTGATTCCAATGGACTCTAATTTCTCTGAAACCATAAGCTCAAATATACTCTTCTGTTTATAAGTTCCCTTTGTCATGCTTTATCACAGCAACAGAAAATAGCTAATACAGTCTCTAATAGCGTTTTGAGTAGGTATCTATATTAAATCAAATTATTCCCAACCCAAGGGCTTTTTCTCCCTTGTCTTAATCAGAGAAGATGTGTATGTTAGAGTAGCTTTATTTTCCTATATAATCTATTTTTTGCTTGAGTTTTCTGTTTTATAAACATGATACTTAAAAATAAATAACCTCCAACTATTTTTGTTAGCTTTGGACATTTCTTTTCTGTAGGATAGGACCCCCTTAAATGCATTTTATTCAGAGCCATTAATCTTTAGACTCTGTTTTATTATCCTAATGGACTCACTCTCACATTTAGGGAGCCAGTATTAATTATTTTTAAAATTCTGTCCTGTTATCTGATGTAATGCTATCCTTTTCCTTTCTTCCTCTCCAGGGTATTCCTCACGTGACTTGAAGAGGTTTAATCTACTTTTGACACTGTGCTACCTCCAGTGTCCCTGTGTTGCTCCATCACTCCTATTGCTGGGCTGTGGGAAGTTACATAGGATACCTCAGTATTAGATGATATTCTTTCAGCTGGAGCCCCTTATTGAAGGACCCAACTGTAAATCATAGAAGTCAGTAATCCAGGCCTGGAGAAAGATTTTTAAAAAGTTTAAAAATGGGGTCTGGAGAGATGGCCTAGCTAAGAGCACCGACTGCTCTTACAGAGGACCCAGGTTCGATCCGCAGCACCCACATGGCGGCTGAGAACCGTCTGAAACTCCAATTCCAGGAGAACTCCAGTTCCAGGGGAATCTGACACCCTCTTCTGACCTCCGCGGCATTGCACGACACGGGTGCACAAACCTGCATGCAGACAGTACATTCATACACATACAGAAATAAAAAAAAGTTTAAAAATGGATATAGAGAAACAAATAAATGATCTCATATATGTGTGTGTTAGTTAACTTCCCATTAAGGCAGCGATCTAATTGAAGCAATTAACTTATAAAGAAAATTCTAATGATTCTGGAAGCTACGGTACAGGATCCAGCCACCCCACCACTTTGAGCCTCTAGCCTGGGTGGCACATCACTGTGGGGATGAGTGATGAGGCAATGTACCTGCCTATTATACCAGGAAACAAAGGGAGAGATTGCTGGATTGGGAGCCAAGCTCATGTAACCCTTTTCAAGGGAACACTCCTAATCACACTAGGCCTTTTCATTAGACTTACTTATCAAATGTACCACCACCTTTTACAGGTATCTGCTTGGGACAAAGCTCTTAACACCTGGTGCCCTCATTATATAATGCTCATTCAAGCCACAACAACATGGTACCAAGAAAGAGCTGATCAAACCACACAGAACACTGAAAGTCCCACATAATGATCTTTCCATCCAGGGAGGTTTACTATAACATGTGTGGGATGTTGTAAAAAAGTGCACACAACCCAAAAATTTACGTGAACCCATCTCACAAGTCTAATCCATATACAGGACTGTCCTCCTAACCCCTCTCCATCAAACAAGAGATAGCCTTTAGTCATCCTCAAATGTGTATACATAAGTGGCAGGGTCACCCTTCACAAAGATGGACTTAGCAGACTGTGTTACTCAAGCAGGGGACAATAATTTGGGAAACCTGATAAGTGACTTATAGGGTCCTGTATAGCTACAGCATGATCTAGAAGGGTCCAGGAAGCTCTGGGGAGAAAGCTCCTTCTAGGTGGAAAGATTCTTCTGTGGTGAAGATCTCCAACAAAGAAGGCAAGAATCTTGGCTGTTCAGGTCTGACATTGGAACAGCTTCCACAGGAACACCCATGTAGAATGGCGGCTGGGTAACTGTGCTTGTAAGACTAGGAGGCAGAGTTTGTTAGGAGGGTAGTCATCCCGAGTGTCCATGTATATGAAAATAAATGTGTATTTCAATAAAAATATGGCATTGAAATTTAGAAATAGATGTTAAATAATCAACCACAAAAGGGGAGAGATTATTAACTCCAAAGGAAACAAAACGTTTATAAGAAAGCAAATAAAAATATAATATTGGGGGGCAGGGGAGATGGCTCTGTGGAGAAAGTGTTGGTCATGCAAGTGTGAAGTGGAGTTTGAATTCCCAGCTACCTCTTAAAATCCAGGCAGGTCTAATCCCAGCATTTGAGAGGTAGAGACAGAAGATCTCTTGAGCAAGCAAGCTAGTTAAACTAATCAAAATCAGTGAACTCTGAGTTCAACAAGAGACCTTGCCTCAATTAATAATGTAGACAGTGATCAAGGAAGATTCTATCAATTTGGGGCTTCTAGACACCACAAAGACACCCTCAAAAAGTGCCGTTTTATACAGTTAAATGTTCCAAAAATTTTAAGTAAATTTTATTGAACAATAAAGAATATTGACTAACGTTTTGAGGACAGGGGGAGCTACAAGGAGTAACATCACCTCCTGGAGTGGGGAGGTTGCAGGTCATCACGGAAGTAAAAGCCAGTTAACAAAGTTGAAAGCAATTGTTTTTGGAGAAATGGTGAGTGGGAATAAAGTACGGGAAATGGAGAGTTTTGTTAAAGTCCACATCAATTTATTTTCCCTTTATTTCTCTCTTTCATTTTACAAACAGTGATTTAGGCTGGACGGAGTTCTGGTGAACTCTGCAGTGTTCACACCTCAGTCCTCTCTTCTACTAACCAGCCTTCCCCTACCCCACCCCCTCTTCTGCGATGAACTTGCTGCCCCAGGCGCCACGCTCAGCCCATACCCAGCGCTAATCCTGGAGGTGTCCGACACCACTTACTGCACTGTGGCTCCAGGTAATGGCGTCCTGACTACAGATGAGTCTACCAGAAGCGTTACCAAGAGGCTGCAGTCCATTGGCACCGAGAACAAAGGAGATCCCACGCTTCTACTGCCAGTTGCTGCTGACCTCTAATAACCCTGTGAATCACTGCATTTGGGGTGATCCTCTTCCAGGAGACGTGGTGCCTGAAGGCAGATGACGGATTGAATGTCCCTTCCCCTAAGTTATCAAATCTAAGGATAGTGCTGTGGACATCAAGGCAGAGCAGGGCATGGTGCCCCTGGCAGGAACCAAAGGCCAGACCATGGTTTCTGGGCCCAGTATAAGAAAGATGGAGCTGACTTTGCCAAGTGGCTTTGTGTGCTGAAGACTGGAGAACACATACCCTCAGCTCTCCCCATCATGGAAAATGCCAATGTTCTGGCCTGCCATGCCAGCATCTGCCAGCAGAATGGTATTGTGCCCATTGTGGAGCCCGAATCCTCCAATGAGGACCATGACTTGAAGCCCTGTCAGTACTGAGAGGGTGCTGGAAGCTGTCTACGAGGCTCTGAATGCCCACCACACCCATTTGGAAGGCACCTTGTTGAAGATGTGCTTGCACCCAGAACTTTTCCAGTGAGGAGATTGGCATGGCAATTGTCACAGCACAGGAAAGCACAGTGTCCCCTGCTGTCCCTGGGGCCACTTAACTGTCTGGAGAGCAGAGTGAGCAGGAGGCAGGTATCAACTTCAATGCCCTCAGCCAGTATTCTTTACTGAAGCCACACGGGCCTTGACCTTCTCTTAAGGCCCTGTGGTGGGAGGCAGAAGAACCTGAAGGCCCAAAAAGAATGCATCAAGTGAGCCCTGGCCAGCAGCCTCGCTTGTCAAGGAAAGTACACCCCAAGTGTCAGGCTGGGGCTATGGCCAGTGACTCCCTCTTCATCTCTAATCATGCCCACTAAGATAAGATGGTCTAAGGCTGCCTCATCAACCCCCCAGGCCCTGCTCCTGCTCTTGAAGAGGGGGGCCTCCAGGCATTTCCCATCGCTCTTGCCACCCTCGGGACTTTGGTGTGTGGTGTTGTCTTTGAATGCCTTAACTCTTCATCCTTTCCAGCCCAGTGCCAATAAACAACTATTTAAGAGGGAAAAACAACAAAAAAATTTAACCAATTATATTTCCTGTGGTTTTTGTTTGTTTGTTTTTGTAGATCTTAGGCTAGGAAGTCCTGTAAAACAATGCTCAAATGTGGTGAGAATGAAAGCTCAAATTAATATATTTTATATTTAATTATAGTTGGATGAATCAATGTAAATGTAGTTTTAAATAAAAATATACAAATGTATATATAGATTTAAGTATATGCATGTATGTGCGTCTATGAAGATACATATTTTTCCTGCCTCTGTCTTCTGAGAGGCCAGAAATATACCTCAGGAATAATGAGATCATCTGGTAGTTAGTTTTGTATTTCTAAAGAAATATCCCTAGCAAAATGATTCAGGATTCCTTGTAGAAACACGTCCTAGCGCTAAAGTAGAGAACATATAAGACAAGCCTGTAATAAGAAAAGCTGGAATATCCTTTTGTCCCAGAAAGGTAAACAATTGCATCAGAATACAGTAGCTAGCATATAAGGTATTCCACTAGTCATATATGAAATTATTTACCACCAACAGTAATTGCATTAATAAATTATAGTACATTGAATGAAAGAATATGATTTTATACTGATGTAAAATGAGTGGCTGAGAGAAAATTGAGCATTAAAACAGAAAAACCAATAATATACTTAGTAGGAATAATAATTCAAAGGATAATCCTTTGGAAACTATAACAGTAATAACTGACTCAGACATGAATCACCAATGGATGTTAATTCAAGTAGGAAATATTTGTCACGTGTCAGTATATCCAATGCTATTTGTTAACTTTCAGGGTAGAAACTGGATGTACATCACCCTGCAAAATAGTTAAAATAAATATGAGCAGTAGTGGAGAAGCAACATCAAGTGTCTTACTGAAAACAAAGGCATTTCTATAGAATTCCTACCAAAAATCATTACTTGAATTTCATCATGATGGAACACAAAATATACCCATATAGAACATTCTTTAAACAGTTCACCTGTAGCCTCTTACCGTCCCCAAAGCAATCAACATTCTAAAATGAAAGAAAACAGAAAATTGCCTGATTAAAGGTAACTAGGTCTCATCAATCATTGGCTGCGACTTCTTTCTCTACCTGGATAGAAGGCATGTGTAGACAAGGACAGGCATTCTTTCAGTACTGATCTCTAGCAGCTTCCTTTCCTCCGGTGTTTGGCAGCAGCTGGCAGGCAGCAGATGTGGGAGGGCAGTAGATGGTGTCCCACGGTGTCATTCTCCTTGCACACGCCTCTGGGATTGGGGCCCTTTACCCTTGCCAGGGTTACAGCTCCTAGTTCAGGGTCTAAGACTCTTAGCATGGAGACTGAACAGCAAGCTCTTGTTGATCAGGGTCTGTAGGGTTTTTTCCTTTTTTATTTGTCTTTTTGAGACAGGGTCTCCCTGTAGCTCCAGCTGGCCTGGAACTCATAGGCCACACTGGCCTTGAACACACAGAGATCCACTTGCCTCTGCCTCTGGAGTGCTGGCATTAAAAGTGTGCACCACCATGCAAGGCCCTTAGGGTCATTTATCTGGTCCCTTATGTTGTTTTCTTATGTTGTTTTCTTTTTCTTTAGTCTTAGTTCTCCACTCCTCCCCTTCCCCTCTTCCCTTCCCTAAACCCTGCTGCTTTCCTTCTTCCTGTTTTGTTCTGGCCTCTTCCCCAGCTTGGTTACTGCTGGAACTACTCAGGATTCCTGCTTCTACTGAGACAGTGCTCAGGAGCTGAGCAGATAGTGGAGCTACTAAGAAGTCAGGACTTCCGTGGGTGGAGGCAAAATCCATTGAACACTATGGAATCCAGAACGTTCAATGGGGCACCCAGTACTAACAGGACCAGAGCCACTTGCGGGTTGGGAGCTGGGAGCCAGGACCTCCTGCAGCCATCACTGGAGCCACTATCAGAGCTACCCCTGGGACCACTGCTGCTTCTTCAGCTGTCGTCAGCCAGCTGCCTTGCTGTTTACACAGCTTGGCCTGATGACAGCTTAGCTGCTGCTGCTACTGCTGTTGTGCTGTCTCTGCCATTGACACTGCTAATACACTGCCTCGGTGGGAGTGTAAAACAGGACATATTGGGAAACAATTTTCCAAACTCTGAAACATAGAGTTGCCATATTATATTGAAGTCTCGTTTCTAGTTATCTACTCCCAAAGAAATAAAATGACATGTCCACACAGTATGTGTTTGTACAAAATATTTGTCGTAGGCAAAATCCATATTAGATACCTCTCAATTTCCATCGACTGACAAATGCTCAAAAAATGCAGTATCTATAGGGGTTTGAGAGATGGCTCAGAGGTTAAGAGCACTCACTGCTCTTTCAGAGGACCCAGGTTCTATTACAATACCCACATGGTGGCTAACAACCACCTGTAACTCCAGTACTGGGGGATCCAATTCTCTCATCTGACCTCCTCAGGCATTGTGTGACATGAGTGCACGTACATATATGCAGGCAATATACTCATATACACAAATAATAAATAATAAATGAAAACTCTAGTATCTGTGAAAGAATACATTTTAGACATAAAAGGATTAAAGTATGAATGAGTATAAGATGAATTGATTCCAAGAAACCATGCTCAGTGAAAGAATTCAGTCCCAGAGAGCCACACATTCTATGGCTCCACTTGTATAAGAAGGTCAGAACTGACAAATATATAGAGACAGAAAGTTAAATGATAGGTAGAGCTGCATAGAGAAAAGAAGAAAATTACAAGAAAATATGAACTTCCTCTTCCAGATGATGGTTATGATGTAAAACCAGAAAAGAGTCACAGAAATATGAGCTTATTATGACTGTAATAACATTTACTGAATTGTATGCATATTTTAAGAGAATAAATGTATGGCATATAAATTATGTTTCAGTAAAGCCACGCATGAAGAATACAAATGTGTAGGGGTAAATGAATGAGTAAATACAGTGTTGTTTTAATTGAGGAAAGTGTAAGATAGAAACTTGACTACAATATGTTCATTGGTTACATTTATTCAAAATAAGAAAAAGTAAATATAAGATTGCTTCTTGGTATACTTGGACATTATGAACTTCATATATGTGCCATAATAACAAAATCTGCAATGAAAAAGAGGTGATGGAGAAATGAAACAGTTTGCATAGTGCTTGCTTCACAAGCATGAGTACTTGATTCAAATCTCTAGCTCCCATGTAAAAAGTTGACCATGGTGACCTGCTTGCAATTGTAGAAGTACAGAGGCAGAGACAGGAAGATCCTGAGAGCTTATTGGCCAGCCAGCCTTGTCAATTTGATAAGCTCCAGACTCAGTGAGAGTGGTCCCAAAAACCAAAGAGAGTGATAGAGGAAGATACTCCCAGTATTATCCTATGGCCACCACATACAACTACATGCATGTGAATTTTTATCCACATGCACATATACAGGCACACATGAACATGTACATATACAATGCATGTGCACATACCTACAAAAGACATATATGATTTTATTATGAAGGTTAAAATACTCTATTCAGATGCCAGAACTCTTTGACTCTAAATTTAGTAACTAGAGCCTGTATTTTGTTCAAGATTGTAGATCCTGTCAAAGGGTTTAGCCCCTCAGAGCACCAGTTTTCATCTATTACCTAGGGAAGCCGTTTGTGCTATTATGGAATAGAGGGCAGAATTTTAAGGTCACCTGAGAGGGATTAACATTTATATAATGCTCTGCTCTTTGAGCGTGGATATGGCATAGTTGTCTTTAAGAAAGGATTACATAACGCAGACACACGAAGCTTCACATCTGAGTTGAATGGTCAGAGGTAAAGAAGTCAGAGATTTTTGAGGAGGTATGCTGCCTTCTTTAGAGATGGAAAGAGAACATGGGCAGCTTCCGGGAGCCAAGGGTGACCTAGAGCTTCAAGCTAGCAAGGGAACTCGAGCAACTAGATTCTGTCAATAATCTGCACAAGCCAGAAAGCAGATTCTTCCCAGAGGCTCTACATGGAGGCTACCTAACTAGCACCTCAATTTCAGGACCAGGAAATCATAAGCAGAGAACCAAGCTTTGGGCTTCTTTTTGACAGATGGCAAGTCATTAAATGAGGATTGTTTAATCTATAATGTTTGTATTGCTTTGCTATGAAAAAATAGAAGACTGACATACTGTCAGGTTCCTATGTATAAAACTACTACTATTATTTTATAAGGTAGTGTTTCTTTATCAAATAACCATATAAAACACATAGCAATTTTTTGTGCTATATATGGTTAATTTGGGTTAACTGTCATTATTACTACTAATATTGTTCTTGCGATCAGGCAAAGCAAAATTTCCAAACTAAGTTAGGATTTTTTACAATAAATCCAAAGTAGATATAACTTCTTCCTTAATGTATCAGTAAGGATTATTTTGGCATAGCTAGGATGTAAATAGTATTCTCAATAGTTAAATCTTTGGCTTTTATTTGAAATAAGACTCACATTGATGGTGATATTTCTCAGTGAAAGATAACATTCTCAGCCCTTGAAAGTATTCATTACAACCCACACTTCAAGTTTTGATGATGGGAGGAAGTTAATATGGACAGCAAAGAACACTGTTACAAATGTTCCCTGAATATGGCATTTAAAATTTTATAGGTTAACTGTAAAACTGAAGTGTGTCTGCCAACCAACAGAGTCAAGATGAGATTCATGAGGCAGACAAATGAGACCACCTCAAATAAAGTCACTCATATAAGATGGACTGGAGACCCTTGTCAATTCTGCCCACTATAGGCTGGCACTGAGCAGTGCTGATTCCTTATTCTGACACTGACAGACTACAAGTGTGCAAATATGCACATGTGAAACAGAGCAGCGCACACTCCCAGGAGACATTCACACACTCACAGAAGACATTCACCTTGAGCAATGACATTGAGGAATTGCTAACCCTTGATACTTAGACTAGCCTTACCTCCACAAGCACAATTTATGATTTATAATACTACCAAACTGCCATGTACTAATTTTTCTTATTATCAAGTAAGAGTTTCATTGAGTCTTTGATCTTCATTTTAAATACAGTTGAAATATTTTTTTGGTCTTTTCAAGTCAGGGTCTCCCTTTAGTCCCAGCTGGCCTGGAGCTCACTATATAGACCAGGCTGGCGTTGAACTCACAGAGATCCGCCTGCCTCTGCCTCCCGAGTGCTGGGATTAAAGGCATGTGCCACCACATACCCCGGCCATTTGAAATATTTTAAAATACATCATTATCTTTAAATTTAGGGAATTAACAGTAATGCATTTCATTACTGTTACCAGGACAGTAGAAAATGGTACAGGATGCAGTAATACTGCAGAAATTACACTAATAGAGAAATGCAAGTGCAAGATGCAATTTGAAATTATTTTTATTTATTATGATATGTGTGTGTGTGTGTGTGTGTGTGTGATATTTGATCTGAGTTCAAATGTGTACATGTCACTGTCAGAGGTCAGATGACAACTTTGGAGAGTCTTTTCTCCCCTTCCACCTTGTTGAGGCAAAATCTCCCTTGTTTCTGCCCTACTGTGTGCTCCAGGAGAGCTAGCTCATGAGCTTCCTGGTGATAGTCCTGATTCCTTCTACCATCTCCCCATAGGAGTGCTAGAATTATTGATGCATGCCACTAAGTCTAGCATCTTTATATGGGTTCCAGGGATTATTAGGCTTGTGCAGCAAGTGTTCTTACCTACTTAGCCATCTCTCTGGCCCCTATCAAACATTTTTAACAATTAAACTATTGGTAAGTTGTGTGATTCATTTTAAGGAGATTATGACATAACTTTAAGAAAAGTCAATAACCAAGGGATATCAGGTACCATATTCTTGATGAAAAACATTGACAACTTGAACTTCCAGTTGATGAAATTCATTTTAAAATTTATTTAAAGCCTTATCCCTAACCTACTTTTGGTGTTTTATGGTTATTTCCCAAGAAAATTCTTTTCTTATTCATGAAGTATTATTTTGAAAGAATTTTGAAAAAAAGTTTTGTTGTCTTTACAAATCTCAAGGCTCATCATCAAAAAGAATGATGACTTATAAGACTTATAAGATTATTAATATATTGTATGTATCTTGATTTGTTTATAGATTATATTAACAACATATTATTAGGTAGGATAAATTATTGATAAATCACACTCAAGCTAAATTCTGATATCTGAATGCTAATGTGAAGGAGAAAACCATATACCAAATTAAGAATGTAAGAAGAGTAATGAAAGAAATTTATCACATTGGCAAGATTAAAATTATTTTAATGTATGCCACCAATATAGATATGAATAGACAATTGAGGGTATAAACTTTAAACAGAACAATAAATTTAATTTTCATACTGTATTACTCACTTTTCTTTTGCTGTGATAAAGCACCATGACCAAGGAACTTATAAAAGGAAGAGTTTATTTGAGCTTATGATTGGCGGTTCCAGGGAATTAGAGTCCATTGTGGCAGGAGGCGTGGCAGCTGGATCTGGAGCAGCAAACCAAGGGTCACATCTCACAAAGAGCACAGGAAGCAGAGAGAGAGCAACTGTAGACCACAAGGCTTGTTAAAACTCACTAAGCCTGCCCCCAGTGACACACTTCCTCTAGCACAGCCACACACCCCAAGACCTCCAAAAACAGCGCCACCAACTGGAGACAAACGTCTGAATATCTAGAGCCTATGGGGGACACTCATTCAAACCACCACATTCCACTCCCTGGGCCCCATAGGCTCCTGACCATATAAAATGCAAAATGCATTTAATCCAACTTTAAAAGTCCCCACAGTCTTTACCAGTCTCAATGCCATTTAAAAGTCCACAGTCCAAAGTCTCCTCTGAGATTCAGGTCAATCTCCCAAACTGTAAGCTCCTGTAAAATCAAAAGACAAATTACAAACTCCCAACATACAGTGGAACTGAATACACATTCCCATTCCAAAAGGGAGGAATAGAGGCATAGTGAGGAAATACTGGACCAAAACAAGACCGAAAACCAGCAGGGCAAACGCCAAGTCCTGTAGCTCCACATGCGACTTCTGGGACTTGACTTCCAAAGGGCTTACACGGCTCAGCTCTTCCAGCTTTGCTTGCAACATACATCTCTTTCTTAGGCTGGTACCACTCCCCGTATGCAGCTCTCCTTGGCAAATATCTCACAGGTCTGGCATCTCGAAAGTCTTCTTGGGGTCTCCGCTGCCAACCAGGCTTCATACTCACAGCTTCACGCAGTGGCCTATCAGGGCCTTCTTTATTCAGGGACACCCCTGCTGTACTCTTCCTGGCCTCTTTGGCTCTCTGAAACCGTGGAGGAAGAACTGATGACCCCTTCACTCTTGCAAACTTCATGCCTCTAAAGCCAGCACCACGTGAATGAAATTGCCGAATCTGGCTGCAAGTTTGGGATGGACCCTGGCCCATTTCAACCACATTTGCAACTTTTCTCTGCCCTGGACTTGCTGGAGGATTAGCTGGGTGTGGTCTTGCCCTGAAGGTACTGATTCTTTTGTTTACTTGTAAATCTCCAGGCCTCTCCTTAATGGCTTTAATCTCCTTATGAAAGGGAACCTCTCCTTCACATGCCTTGGCCCCACCTTTAATCTTCCTAGTGCAGTTTTCAGATCCAAACTGTACATTCTGCATTTCTTTCTGCCCCATCTGCTCTTTTTCACTGTAGATCTGTATAATATTCACCATTAAAAGCCATGCCACCATTTCTACATTAGGCTGTCTTGAAATATCCTCTGCCAAAGACATCAGTCCATTGCTTTTCAACTTAGCATCAGGCAAGCATTTGGGCTGTGGGCAAGCTGCTGCCAGACTCTTTATCAAAATATCCCGGTTGCTGCCTAAGTCTTTATTTTCCTCGGGAACTACATTCTTTGCAGCCATGCTTTCTTCCAGGCTTCTACTAGAATGGCCTGTTAAGCTCTGCTTACAGTAGTCAACAGCTTTTCAAGCCCAAAGTTCCAAAGTCTTCCACATTTCTCCAAACATCCACATGGTCAGGTTCTTCACAGCCAACAGCCCACTCTCTGGTACCAAATTACTGTATTAGTCACTTTTCTGTTGCTGTGATAAAGCACCATGACCAAGGAACTTATAAAAGGAAGAGTTTATTTGAGCTTACGATTGGCGTTGTGGCGGGAGGCGTGGTGGCTGGATCTGGAGCAGCAAACCGAGGGTCACTTCTCGCAAAGAGCACAGGAAGCAGAGAGAGAGCAACTGTAGACCACAAGGCTTGTTAACACTCACTAAGCCTGCCTCCAGTGACACACTTCCTCCAGCATGGCCACACACCCCAAGACCTCCAAAAACAGCGCCACCAACTGGAGACAAACGTCTGAATACCTAGAGCCTATGGGGGACACTCATTCAAACCACCACACATACTTTTGTAAGATTGCTTTATCATAACACAAATAGAAAAGGTATGGAATTTGTTTATTGATGTTAGAAAATAAAGTAAGTCTTTTCATAATTGCTGTCCATACTCTGCTATGTTTTATAAAACATCGGTCAATCCATTATACATGGTTTTACTTTAATTCTCAGTGAATTATGCCAAATTGTCAGAACCATGAGATTATTTCATTGTCAGCTCACATTTAAATAAACGTAGAAAGTATGCCAATATGTTAAAATTATTTATTTGAATAGGATCTTATCACTTATTTTGATAAGTAAGTGATAACTGGCCTCCATACACACTGCATGCACACACATACATACTGCATGCACACATACACATGACATGCACACATACATACTTCATGCACACATACACACTGCATGCACACATACACACTGAATGCACACATGCACACTGCATGCACACATACACACTGCATGCACACACACTCTCACACCAACATGTACATATGCCACACACAAAAACTAACTAATTGACATTTCCAGCATGCCTGAGAGTACTTGAATCCTGCCTCCATGTGGTGATGAGCTTCCCAAATTGCACTGTGCTCATTCCCTGGCCTTGAGATCATCTGAAGCTCTTCTCACTGCTGCAGGAGTAGACTCCTCGGCATTTTAACAAAAGCTCCTATATTCGTATATTGCTCAAGAGCACCTGAATCAAGCCTCCACCTAGAAAGCCTCCAAAATTGTGGTGTGTCTAATGGCTAGTAGGGACCAAGACCTTAGAAAGAAGACTGAGAATACCTCAGTGATGCCTGACTTAGTCCTCTCTGGGAGCTCAGAGTAGCTGGACTAGAACCTTTTGCTCCTTCCAATATAAAGCCAAAAGAGAGAACCTGAAGCCTAGACCAACCATCATTTCAGTACCTAATAAGAAAACAACCAAGACACAACAAGGATAAAAAAGAAAACTCAGTCTACAACTCAACAAAGGAACATGTGAGTTTCATACCAGAATCACAAACAACAAAAGAAATCTACTTGCTAATAGCACAATGAAAAAATAATAATATGAAAAGCCCAAATAATATGTCCCCAGTTAAACACCACCAGTCCCATAGAAGAGTTCTACAATGAACCCTCTAGCGATAATCCAGGACACAGAAGTTAAACAATCGTAAACATGATCAAAGAATTCAAGAAATTTATATTGTTTTCTTTGTTTCTATTTCATTGATTTCTGCTTTGATTTTGTTATTTCTTCCTGTCTGTTGGGTTTAGGGTTCATTTGTTGTTGTCTCTCAAGTGTTTTTAGATGCAGTATTAGATTATTTACTTGTACCCTTTATGATTTTTTTTAATGTGGGCACTTAGAGCTATAAATTTCCCTCTTAGGACTGCTTTTAAGTATCCCACAGGTTTTCTTGCATTGTATTGCCTTTTTTGTTTAGTTCCATGAATACTTTTATTTCATTCTTTATTTCTTCCTTGACCCATTCACTATTCAGGATTGTGTTGCTTAGTCTCCATGTGTTCTTGTAGCTAGTCAGGCTTATTCTGGTGTTAATATTGAGCTTTATTGCACTGTGGTCTGGTAGAACGCATGACATAATTTCAATCCTTTTATATTTGGTGAGGTTTCATTTGTGTTCCAGTATGTGGTCAATTTTGGAGAACATTCCATGGGGCACTGAGTAGAAAGTATATTCTCTGGTGTTTGGGTGGAATATTCTGTAGATGTCTTTAAGTTTTATTTGTAGTATTGTATTGTGACATCTCAAAACATTTTTTCATGCTCACACCAGGTCTTCAACAACAGGGGCTTTCTCCTTGCATATATCCCACTTATAGGCAAAAGGCCTTTATAATTTTGGGGGCTTGGATCCCCTAGCCAACATCTCCTAGGCAGAATAATTCATTGCTGATATCAGAGCTTTCCAGTACTAATATATTTTGCTTAATTACACAGCTTTTAAAGACTTTATTATTGAATTTGTCTCTAAATAGAGAATTATCCTTTCACAGTTCCTATGCCTATCAGTCAATTAAAAAAGGGTAGTTATAGCTGTTTTATAAGAAATTACCACTATAACAGTTGGCTCTAATTTACAGTTAGGGAATGACTTCAGTACCATCATGTTTTCTTTTTCCTATAAAGGGGAGAGGTAGGAAGGTTTCTCAGCATCTGGAAGGTAAACTTCATTAGGGCACATTATAAGCAGTTATCCCAAATAGAATTCAGAGAGCTGCTCAGTGTCTGTGACTCAGGCAATCTGAGGTTCTTTTTTCTTTAGTGTTCACATGAGTCAGCCTCTCTGCTGGCATTTCCCAGTCCATCCTGCACAGCCAAAATTTGTATGATTTCAGGCATTTAGATTGGTGTTTTTACCTGTGGGAACATACAAATCTCCTCCCATTGTTAGTTTCAAGATCTCAAAATCAATAGGTTTGGAACACAGAGTTTTCCATTTGTATCCCAGAAGGGATACTACACCACCTCCCACCTCCCTCTTTTTGTTTTTAAAATTTTTATGTTTTGACCTATAGATGCCTAAGTTGTATTACACATACCCATAAACAGGAGCCAAGGCATAAGTTTTCATTAAATTTACCCAAACTGTTTATCATTGACTGTATGCCACTTATTTGGGAAGTAAACTTAAACTTAATTCCTTTAAATTGTCCTACAAGTAAAAGAAAGTGTTACAATGTGATATTGTATAACTCAGAAAAATATAGAGACCATTTGGGTACCTTAAACCCAAAGTTATTGTTGGAAGTTCAACACAAAGTATAAATAAAACAATTAATATTTTATATTCCCAGTTAGTTCAAATGTATTACCATTTTCACCAAAACCTACAACCAAACTTAACTAATGTAAACATTTCACTAAGTCTTAAAATATCCTATAATATGTGGACAAAGCTTGGGCAGAGTTGAGTACCTGCCAAATAAATTTTATCCAATATATACTTTGCTGGATAAAGCCATATGACTAGACTATGACTTCAGAGAAATCAAGTCCTTTAACTTATATGGTTTATTTTGTATTTCTGTGTAAATCTCTACTGAAATACCTCTCTATATAAATATATGTTATTTTTAAGTATACCCTTTTAAACTGCAAATCTTACAGAGTGGATTTTAATGACTATCTTCCTCCAGGCTCCTGGCCTTCTTCAGGCCTGGCATGAAAACCTGCTTTAATGACTTTTCAGTATCTAGCGCCTATTTTTAATTTATTTATGAGTACAAGCATCCTTCATGTAAAACCAATTTGCAAGCAGTTGTGCCCAAACCCCACAAACCCAGGAGTCCCACCATCCAAGCTGGAGGGGCCTGTATGTACAGTCAAGTTGATCAAAAATAAGTGACCAGGTCTAATATTGCTGTAGGTTTAACCATCACCCCAATTGCAGCCTCTTATACTCTACCACTGCTCTCTCTTCCACAGATTGCTTCCCTCAGTTTAGAAAAGGGCTCAGGTGATGAGAAGCAGAACAGTCTATTTGTCTGGAGATGTCGTTTTGGACTCTGATCAGTTCAGGTTTTCCTTTCATGGGTTGACCAATTGCCCAAGGATAAGCTTTCAATCCCTTTCATGTTGGGTCTTTGATCCATCTGGAGGATGTTTGGTACAGGCGACGAAGTAGTGGTTTATTTTTTCTTCTAACGTGGTGATCTAGTTTTGCACAACACCACTTCTGAAGATGCAGTCTTTCCTCCATTGTGTCTTCTTTGGCCCCTTTGTCAAATATGAGGTGGCTGAAATTGTGTGATCACAGGTTTTGGATCTTCTTTTGTTAGTCATTGGTCACATCTAGTCTGTTTTTGTGCCAGTAACCAGAGCTGTTTTTATGACTATAGCCCTGTAGTAAATAGTTGATGTCTGGTATAGGGTGATCCCACCTGTATTGCTCTTTTTCTAGAGGGTATGCTTTGGCTATCAGGGGTCTTTTGATTTTCCAAAATGAATTTGAGGATTTTTTTCCAAGCCTGTGAAGGCTCTTGGGATTTTGATTGGGATGCATTAAGCTAGTAAAGTTTGGGTAGAATGGACATTTTTACTATATTTATGTTCCCAACTCCTAGAGCATGGAGGTTTTTACATTTTCTGATGTCTTTTCATTTTCCTTCTTCAGGGGTTAAAAATTTTTGTTGTAGAGATCCTGGTGTCTTTGGTTAGGTTATTGTTCAGGTATTTTAATGATTTTTGAGGCTATTGTGAGTGGAAGGGTCTCCTTGTAATTCCTTCTTCAGTTCGCTGTGTTTTGGTGTAAAGAAAGGCTACTGATTTCTCTAGGTAATTTTGTATCCGGCCCACTTTACTGAAACTCTAATCGTTTAGTTAGGAGTTTTCCTGTGGAGTTTCTAAGCATCCCTTAGGTAAGACATTCTATCATCAGCAAAATACATGGAATAATTGACTTCCTCTTTCCAGTAGTACTCCTTTATTTCCCTTTCTTTGGCGACTTATATGCCCTGCAAGAGTTTCAAGCTATATGAAGAGGAGTGGGTGCACAGAGGCTAGTACCTTGCCGAGTTCCGTCTATGTAAGGGGAATGGCTGTCAGTTGTCATTTCCCGCATTTAGAATAATAGTGGCCGTGGGGTTTCACTGTATATGGGCTTTGATTACATTGAGGAGTGATCCATCCATCCATTCCCTAGACTAAATGAGATCTATTTGCAACAGGTCGTTTTGTCCGTCCTCCGTCAAGACTGAATGGTGTGGTTTTTGTCTTTATCGTTACATTATATATGCTTGATTACTATTATTGATTTTACATAATAGTATGAACGCAGTCACGCCTGCCTCGTCCTGGTATCGAAGCAGCCAACTTGAGATCATGTGGATGATCTTACTTGAAAGAGGGTCTTGTATGTGTAGTTGCCAGTATCACTAGTTTAGATTAAATTGGGCAATCTGTGTTGCTTAGTGAATGCGGTCTGTGATAGTTCTTCCTTTTTGAGTTAGTATCTTTGCCTGGTTTTGGTAATAGCTTGATGCTAGGTTATTCAATTAGAAGGAAATCTTGGGAGCAACTCCCTCCATTGTGTCTTCTAAACAACTTGAGTAGTGAATGGTTGTAAGTCTTTTTGAATATTTTATAGAATTCTGCAATGAAAACATCTGGGCCTGGGCAATTTTTGATTTGGGAGGCTCACTTATTACGGATCTCAACTTTATCGTCATATATTATGGTACTACGTTAAGCTGTGATCTGTTCTGGTTTTGAGCTTTTAGGTGATTCCCTAGTTATTTCAGATATTGCATCCATTTCTTTATAGGTTTTTCTTTTTTTATGTTTTTTTTTAAATTATTTATCGTTTGTATGTGGTATGACAATGTATTGTCTAGCATGTAGGTCTGTGCACCTAACCTGTCGATGCACGCCGCGCGGAGGTTTCAAGAAGAGGTTTGGTTTTTCCCCTGAACTGGGTTCTTCCTGGATATTGGTAGTACCAGAACGGTTTCTTAGACCTGCCATGTGGTGTGCTGGGGATCGAATCCCCCCCCGGGTCCTCTGCAAGCAGCTCGGTGCTACTTTAACCGCATAGGCTATCCTCCAGTCCCCCTCTTCTCGTGTCTTATCAAATCTTAGTATGAGTTTAGTTTTTAGTATTCCCCTATGATATTTCTGGATACTTTCCATTGTTGTGATATTTCCACCTTTCAGTACAGATTGGAGGTTTGTTCCTGTCTTTTGTTATTTTTTTTGTTATTTTATTTTTTTGGTATTAACGTGGGCTAGAGTTTGAGCTATTTGTTATAGTTCTCTCAAAGAAGCAAGCTATTAAGGATTCATTTGATTTTATTTCTATGGTTGTTCCTGATGTTTCTACTTTTCACTTGATGCTGTTTCTGATTTGTTCGATTATTTTCTTATCGTTCGTTCTGCGGGAGTTTTTGTGTTTTCATTCAAGTTATTGTTGTTGTCTCCACTATTTTTAGCTTGCAGGGTTGTCATTCACTTTGGCTCTTCTGTTTTTTTTTTAATGTAGGAGGGTTCACGGCACTTAGAGCTAATAGAACAACTCAAGTAAAATTCCCTCGTTAGGTAAGACTCATTTGGCTTTTTAAAGTTAAGATCCCGCAATAAAGACTCTTGTGGTCGACTACTGTGTTGTATATAAATACGGATTCAGTCTCTGAATATGATGGGCAATGTTTTCTCAAAGATGATGCTGATATTCTATTATGTTCGACCTACATTAAAAAAGAATATTCGCTTGTACTATCATCTAGTGAATTGATTCATACACTTTGGCGACACGCAAACAACACTAATCTCATATTGAAAGACATACAACAAATGCAGAACAACACGAACAGATCTGTATTGCAGGTCTAGACTGTACGTCAAACAGAATACAATTATGAGAAATCTAATATAAGTATAAGTTTGTCAAGGGTAGTATATACCACGATAGGTGTTGGAAATTATTAGATTGTATTATGTCAAACTAGATGTGAACTGAGCATAAGAAGAAATGACAAGCCAAGATTATGTATCAAGCATTTATAATTGTCTAATTTGTGAATCCGAATAGGTTGTGTTTTTCTTCTTCGAGAGCCATAGTGTTACCAACCAACAGCAAATATATAGAGCAGACCTTCTCAGATTCTCAGTGGAGATATTATATCCCTGCTCAGGGCATGCCTAGAAGTAAGAAGTCGTAAATTAAATTGCAAGTGTGAAAATGAAGAAATAAGAAAATAAAATTAAGGTAATAAGAAATGCTCAACACTGTTCGCGAGGTACCATACTTTGGTGTAATATAGTAAGTAGTGCATGGAAATTCAGATCCAGAATGTCATCTCCTATTTAACTAAACCTTGGTGAGTACCAATAGTATCGACATGACAATCCATGTCATGTGAGACAGAGGATCTATAGTTGGGGTACTTCAAGAGAATCACCCTAATCTTATATTCAGTGCCTTGTAGGGGTTAATCTGTGCCTTGAGATCCTGAAGAATTTATCTTTATGAAAGTTTGGTGCACAGGTGTTTTGGTGTGTAATCACATTCATGATTGTGAGATTCTTTCATGTCGCAATTGTTCCTTTAATAATATGTAATGGCCCTCCTATTTTCCTCCCTTTTTTTTGTTTCTTTTCTTTTTAGTCTATTTTAATTTCTGAATAAAATAGTAACACTGCTTCTTTTTGGTACCATTTGCTTGAAATACTTCCTTCCATCCCTTCACTAAGTTGGTGCCTATCCTTGAAATTGAGATGGTGTTTCTTGTAGAGAGCATATAGATGGAGTTTTGTTTCCTAATCCATCTCCCCAGTCTATGCCTTTGATTGGGGGGGGTTTAGCCCATAATATTTAAGGTAATAATTGAAAGATGGATGTTGCTCTTTCACTTTATTATCCATTTGGACTTTATGCCTCTGATTCTACTCTATGGTTAATTTTATTAATTTCTTTTCCTAGATGCTTGAGCGCAAGTTGCTCTCTCTTCTGCCATGAATTGCTCAAGTATTTTTGAAAGAGTTGGTTTTCTGGACATGTATTCTATCATCTTCTTTATTTCAAGATTTTTCTCTCTCAATATAATCAACATTTTCTGCTGGTATAGTACTGGGTTGGCATCCATATTTTCTTAACACTGGGAATGCTTGCTCTATGTTTTCTTGCTGTTCATTGTTTGTCCTGAGAAGTTCAGTGTTTTTCTGATGGGTTTCCCTTTGTATGTGACTTGTTTTTCTTTTTGTTGAGCCTTCAGATTTGTCTTTGTTTTGGGCGTCTAGCATTTTAACTATGATATGGTGTGGGAGTTTTCTTTTTCTGATCTTTCTATTTGGAGTCCTATGTGCTTCTTGTATTTGTATGGGGTTTGTCTATTTTTAGTTTGGGGAAATTTTCATCTATTATTCTGTTGAAGAATCTTTGTCAATACTAGTCCTCTTGAGGAATTCTTTCTCTTCCTCTTTTCCTATGATTTG